>CM043122.1:8926055-9213114 GCA_023701765.1 Hylyphantes graminicola
TTTTCATGTCTCCTAAACAAATTCTAGCAAAAAGATAAATTCTTGTAAAAGAAAACATGGTTTGAATGTTTGCTGTTTTAATTCCTCTTTAAATATTATGAAGATAGGATAAAGAAAGGCGAGATGTCTATTACCAGAATTTCAAAAACTAAGAAATTCAAATAATTTCTCATTAATACTATTTCATATTACATTGCAAGTTTCAGTTTTGCCAACGCCGAGTACAATTTTTAGCTGGGAATAAAATACGTTTTATTGGATATAAATTACATTTTAAAAGTTTGAGACCTTTTTTTCTACTGGATATGTATTCACTCGTATGTACCTGGTAAACTTATAAACTTCTTTTATTTTTACCATTATTTGGGCACAAAAATCCGATTCTGAACTTTCGACCCGTATTTAAATCGACAAATAGAGTAGATTGAACACATTGTTCAACCAAAGTTGCTTCCATTAAAATATTAAAAATTTGTTATGATTGCTGGTAGATAACAAAAAAATTACGTTTAATTATTTTTTTATCCTGTATATGATTCTTAATATTTAGATAAGGCTACTGCAAGGATAAGATGAAGAGTTTAGTTTTTGAAACACTAGTTCAAGAAACTTTCGCAAAGAAAGCATAACTGCTAAATTCCTTGAAATGACACAACGTTTAAAATAAATTCTTAGATACTATGGACTTTTGATAGCCTAATTTTAAGAATGTTCCGCAAATTTATTCACTAGGCCTACAAAAAAAACCATTAATCTCCGGTTACTTAAGATTGAAAACTGATAATTGTCATATTTGGGGTGCTGAATCTTAATACGGAATCAATATTCCTTTATTAGCTCCACTAAAATATTTTTATATATTCCCACTAGATGTCGCTCTTTTACTACGATGTTTAATATACACCTCAAAATGCATGTGCGTTTTTAATAATGGCGTATAATCAGGAGATTTTTTTTTTAAATTTTGGATATTAGCAGAAGGAAAGACAAAAGGGAATGGTCTTACATTCCTGAAACACTGTTAAATTATGAGAGTAAGACATCTCTGAGCAGCTACTGATCAGTACGCATGATTTCTTGGGGACCGAGTTCTCTAAGATTCAACTGATGTTAATTACCAGCAGTCAACACAAGGACACAATACTCTCGACGGAAGTAATCCTTCAATACGAACGCCCTAACCATTCGGCCACGTCACACCCTTAAAGAAGCTGTTACATAATAAACTTGGGAGAGGATAAGTGAGAATTGTGGAGTTAGTTCGGGAAAGTGATGTCTAGGTATTACCATCTTTGTTCAATAACGCGGTATCAGTGCATGTCTTGCTTAATTACGACAACAGCTTAAAAAACCATCGTCGTACATAGTTTCGTGGTAAAATGCATTATCGTGAAAAAAAAAGTTGTCGTACATCACAAAATTATAAACCTTTCTTGGGACCTTTTACCTAAAATCGTACAGCCTTCCTTTGAGAATTCTTTATTTTATTTCTGATTTACTTTTATTCTTATGCATACTAAGGTGGCAAGATTTAAAAAAAAAGCATGTAATTGACGCCAAAATTTTCCTACTTATCAGCTGTATACTTTTGAAAATGCTATATTTTTTGGTTCATTTTCACCGTATTAATTCCTAACTCGATAGATTTAAAGAAGGCGTATCATTGTTGCCAAACGTTAAACACTCCTTATAAAACAGAAAAATACCTTTTTGTATAATTCAGATTCATTCTAAATTTCAATATTTCATTTTTGTCTTTATTTCGTGGATATTAATATATATAATTCTTCGATAAATAAATTTTCACGCGTCATTCACAGAAACTAAAGCTATGTTTTTAGCTAGTTTTAAAAGGCGCTATTTTGTTAGAGAGAGATAAAAAATGTAATTCTGGAATTCTACATGTATTCTGCTCATTTTCACCTACAGGGTGTCCCAAAATGGACTACCTGTTTTTAAAAGTTAATGAAAAAGTATTGGATCGAGATATTAACACGATTCTTGCAGAAAAGGAATAAGTCATGTCTGGAATTCGATATGGAACACTTTATTATGTTAGTTATGTTTATTACGTTATTAAAATTTATTAAGTTCAATTTAACCGACTTAACTTTTAAAAACAGGTTGTCCGTTTTGGGACACCCTGTATATTTAATCCTTCTAAGTTCTAAAAATTCGAACTCTCTAACCTGCTACATTCCAAGACCCGTCATTGGTAAAGAAACAATGAGACAGTACAACATACTTTGTAAAATTCAGACAAAATATTCATTTTGAATTTCTTGTCCTTCGACTTAAATGCTTAAATATGCATATCGGGAAGTTCAGGATAAAAGTCGCAGCAATTTTAAGCATTTTTTTTTTTCATTTATTGCTGGTAGATAACGTATTTTCAAGTAATCGAAATTTTGCAGACACATTATTACAACAATGAGAAAACAAAAGTACGTATATTTCACCAGGCAGGTTATAATTTTTCCATAACACGGTTTGAGTTCTAGCCCATTTTAAAGTTTTGTCCCAAGACGAATGCCTTTTATCCATCTTTCACATTTAGCCAGAATTTAGCAAGGCGATAATTAACCTCTTTCACGACTGAAAAGAATCTTATGCAATATTTTAAATTAAGATACATTATCAAATCAGCTGCTTCAATATCGAAAACGATTTAAAACTATTTATTGTTTGGTAAAATATCAACTTGAAAATAAAAGATAGATACATATTGGCATGTATTTTTGTAATCGACATGTCTTATTTATTATATTAATTGTACTAAGACCCACTCAATCAAGATTTTGAAATGGGATGTTTTAAATAAATAAATATAAATAAATAAATAAATAAATAAATAAATAAATAAATAAATAAATAAATAAATAAATAAATAAATAAATAAATAAATAAATAAATAAATAAATAAATAAATAAATAAATAAATAAATAAATAAATAAATAAATAAATAAATAAATAAATAAATAAATAAATAAATAAATAAATAAATAAATAAATAAATAAATAAATAAATAAATAAATAAATAAATAAATAAATAAATAAATAAATAAATAAATAAATAAATAAATAAATAAATAAATAAATAAATAAATAAATAAATAAATAAATAAATAAATAAACAAATAAACAAATAAACAAACAAACAAACAAACAAACAAACAAACAAACAAACAAACAAACAAACAAACAAATAAACAAATAAATAAATAAATAAATAAATAAATAAATAAATAAATAACGTTTCTACTTCAGCAATTCAAATTTAGCTTTATCGCTGCCGCAGGTGAAAACATAAGCTCAAATTCGCCTTGTAAGATAGAGCTCTTCATTCACGCTCATTTTTATCCGAAAACGAACACGGAAAAGTGACCTATCTATTAACCCTCTGGTGCATACTGTTGCCATATGGCAACAAATAACATAATCCACTTTATTCTAGTAACCCTTTCAGACCGAGCTTTCACAATCGTGCGGATCGTTTATTTGTATAAGAAAAATGACTTTGGTTTTAAGGAGTTGCTGGCATTGATGCTGTTGAACGCATTTTTTTTTCAATAAACTCCAAATTTATTCTCATAATATTAAATCAGCGCCACCTGACAGCCGGTCTAAAGGGTTAAAGTATATGATCGTATATATGTGCTTCTACTTTGCATTGTATAAATAATTTAATTTGCAGCCGTATTCGTACTTTAAATATGCCAACAACAAAAAATTATGAAAATTTAATTTTGCAACAATTTTTTTAATTATATATTATTTTCTTTAAAAATTTCAGACGAGGAAATTATATCACCAAAAATTCTCTTGGATGAGTTTATTTTGATTAAAAAAAATACTAATTATATCAATCGTAATAAATATAAAAGAAATTCATTCTAAATGTAAAATAAATCTAAATGGCAATCGTATATACTAACACGCACACACGTCACACCTAAGAACAAATATATTTCGTTGTAAAAACCTTTTATACTTTTCAAAAAACAACTCATTTTTAGTGTTTTAGTAGACTAATAAAAATGTTTTATTCTGTTTCATATATATTGGACGCTCCTATGATGCGGACTATAAATTATGCAAATTTAAATTGTAACATTCATAGTTATTTTTAAAAACAATCTAAAACAAAATGTAATTTTTTTTTGCCGAAATTTTGTCTTTTGTCCATTTTCTGCAAGGACCGAAGCGACACAATAAATAAAACAGCAAAATTCCTGTACATATGATTAACAATATGGGAAAAAAAAAACTTTTATCCTGATATATTCGGACTATCCATTCTTAATCTGTGGATCAGAACAAATCTCGAATAATCGACGACATTCTTATAATTGTAACAGTTACAAATTATAATTGTAAGAGTAGCAGTAAACCTTCTGTCTATTACAGAATTTCAAAAAATAAGAAAGTCAAATAATTTCTCAGTGATACTCTTTCATATTACAATGCAAGTTTTAGTTTTGCGAACGCCGAGTATAATTTTTAGCTGGAAATAAAATACACTGCTTTATTGGATATAAATTACAATTTTAAAAGTTTGAGACTTTTTTTCTACTGGATATATATTCACTCGTCTGTACCTGGTGAACTTATAAAGTGCCTTTATTTTTACCATTATTTGGGAACAAAAATCCGATTCTGAATTTTCGACCCGTATTCAAATAATAATTTTGTACAAATTTAGAAATTAGCTCAAAAAAAGTTGCTTCCATTAAAAAGTTAAAAATTTGTTATGATTGCTGGTAGATATAAAAAAAACCAAAAACGCTTAATTATTTTTATCCAGTATGCGATCCTTAATATTTAGATAAGACTATTTCAAGGATAAGAAAATACTATTTCAAGGATAAGAATAAGATGAAGAGTTTTGAAAGCTATTTCAAGGAACTATCGTAAAGAAAGCATAACTGCTAAATTCCTTGTAATGACACAACGTTTAAAATAAGTTCTTAGATACTATAGAGTCATTTGTAAGTATTCTCTTAATAATGTCCCGCAAATTTTTACACAAGACTTACAAAAATCATTATTTCTTGCTTATCTAAGATTGAAAACTGATCTTTATCATATTGTGGGTGCTGAATCTTATTATGGAATCAGTTTTACTCTAGTAGAGCTTCACTAAAATCTTTTAATGTATTCCTACTAGATAGCGCTCTTTTACTTTGATCTTTCATATACACCTCAAAATGCATGGGCATTTACAACAATATAAAACAAAATCTCATTTTTTTGCAAAAATTCTGTCTTTTTGTCCATTTTCTGCAAGGACCGAAGCGACACAATAAATAAAACAGCAAAATTCCTGTACATAAGATTACCAATATTGGGGGAAAAAACTTTTATCCTGATATATTCGGACTATCCATTTAAAGTCTGGGAAATCAGAACAAATCTCGAATAATCGACGACATTTTTCATTGTGACAGTTACAAATTATATATGTAGGAGTAACAGTAAACCTTAAAAATATTTTGATTAATTTTTGAATTCTTAAGTACAAAAAACCTTTGAGATCAAACTTTTTAAGAATTACAATAGATCAATTTTGATTATTAAACTTTTCTATAAATAACTGAAAGTTTATCAGATAAATTATGCCGACGTAACTTCTTAGTAAGCAAAAGACAACTTCATAAAAAATATGAGGCCCTATTTTTTTATTATTTAGATTTTTATGTTTCCTAAACAAATTCTAGCTGTAAAAGAAAACATGGTTTGAATGTTTGCTGTTTTAATTTTTCTTTAAATATCATGAAGATAGGATATTGAAAGGCGAGATGTCTATTCCAGAACTTCAAAAACTAAGAAAGTCAAGTAATTTCACCAGTAACACAATTTCTTATTATAATGCAAGTTTTAGTTCTGCCAAAGCCGAGTATTCCTCTCCAGCGTGGGCCGCTGTTCGCAAGACACACAGAAGCAAACTACAAATATTTCAAAATAAAACCCTGAGAAGAATGACAAATGCTCCTTGGTATGTGCGAAATAAGATCCTTTACAGAGACTTTTTAATATTGATTTTATTGACTCAGCAATTCTTTCTGCTTCACATAATTACAAAACCTCTATTGATGGATCTGCATATGAGAACTCTAAAGACATTATCGCTTATGATCATATAGTTGAACAAAAATATAAACGCCCATGCACCGTTCATCACGACCCTTCTTGGTAATACCGTTATGACAGTTAAGTTTTTTCGTTAACTAATACTTTTTACCCTGACAACAAGTTGCACTTTGAATAGCATTGTTATGTCCAGTGTTTAAAGATATGTGTTCATTGTCCTTTTTGGTGTTCATTTTCATCATTGTTTTTTATTAGACCAGCCGATCGCTTTGCCCTGGGGTCTCTCCCACGGGTTTTCCACATTATTTCTATATTGCCTTATAGTTTACTTTTGGAAAACACAAACGCCTTTTTGGGGTATCTTAGATGGAGAAGTAAGGACGCTTCGCGTCGATACTTCGTATTGCTATTTCGATCTCCGATGAGTATAATTTTCTAGCTAGAAATAAAAAAAAACCCACTGTTTTATTAGATATAAATTACAATTTTAAAAATTTGAGACATTTTTTTTCTACTGATAAATTTTCACTCGTCTGTACGTGTGAACCAATAAAATTCTTATATTTTTACCATTATCTGGGAACAAAAAGCTGATTTTGAATTTTCGACCCGTGTTTAAACAGAAAACGGAGAGCGCTGGATACGTAGCTAGGCCAAAGTTGCTTCCTTTATAAAATTTAAAATTTATTATGATTGCTGGTAGATAACAAAAAAAAATTAAAGTTTAAAATTTTTTATACAGTACACAACTGGTATATGCAAGAATAAGATGAAAAGTTTGAAAGATTATTTCAATTAACTTTCACATCGAAAGCATAACTGTTAAATTGCTTGAAATGACGCAACGTTTAAAAAACAACAACACTCTATTAATGTAGAACAAGCATTACAAGAAAAAAAATCGCCACGAGGGGGTAAACAAGAACCCCGTATATGTGACCAAAATAATCAATTACAATAAATAAGACATAAGTTAATAACAAAAAAAAACCCACAAAAAATAGATTTAAATACATAAATATACACAAAAGAAAAAAACAAAATGCGACAATAATTTTTTTCAAAACAAATGTCTAAAAATTCTGGACAGCGGGGGAAATATATAAACAAAAAACATTTCGCTTCTTTGAATTAAAAAAAAATACATCAATATCGTCTATTGACAATATAAATTTAAATAGCTGTTTTTTAAACCTGTTTGAAGAGGGGATACTTTGAAGTTCAGTAGGTAGTTATGTTTTCGAAAAATTTCTTTATGTGGAAATGGGATATGATACATTTCATTTAAACGCCTAGCTGAAATATTTACTTTTAAATTACCAAAAGAATTATTACGATATAAATATAAAATCATACGAAAAATAACGTTATGCCTAATCGGTAGTACATTTAAAAATTTAAAAATCGGGATGTTCGAATAAAGATGTCCTTTCAGTTCTTAGATAGCATAGGGGCATTTGTAAATATCCTTTAATAATGTTCTGCAAATTTTACACCAGGCCTACAAAAAAAACCATTATTTTTTGCTAATCTAAGATTGAAAACTGATATTGATCATTTGGGGTGTTGAATCTAAATAAGGAATCAGTGTTCCTCTAGTAGCTTCACTATAATCTTTTTATTCATTCCCACTAGATGTCGCTCTTTTACTACAATATTTGATATACACCTCAAAATGCTTATCAGTGCATGTCTTGCTTAAATACGACAACTGATTAAAATTTTAAATATATATAATTCTTTGATAAATAAATTTACAAAAAAAAACCTATGTCTTGCAAAAAAAAACTAAAGCTATGTTTTTAGCTATTTTTAAAAGGCCATATTTTGCCTTGCCTCAATGTAGTCCATTTTGGAACACCCTGTTTATTCCTTCCCAACCGTTCTCACACGATCGTGCGAGTATTAAAGAGAAAGTTCAAATTCTTCAAAAATATCGATACCACAACAGCTGAATTGTACCCCCATTCGTTATTTATATAAAAAATGACTTTGTTTTTAAGGAGTTACTGGCATTGATGCTGTTTAACGTATTTTTTTTCGATAAAAATCCAAATTTAGTCTCATAATTTTAAATCAGCGCCATCTGACCGACGGTCGAAAATTGATGTTTAGTAGTTCTAAATTCTAAGAAATCGAACTCTTTAACCTGAAGTCCTGTCATTAGTAATGAAACTATGAAAGAGTAAAACATACTTATTCAGATTCAGACCAGAAATTCATTTGAATTTCTAGTCCTCCGACTTAAAGGTTTAAAAATTGCAAAAACTACTACTTAGGATCAAAAGTCGCAGCAATTTAAAGCAAACATTTTTCATTTATTGCTGGTAGATAACGTATTTTCAAGTAAAAGAAATGTTGCAGACACGTTATTACAATAATGAGAAAAAAATGAAAAAAAAGTACATATATTTCGCTTGGTGAGTTATTATTTTTCCATTACACGGTTTGAGTTCTATATTTTAATGTTTTGTCCTAAAACAAATGGTTTTTATTTATATTTTTCATTTAGTCATATTTCAGCAAGACGATATTTATTTTTTACAATGCAAGTTTAAGTTTTGCCAACACCCAGTATCATTTTTAGCTGGAAATAAAATACACTGTTTTATTGGATATGAATTACAATTTTAAAAAATTGAGACTTTTTTCTACTGGATATATATTCACTCGTGTGTACCTGGTAAATTTAAAAACTTGTTTTATTATTAACATTGGGGGGTTTTGGGTACAAAAATCCGACTCTGAACTTGTGACCCGTATTTATATAGAAACAGATTAAATATGAAGGTAGCTCAACGACGACGACGTTTTAATTTTATTGAAGAACCAGCGCCGCAGGCGCTTTAGTCTCCGACTCATACAGTTTTCACAGTGAATAATGGAGTTGCCTGAATGGCAAAGTCTGGTGATGCAGTTCACTTGAGTTCTAAAACGTTAGTACTATAAACACAGGGGAAAACACAAACACAATGAGCATGAGAGATCGAAAATCATTAAAATGAGGAAAAAAAATTTGATAAGAAAAAATGATAAATATAAAAATATAAAAACAATTGAAAAAAGCCCAGAGAAGTTTAGGTCACAAGAACCTGGTTCCAAGACCTTCACCCAAACCACGCGCTCGAAATTGCACTCGTATCCCATCCCTGAGCAAGGGAACGGTCCATTAAAGGGAAGATTAAAGGATCAAATTGCACAATAAAAAACTAATTAAAAACAAAAACCAATTACAGGGAAGTGTGAAAATCATCGAAAAAAAAATAATAAATAAATAATAAAAAAATAATAAAGTGTTAAAATAATCGAAGGAGATGGGTAAATCAGGTTGAAACGGACTAAGGCACAGGGTTAGCAAGAAATCCTGGGAGTGTAAGCTAATTCAAGATGTGCAGCTGAAAATCGAAATGCAGGAACAGGTCAGCAAGAACAGAATGTTTTGGTGACCGAGTCTTGAGACTCATGACAAAGTTAAGATAATTCCGAGAATCGGTGCCGTTTTTTGCGGTTTTGGGGTTGCATGGTGAGTGGTGCTCAGCGCGTGTCGTAGTTGCCAGAAAAAAGCCATTATGGTTAAGTAGGCGCTGCAAGGTTTTATATCAGGCTTGCGGGAGATATTTTAAAATGCAGCGGGGCCTGTTTTTGTGATCAATGTTTAAGTAATTATAATATTTGATGGAATTAATAACTGGGTTAGGATGAAATTCGAGGGAGTTGTAGAATTTATTTGCGTTTTTTGCCATAAATTCACTTAGAGGCGGGATTTTAAAATCTTTTTGGATGTCTGCGTTTCTGATGTACCAAGGAGAATTTGTTATTTGTCTGAGCAGCTTGTTTTGTAGTGTGTTCAATTTCTTCATTTTAGTGTTAGTGGCACCTCCCCAGATTTGGGAGGCATAGGTGATGGATGGCCTGATGATCATTTTATAGAGAAGAACTTTGTTGCTGACCGAGAGAGGTGATCTTTTACCAATGAGGTTAATAAGTAAAAATTTATTTTTTCGGAATTTTTGATGTAAGTTGGTGAATTGTTGAATCCAGGTGAGGTGGGTGTCAAAAGTAATTCCAAGGTATTTGGTGGTATTTGACCACGTGATAATTTTGTTATTTAAGGTGAGCTTTGGAAGGGGGATTTTTTTCCTTTTTTTGCGAAACATGATGGCAGCACTTTTTTCGACATTAATTTTAATTTTCCATTTGGTAAGCCAGTTTTGAAGGAGATTTAAGTGTTTTTGGAGACGTTTGCCGATTGTCTTGACATTTTGAGCTCGGGAGAGGATTGCAGTATCATCTGCGAATAAGCAAATCTGAGTGTCAGGGAGCTGGGGAATGTCATTGATGTAGCAGTTGTATAAAATTGGCCCAATTAGGCTGCCCTGAGGGCAAGAGGCTCTGACGGGTCTGAGTGTGGAGATGCAGTCGTTTATTTTTACAACAAAATTTCGATTAGTAAGGTAGGAGTAGATGAGTTTCACGAGAGTATCTGGTGCTCCCATTTTAATTAATTTGAAAATGATAGCGCTATGCCAGACTTTATCGAATGCTTTGGCCACGTCCAGGAAGATCGCACCGGTTTTGTGTCCAAATCTAAATCCTGTTAGGATGAATTCGGTAGCACGGAGGAGTTGGTGGTTAGTCGAATGCATTTCCCTAAATCCAAACTGTTGGGGGATGAGGATGTTATTATTTTCGAGAAAATCGTTGAGTCTATTTTTAATAATGAACTCCGTGATTTTACCTAAGATCGGGAGAAGTGAGATTGGCCGGTAGCTAACTGGGTCAGTGGGGTCTTTGTTAGGTTTTTTAATTGGCACGACAACTGCAGTTTTAAGATTGTTAGGAAAGTGATGGAGATCGAGGATTTTAGTAATAAGTAGAAGAATAAAATCAAGAACGTTAGGCGTGATATTTCTTATCATTTTGTTGGTGATTCCGTCACGTCCCAGGGCCTTTTTTATTTTTATTTTCTTTATGTAGTTGGCGAGTTCTTGGAGGGATGGAGGGGGAAGGGGGGAGTTGTTAGGAGATTGAAGGAAGAGAGAGACAGTGCTATCAACTTCGGCCTCAAATAACACTGGGGGTGGGGGGATATCTCTATTGATGTCGAACTGTTGTTCGAACGCGTCAGCTAGGACCTCGACCTTCTCGGAATCGGCGTGGGCGAAACCACTTTCAGTTTTAAGGGATGAGTGTGCAATTTTCTCTTGTCTGAAGCGTTTTGCGGCTCTCCAAATGGAATTGTTTTCAGTGGAGAGAGACATAATGTAATCAAACCAACTCTGCTGGTTTAGGGAAGTGAGTTGTTTTCTAATGGTTTTTTGAATATGCCTGAGTTGAGATTTCAGATGTGGGTCTCTGCATCTTTGCCATTCTTTGCGGAGTTTATTTTTGCATCGAATTAAAGTGCGAATGGAATTAGGGACGAAAATATCGTCTGTGATTTTTATTTTTGATGATGCAAGTTTGTGGGCAGAAGTGATTTTATCAGAAAGCCAAGTTACAGCGTCTTCGATATCCGAGGGTTGATTAATGGGGGGAGGATGGGTAGTAGAAAGAGAGAGAAATTCTCTATATTTTCCCCAATCAGTTTTAAAGGTATCTCTAATACTTTTGTCGATAGTAGTATTAAAATCGGTAACGACAGGGTTATGGTCTGAAGAAAGCTCAGCAATTGCGTTTGACTGACAAAAGTAAGGAAAGTTTTTAATAAGACAAATATCAATTACGGATTTGGAACTTCTGCCAATTCTGGTGGGCTGTTTGGGGGCTAAAATATGAATGTTATGTGTGTTTGCGAATTTAAAAAGAGCGTTACCAGTAGCATTTTGTCGACTGTATTTATTCCACGTAGGATGTTTTGCGTTAAGATCACCACTAATGATAACATCGTCGGAAAGATTGAAAATTATATCAAGATCATTTATGTACAAAGGGTTAACATTGTTAGGGATGTAGACGGAAGCAACAATAGTGGGGGGGATATTGGGGGGAGTAATTTTAATAATTGTAGCCTCGATGTATCCAAGATTCGGTGTTGGGATTCTATGGTGGGGGATATTATTTTTAATGAAAATTGCAGTTCCGTGAATGGTATTGATATTAGGGGTTTTATCATCGCGATGGGAGACATAGTTAGGGAGATAAATTTTAATATTAGGGTACAAATTGGTTTCTTGAACCAGAATGATGTCTGGGTTGTGCGTGTTTGCGAAGATTTTGAATTCGAGGTGTTTTTGACGGAGGCCCGCTGCGTTCCATAAAATAATTTTTAGTTTCTTAAGATTGAATTTTGGTCATTAGGAGTTCAATCATTTTATTCATAGTTTGCATCATTGTGAGGTTTTGAGCTGTCATGGCTTCAACTAATTTTGTTAAGTTTTTAATGTTTTCCTGTGTTTCTTGAGTGAATTTATGAAAAGTATCTTCATGCGTGTTAGTCGGCAAAATTGGGCTAGTCTCATTTGATGGGGTTGTTTGGGATGGGATGCGGAGATTTCGTCCGGGTACAATTCGTCCGCCTCGAAAGCGGAGATTTCATCCGATAGGGCTGCCAAGCTTGGCGGGGAAGTTTTAGAGTTTGGCGATATGGTAAGTTGGTTGGAATGGCGGTAGTTTTTCCGAAACGGGGTGGGGGTTGGAGGGAGGGGGTTTGCTGGATCGAATGATTTTGGCAGAGGGACCATCAACAAATGACGCTACGCTTGACAAGGGGGAGGGTTCATACAGCTGTAATTGTTTGGGTATATGGATTGAGTGGGAGGAGGCTATATAGAAATGTGGCGTAGAAAGAAGGGGGGGGGGTGTCCGAGCAATGTTCGAAAAAAAGAATTAGAATAGTGTCGAACTATAATGTACTAAATCTACTCTCAAGCTAAGTTAAAGTGATAGCGTTGCACTGGAGATACAAGTGGGCTACTGGTGACGGGGTTTTTAATTCTTAACAACTGTAAAGTGACGTAGCCGACGCCTGAGTGAGCATTAAAACTCAAAAGAGCGGCATCTTCTGGTTTGGACATTGACGTAGTTAGCGTGCATCATCCATCTCAACATGGACATTACATATTTTTTACTATAGCAAGTATGTAAGAAATAGCAAATAGCCGAATATGTAAGAAAAAACATTCTGTCACTTCTAAATGGATTGGAAACAAAAGGTACATAACTTAAATTTTATCTATAATATAATTAAAAATTGCAATAAAAAACATTTCTTGCATAACAATATTGCATAGTACTTTTTTTTATCTCTTACTTCCAAGTAAAAAAACTGATATGTGGTGGATAAGTTGGTGTGAAAAAAAATTACCACATTTTTATTAGGTGGAATGGGACATGACATCCTTATTGACGGCATCCCCACACTTTTTCTTCCCTCACTTCTACCACTGATTTTATTAGAATTCAATAAAAAGTATTCTACAGATTACTGTACAAAAAATTAATAAGCGTAAAATAAAGAGAACAAAGACGACGAAAGGAACAATGAAAGAAAATAAGTTTGGTTTGATTGGAATCTTCGTAGCACCAGAGCTACACGAGGGATATGGGCAACGGATTTTAAAAACACAGTCAAGTGACGAGCCGACACCTGAGTAGGTACTCAACGCAACCGTTAAGGGCGGTATCGTACGCTGCGTTAGGACTTATATTCAACGTGCGCTCCCTCCACACGATGTATTATTCGAACATTTTTGGTTCGAACCCGGGATCTTCCTCATGCACTATAAACGGACCGAGCATCCAAAAATGTCCGACGAATAATACCGAGAGGGAGGGCACGTTTTTTTTTTTTTTTTTTTTTGCTCCAAAGTCCAAAATGAAGAGAACAAAGACGACGAAAGAAACAATGAAAGAAAATAAGTTTGGTTTGATTGGAATCATCGTCGCACCAGAGCTACACGAGGGATATGGGCAACGTATTTTTAAAACGCAGTCAAGTTACGAGCCGACACCTGAGTAGGCACTCAAAGCAAACGTTAGGCGTTAGGACTTATATTCAACGTGAGCTTCCCCCACACGATGTGTTATTCGTCGAACCACTGTTTGTCTGCACTGCCTCCAGCCCCTCCGAACAATGGCTGGGCGGTGAGTTTATCTCAAAGGCTCTGCCGATTCTTGGAATTTCTCCTCTCCTGAGGGATCACTTGTTTGCCACATGTCTCAGTTCAGCTTCAGCCAAGACACAGGGGACGGGATAGTTTAATATCGCCAAATTAAGGTGTAATATTCAAAAATTGTAGCAAAAAAACTGTATTTTTTTCTCATTGTTCCTTTATTTTGTTGTATATTTTTTTTTCAAAAATTTTTTAAAAAATTATAATCACGTGTAAAGGAATAAAGACAGAAGATGATTTTTGTATTTTCTTTTTCTTCTAACTTTTTAATAAATGTCTTTAAGCAAGAAAAAATAGTTTTGTTATCGAATTCAACAACTCAAAATTTTTCCAAAAAATATGAAAAACGAAGTTTTGCTTCCATTATTAAATAAAATAAATTTTATTTGTCAAACATGAATGAATTACATATTCAATTCCCTTTATGTGACTATAATAAGTTAGAAAGACGTATTTCAAGTCAAATGGTAGAGAATTTTCTGCACTTCAATTTGATATTTAGTTTTCTGCATAAATTGCAAGCCTCTTTTTAAGTAGAATGCAAATAAAACTTTTGACGTTTTTTTCCCCCGGGATTCTATTATGGAAATTGGTAAATAAGTTTTTCCCCTCACAACTTTAAAAAGTAGTAAGTAGTCGAAGTTCAGAATCGTATTTAACACCTTCGAAGACAGATAATTATACCAAACCACAATAATAGGTATCACTTTTTAAAAAAAGTTTTTTTTTAAAGAAATTTGCAATAACTTTTATTTATATTGGAATTGTTTAGTTACTAATCATCAAAAGAACTACATTGTTTACAGTAATTACAAAACTGTGAACAGAACTTTAAAAAGTTAATAATCTCATATTAAATGTCTTTTAACTGATATCTTTAAAATTCTAAGTCTTGAAAACTAATGGAACAAGCAACAAGTTCTAAAAGAACTAAAATATCCTACTTTCTTGTTACTTATGTACTTACTGAAATTCTTATGGGAGAACAAGTTGGTTTGTGACAGTAAATGTGACCTAGAACCGCTTATATACAAGAATTATACATATTAGAAAAAAATCGTCAAAAACTACAGCATCCAGCTGTAATTTGAACCTTTAAAAGCCAAAAGTAAGTTTCATTAATTTTCTTTCTCAAATTGAATATATATATTTCACGTCTGTGTTTAATTTATTTGCAGTTCGAAGAATAGTTATATAAAATGTCAAAAACGTTTTAAGTATAGCGCTAGTTTTTTATTTTGAATATGTAGTAACATAAAATTAATTCTGTAAGAAACTTATATTTTCTTGATATTTATTTATGAGAAAACATGAAACTACTCCTAACTGCACTAAAACTAACTAATGTAAATTTAAAAAAAAAAAGATATTTTTTTAAGAGAACGCAATGCCTTGTCGGTGTAGTTTTTTTTAGTAAACAAAAATGAACAATCAAATAAGCATATTGTGGTGCATTTTATGACGATATTCTGGACTGATTCATAACGTAAATTATTAACTGAGAAACTGATAACCATTTCGGTTATGTTATCAGAATAGGATTAAAATATAATATTCTCATTGTTTTGCTGAAAAGTGGAGAGGGAATCAATTTTATACATAAAATAAAAATTTATAAATAAAACAAATCACCGTTATTAAGGGTACACCCGTGCAACGCCGGGTTTATGAAGCTAGTAGAATCATATACATAATTCAAGATGTGATGAAGATCTTATTTTACTCATAATGAAAGATTTAGAGTAGCGTATTTTTTGTAGAAAGATTAATGAGGATTTCGCTCATTAATTATCATTTATGCATAAGAGATGCATAAATGATAAAATATTTTAAAGCAGGGTAGTTCAACCTAAAATAATGGGACCAGATTTTCAATGTAAAAAATCAAGACATTAAATCTCATTTTTTATTTTCTTATTTTCTCTTGGAGCCGGGGAGCTCAGTCGGTTAAGCATACGTATAGCTCGCGGAAGATCCCAGGTTCTGGTCCGGGCATCGTCGAAATTATTGCCGACCTATTAACGGCCCGTGCAGCCAAAAATGTTCGACGAATAATACCTCGTGTGGAGGAAGCGCACGTTAAATATAAGTCCTAACGCTGCGTACGATGTCGCCCTAAACGGTTGCGTTGGGTGCCTACACAGGTGTCGGCTCGTCACTTGACTGTGGTTTTAAAATACTTCACCCTTAGCCCTCGTGTAGCTCTAGTGCGACGATAATTCAAACCAAACTTATGTTCTTTTATTGTTCCTTTTGTCCTTTGTTCTCTTTATTTTACGCTGCGTAATTTATTGCATTGTAATCTGTAGAGCACCTTTGATTGAATTCTAATAAAATCAGTGTTAGAAGTGAGGGGAATAAATTGTGGGGATGCCTTCAATTAGGATGTCATGCCCCATCCTTCCTAATAAAAATGTGCTAATCTTTTATTGTATTTTTTCACACCAACTTATCCACCACATATCAGCTTTTTTACTTTTAAGTAAGAGATAAAAATAGAAAGTACTATGCAATATTATTTTTTAAGAAATGTTTTTTATTACAATTTTTAATTATACTATAGATACAATTTAAGTTGTGTACTTTTTGTTTCAAATCCATTTAGAAATGACATAATATTTTTTTCTTACATATTTGGCTTTATTAGAAAATATGTAATGTCCATTTTAAGATGGATGATGCACGCTAAATACGTCAATGTCCAAACCTGAAGATGTCGCTATTTTGAGTTTTAATGCCTACTCAGGTGACGGCCACGTCCCTTGACCGTTGTTAATAATTAAAACCTCCGTCGCCAATAGCCCACTTGTAGCTCAAGTGCAACGCTAATTAAACAAAAATATTTTTTGTCGCGACACGTCAACTTACATCCTTATTTTTCTTAGTTCATTGCAGTTCAATATTAGTATTCTTATTCTACTTTCAAACATCGCTCGGGGACCCCCTTCCCCTCCTCTCTACGCCACATTTCTACAAAGTAATCCTCTCCCCCTTCCCCACACATACACTCCAATCCATATTCACAAACAATTACAGCTATAGGAACCCTCCTTCCTCCCTTGTCTCAAGCGTATCGTCATTTGAGGATGGTCCCTGTGACAAAATCATCCAAATGAATTCCCAAGAAAAAGACCTCCCTTGAAGAAAAAAGACAAACAAGAAAAAAACATTCATTGACTTGAGATGAAAAAAATCGCTAGACTGGGCGAAAAGCCGCCAAATCCGGCAGCGCTATCCAAAATCACTATCAGTTGAGGCGTATTTTCCAAGTCGAATCCTAGCGGATGAATTGTCTCCGGACGAAATCTCCGGCATCCGTTTGGGATTGACCTGAAGCCAGCCGAGCCCAGTTCACACCGGGGGCGGCTAAGTTGGAGGTGAATGTGCGTGAAGGGGGCTGTTGAACAATTATTTGGGGTCTTGGGTACCTCGGGCATAGCCTGCTGGAGGCAGTGTGCTCTGCGCCGCAGTTGGCGCATTTTGGAGGGGAGTCCCTAGGTTTCTGGCACTCTCGTGAGGGGTGAGTGCCTGCGCATTTCACGCATTTGGGGCTACTGTTACAATTTTGGGACAAATGGTTAAAATTTTGGCAGTTAAAGCATTGGAGTGCTTTATTTGGCTTTTTGTACTGCTCGACATTTATTGCAAGGCGCTGAAAGTACTGCATTTTATAAATATCTTCCGCTTGTTTTTTATCAGCCAGTGTTATCTGGAATATCGGCAGGGGATATCGGTTACTCATGCTTTTCAGCTGCACAACTCTCTCAACTTGGTAACCCTGAGCCTCAAGTTCGTCAGCGACGTCTTTCGCGGGGATGTCTCTGGGTAAACCTTTAATCACCACTTTAAACGGTTTTATTTTAGGGCCGTTTGCCAGGTAATAATCAATTTTGTGTTGCGAGAGATAACTCGTTATCTTTCTGTGCTCGTCAGCATTAGATGGTGTTATTTTGAAATAGTCGCCTTGAAGGCAAAAGGTTAATTCCCGCTTGACCAACTTTACGAGTTGGTCGAATGTAGCGTTGTGGCCGCGAATTGCCCTCATGAAGATGGGTTTGGCTGTTTCCAGAGGTGCCGATCCCCCCCAGAGCCAACGACGCACTCCCCCCCCCCTAGAATGTTTTAAATCCCCCCCCCCCCCCCAAAAAAAAAGGGAAGTAAATTTTTTATTTGCCTTTATAATACGGAATTACAACTTATTTTTAATTTTCCTTTAAATAGATTTTCTTTACAGTAAAAGTTAGCGGGAATCTAAATAATCGGTACAAATTTCACTCAAAATTTAATTTATGTAATTATATTATTTTTTAATCCATAAAAATAGCCGGACACGTGATCCAATCAAAAACATTTTCCAATTCCTTCCCTCAATTCTTAATGCATAAAAATGCTGTCTTCGCTTTTTATCTAACTAGCTGTATGGTCCCGCCTTACAGAGGTAACCCGTTAACTTCGCATTGCTTCCTTTTAGAGGCATGCTTTGCTTACTTGTGAAAATACACTCAATATCTAATGCGAATGGCGTCAAGCACATTCACCCATTTCGGCCCGGTCCATGTATTTTTAAGCCCTGTTATGGTCCCGCACTCCCACGTGGATGACCCTTTTTGTAAACTAATTATATTAATTAAAAATCACAATCAAATATGAAAAAACTACGCCTCAGGTGCACACGTAGGTATTAAAAGGAATCTATATTAAAAATTTCGGATATTTTACAGCAGTCTAAGTATGTATTTTGCCGTCCACAGACATACTCTTTCTTTTATAATTATAGATGCAATGCAACACAATCGATATCATTAAACAGATCAAAATTATTTTATAATGTTTACAGATATAGTTTACAGATTTAGTTAAAAATAAATTACTAATTATTAAATTACTACGATTAAAATGAAATATTAAACAGACAAAATTATTACCGTAAAACTCGGAACTGAACTACTTAACTAAATTCAATCACTCACAGCATGTATGCTAAGCCAAAAATATTATCCGAAGCTCATTCATTCAAAGAAATGTTATACAAAATTCTGAATATTTATAATGCCTGCTTCAAGTGCTATAACAATGATTAAGAAATGTTTATCTATAATAATAAAAGAAAGAGTCTGTGTGTCTGTCTGTGTGTATGTCTGTGGATCACAAAAGACCTACTTAGACTGCTCTAAAAAATTCGAAATTTTTAATATAGATTCCTTTTAATACCTACGTGTGCACCTGAGGCTTAGTTTTTTCATATTTGATTGTGATTTTTTAATTAATATAATTAGTTTCAAAAATACGTCATCCACGTGGGTTTGCGCGACCATAACAGGGCTTGGAAATACATGGACCGGGCCGAAACGGGGGCTTGACGCCATCCTCTATTAGTTTGATTGATTGAGCTTGGTTGAGATATGCGCTCGCCCTAAGGCTGCTTCATCCTCTATTATTGTTTGCGTTTTAAGTCCGCATGCACCAACAAGAATTGAATTTAGTTTAGATATTGAGTGTATTTTCACAGATAAGCATGCCTCTAAAAGGAAGCAATGCGAAGTTAACGGGTTCCCAGTAAGGCGGGACCATACTGCTAGTATGAAATAATTGCCAGCACATGGCTTTCTTCGACGCCGGGACATATTGTTAAAGATTTTAGTTGCGATTAATGTAGTTAGAGCATTAAGTGCGTAATGTATGAAATTAAGAGTTTTATTCAATTAAATAACTTATAATGCGAGTTTAATTATTAAGAAGTGCAATTATGTTATCATTGCAAAAATTTTCTAATAAAATCAACAATATATAGTAAGATCACTAATTAGGAGAAGGCCCCGTTCGTTCCTTGCGGTTTAAGTGGCTACGTCTTAAGACAGCTTGAACCTCAACAAGTAATTTTTTTGTATTATCCAAATAAATATCTAGAAATTGATAATAAAAACTATTAATATCTCTAGGGCTTAATGAAGGGAAGGGGGTTAACATTTTTAAAATCTAATTTCTTGAAAGCTGTCATCTAGTAGTTCTTGCAGATTTAGAGGTAAACTTAAAAAAAATCCCGCTACTCTAAAATATTTTATGTAATTTCATGTCTTTAGTCGACTTTATTAAAAAAAAAAGCCACGTTAAGATTCTGGTGCATTTAAAAAAATAAGAAAACAATGTTTTCATTATAATAATTGATCAATATTTTTGGTGCCCATAAATGTTTGAAAGTGTAAAATTTGAAACTAAAATTATTGTAGTAATATCAAATATAATTAACTTCTCAGTATTTGTATGATTTAAAATTCTTTAGTATCCATTCTTTATTTGCCTAACCTTCTGAAGGATACAGACGTACAAACCCGTCAAATGACTGATTTTCCAGCAACGCACATAATTTTAAAGTTTTATCAATTTAATAATTTTATTAAATTAAAAAATTTAAAGCATGGGGGAGTAATTTATAACCACCTACTACAGAAAAATATTTTTTAATTGAGAAATTAAATTTTCAGTTAAAATTTTAAATCTCAAGCAATGAAAACAAGTTTACATTTCAGCCAATTTGCTTTTTCAGAGGGTTACACGATTATATTCAAATTATATAATTACGACGAAAATCTTACCGGAATCACTGCCATAACACTTCGAAATAAGCTCTTGGAGTATTTATAGTGCAGTGCATTTTATCTTCATGCAGCTTAAAATAGATCAAATAGGTGCATTTAATAAAGATATATCTTTGATGCTCCCTCCTCCGTTTCAAAATGAACAATCTACATCTACAAAAAAAAAAAAAAAAAAAAAAAAAAAAACCTTCTAACAACACTTCAAAGCGAGCGGGAAAATTGCACGAGTGTCATTGGTGAAAAAGAAATATTCGATAGTCATTATTTAATCGAACTGTATATGTTATACAGACAGAATGGCAGCTGCAAATGTTTTGTTTAAAGAAATAATGAGTTGTTTATGGGTAATAAATGCCAGATAGATTCGTTAGAGGCCGACGCGATATTCAATTATCTATGACCTTCTTTCCGTAATGTTCTTGATCTTGTGGATTTTGGTTACCATTTTTGATTCTTGAAGGTTGGGGGGGGGGGGGGGCAGGTTAATGCAACCTTCCCTTGGTGTCCGGGGGGGGGGGGTGATGATTAGAAAGAACTAGTATTTGTAACTTAGAAAAAAATAAACCATTTACACTGGTGATTTTCTAATTTTTTTCGACCCCCCCCCCCCCCTAAAATTTCAATGACGCAGTCTGCGTCGTTGACCCCCCCCTGTAGGCACCCCTGGCTGTTTCAACCATTTGCGGGGGGTGGTCATTCTCCTCTTCGGGGAGGTTTACAAGTGCTTCAAAGCGATTACTTTGAGCGAGCGGTTGCTGTTGCTCTTGAATCCAGGTTTGGACTTTTTCTATAGGCTTTATCGGACTATTGTTCTTGCTTAGGGCAAGCTTGGCAGTTTTGCTTTTAGGGGGGAATTTAAAGTCTGATTCGGGATTTGGGGAAGTGGAATTTACAGTGGACGATGATTCTCTGTTTCTTTTATTATGGGTTTTAAAGGGGGTGGGGGGGTTGAAATTTCGATCTCTCATACTCACCGCATTTTCTTCGGCATGGAGTTTGCAGTCGTTGATGGGGCACTTCGGTAGATTATCCAGTTGGGATTGCAGACTGTTCTTCATCTTGATGGCGGCATCCATTGCCCTTGTTGCGAAGCAGCGGGACTGTTCTTCTTGTGGCTCGAGAGTGTCTAACAGTTCATTCTTGGCTTGAATCAGCAGGGTGTAGGCCTTCATGTCTGTGGCGATGCCATGTCTGCGGATGCAGACATCTCGAGGTTCCAAGGATTTTGCAGACGATAAGGGAATTTGAGAGCCATCTTGGCTCCAGCTGGGGTTGGCGGTCTTGGCGCCCAGCGCCAGCAATTCCGTATTCTGGCGAAGATCTTTCTGTGGGGAAGTAGGGACAGCAAAAGGCGAGCCTCCATGGCCCTGAATGGGGTCTTCTTTTACAGATTCGGCCGATGAGAAGGAGGCGACTGAGCCGCAGGGGGACTCAAACAGTGCCATTACGGAGAGGGAGAAACGGACGACCTCTTCGTTCCGCTAGCAGTCTCCGAATGAAGGTAGCTCAACCAAAGTTGCTTCCATTAAAATATTAAAAAAAAATTATGATTGCTGGTAGATAACAAAAAAAATACTTTTAATTATTTTTATCCAGTATGCGATCTTTAATATTTAGATAAGACTATTGCAAGGATAAGATGAAGAGTTTTGAAAGACTATTTCGAGGAACTTTCGCAAAGAAAGCATAACTGCAAAATTCCTTGACATGACACAATGTTTAAAATAAATTCTTAGATACTATGGACATTTGTTAGCCTAATTTTAATAATGTTCCACAAATTTATTCACCAGGCCTAAAAAAAAACATTAATCTTCGGTTGCTTAAGAATGAAAACTGATCTTTATCATACTTGAGGTAATTCGGAATCAATTTTCCTTTATCAGTTCCACTAAAATCTTTCTATGTATTCCCACTAGATGTCGCTCTTTTACTACGATGTTTAATATACACCTCAAAATGGTTGTGCGTTTTTAATAATGGTGCATAATCAGGAGATTTTATTTTTAAATTTTGGTTATTAAAAGACAAATGGGAAAGGCCTCTCATTTCCGAAAAACTGTTAGATGATGAAAGTATACCTAACCCTGAGCAGCTACTGATCAGTACGCATGATCCTTGGGGGCCGAGTTCTCTAAGATTCAAAGGATTTTTATTACCAGCAGTCAGCACAGAGACACAATACTCTCGACGGAAGTCATCCTTCAATACGAACGCCCTAACCATTCGGCCACGTCACACCCTTAAAGAAGCTGCGACATAATAAACTCGGGAGAGGATTAGTGAGAATTGTGGAGTTAGTTCGGGAAAGTGATGTCTAGATATTACCATCTTCGTTCAATAACACGGTATCAGTACATGTCTTGCTTAATTACGGCAACAGATTAAAAAACCATCGTTGTAATAGTTTCGTGGTAAATGCAATATTTTTTAAAAAAAAGTTGCCGTACATCACAAAATTATGAACCTTTCTTGGGACCTTTTACCTAAAATGGCACAGCCTTCCTTTTACCTAAAATGGTATAATACAATGGTGTTTCATGATATCACAGGCCTCTTCTCGTGATGGGAGGACTATACCATTGTCTCTTAAGCCGTAATGCATAGGGCAGGTAAACTTCAGTATCTATAACCGTGACTTGCACTATTGTGTAAGCACTCAATAACTACAACCTATAGGAAATCATACTGTAAGAATGAATATTTAAGGACAAAAATGGTTCACTGCAACGTTGTGGATACTGCACTTTACCTGCCCACTGTGGCATGGTAGAGTAATTGAAGCAGTAGATGACAAGTTTCTTCCCTTATTTAAAATAATAGAAATCAATAATGATTGCCAAAAAAGACAACCCTTAAGATTTATCTGTATGGTATAAAGCCAGAAGTAGTTATGATTTTTTTTTGCCGAATTCTATTTGTAACTGTGAAATACTTTATGTTTGTCCCAGAATACTTTAAAATTATGCACATTTACATACAAAATCATAATAGTTAATTTTTGCCTTCTTCTCGTGTTTATTAATGTACATAGTACATGTTCAATTTCACGTGTCCTAAATCAAGAAACGACGGGTATTTTTTTATCTATGGTTTTAAAAAACACAATTTTGTTGGAGCTCAAACACAATTTTGTTCAAAAATTTTACTTTAAGAATTCGTTATTTTATTTCTGATATACTTTTATTCTTTTGCATACCAAGTTGCAAGATTTAAAAAATGCACGTATTTGGATCCAAAAGTTTTCCTACTGATCAGCTATATAAGTTTAAATTTTTTAAAAAAAAATTTCTGGTTTATTTTCACGAGTGTTAATTCCCTACTAGCTAGATTTAAAGAAGGCGTATCATTGCTGTCAAACTCTAATAACTCTTTATAAAACAGAAAAATACTTATTTATAATTCGGATCCATTCTAAATTTGAATATTAAATTTTTGTCTTTAATTTGCGGCTATCAATATATATAATTTTTTGATAAATGAATTTGCACGAGTCATGCAAAAAAAAAAACAAAAAAACTAAAGCCATGTTTTTAGCTAGTTTTAAAAGGCACTATTTTGTTAGAGATAGATTAAAAATGTATTTCCGGAAATTCTATATGTATTCTGCTCATTTTCATCTACAGGATGTCCCAAAATGAACCACCTGTTTTTAAAAGTTAATAAAAAAAGAAATGGGATAGAGATATTAACACAATTCTTGCAGAAAACGAATAAGTTATGTCTGGAATTTGATAAGGAACACTTCATTATGTTAGTTATAGTTATTACGTTATTACAATTTATTAAGTTCAATTTAACCTACTCAACTTTTAAATACAGGGAGTCCATTTTGGGAAACCCTGTATATTTGATAATTCTAAATTCTAAGAAATCGAACTCTCTAACCTGCTTCATTCAAAGAACACCCGTCATTGGTACTGAAACTATGAGACGGTACAACATACTTATTAAAATTCGGACAAAAAATTCATCTGAATTCCTAGTCCTTCGACTTAAATGTTTTGTAATTGATACATTTTTCTGTTTACGATCAAAACTCGCAGCAATTTTAAGCAATTTTTTTTCATTTATTGCTGGTAGATAACGTATTTTCAAGTAAACGAAATTTTGCAGATACATTATTACAATAATGTGAAAAAAATTGAAAAAAGAGTACATATATTTCGCCAGGCGAGTTATAATTTTTTCCATAACACGATTTGAGTTCTTGCCTATTTTAATGTTTTGTCCTAAGACAAATGCTTTTTATATTTTTCATTTAGTCATATTTCAACCCAAGACGATATTTAACCTCCTTCACTCCTGAAAAGAATCTTATGCATACCATTCCTTGTCTAAACATATTTTAAATTAAAATACATTATTAAATCAGCTGCTTCAATATTGGTATTTTTAGAAAACTGGAATATTCTAGTTATATAATAATATAGTGATAAGACAAAATGTAAACTGAAGTTGTGAAGTGAATTCTACAAAGGTTCACTTATGTGTGCCTCTGATACGAAGATGACACAATAAGATTTTAATTTACTTAATTTTTTTTATTTTACTTGGAATAACATAAAAATTGTAGAAGTAAAAATAATCAGCCTCTATCGACACCCTGTATATCGCATATAACTTTTTAATGACAAAATGAACTATTAGCTCAGATTGTTGTAACAAAATCTTTCTGAACATTGTTTAATACTTTTTTATTATAAATTCCGTTTCTGAAACTTTAAATAGTCCTTTACGACCTGATCTACTCAATTTTGCGGGTATAAAAGAAATTGTTCAAGCTCTTCAAAAATATTGATACCGAAGCAGGTGACGTGTAGCATTCGTTTTTTGAATAAAATAATGACTTTGTTTTAAGGAGTTGCTGGGGGGGGGGGGGCATTGATGCTGCTTAAGGCATTTTTGAGATCAAACATTTTAAGAATTACAATAGATCAATTTTGATGACTCTTAAACTTTTCGTTAAATAACTGAAAGTTAATCAGATAAATTATGCTTACGTAACTTCTTAGTAAGCAACAGACAACTTCATAAACAACATTTGGCCCTAATTTTTTTTTTTGATTATTTAGATTGTTATGTTTCTATAACAAATTCTTGCTAAAAATGAAAACGTGGTTTGAATGTTTGCTGTTTTAATTCCGCTTTAAATATCATGAAGATAGGATAAAGAAAGGCGAGATGTCTATTCCAGAACTTAAAAAAACTAAGAAAGTCAAATAATTTCTCAGGAATACTATTTCATAATACATTGCAAGTTTTAGTTTTGCCAACGCCGAGTACAATTTTTAGCTAGAAAAAAAATACGTATTATTGGATATAAATTACATTTTTAAAATTTGAGATTTTTTTCTACTGGATATATATTCCCTCGTCTGTACCTAGTGAACTTATAAACTTCTTTTAGTTTTACCATTATTTGGGCACAAAAATCCGATTCTGAATTTTTGACCCGTATTTATATAGAAACTGTTTATGAAGGTAGCCCAACCAAAGTTGCTTCCATTAAAATATTAAAAAAAAATTATGATTGCTGGTAGATAACAAAAAAAAAATACTTTTAATTATTTTTATCCAATATACGATTCTCAATATTTAGATAAGACTATTGCAAGGATAAGATGAAGAGTTTTGAAAGACTATTTCGAGGAACTTTCGCAAAGAAACCAGAACTGCCAAATTCCTTGAAATGTCAAAACGCTTAAAATTAATTCTTAGATACTATGGACATTTGATAGCCTATATTTAATAATGTTCCTCAAATTTATTCACCAGGCCTACAAAAAACCATCAATCTTCGGTTACTTAGATTGAAAACTGATCTTTATCATATTTGGGGTGCTGAATCTAAATACGGAACCAATTTTCCTCTATTAGTTAAACTAAAATCTATTTATATATTCCCACTAGATGTCGTTCTTTTACTACATACTGGATATACACATCAAAAAGGATGTGCGTTTTTTAATAATGATGTTTAATCAGGGGATTTTTTCTTTAATTTTGATTATTAGCAGAAGGAAAGACAAAAGGGAAAGGCCTCGCATTCCTGAAACACTGTTAGATTATGAGAGCAAACCATCCCTGAGCAGCTACTGATCAGTACGCATGATCCTTGGGGGCCGAGTTCTCTAAGATTCAACTGATTTTTATTACCAGCAGTCAGCACAGAGACACAACACTCTCGACGGAAGTCATCCTTCAATACGAACGCCCTAACCATTCGGCCACGTCACACCCTTAAAGAAGCTGCGACATGATAAACTCGGGAGAGAATTAGTGAGAATTGTGGGGTTAGCTCGGGAAAGTGATGTCTAGATACTACCATCTTTGTTCAATAACACGGTATCAGTGCATGTCTTACTTAATTACGACAACAGATTAAAAACCCATCGTCGTACATAGTTTCGTGGTAAAATGCATTATTGTGAAAAAAAAAAAGTTGCTGTACATTACAAAATTATGAACCTTTCTAGGGACCTTTTACCTACAATTGTACAACCTCCTTTTACCTAAAATGCATAATAGAATAGTCTTCGATGATATCACAGCCCTCTTCTCGTGATGGGAGGACTATACCATTGTCTCTTAAGCCATTTAGTATAGGGCTGGTAAACTGCAGTATCTTTAACAATGACTTATGCACCATTGTTTAAGCACTCAATAACTACAATCTATAGGAAATCATACTGAAAGAATGAATATTTAAGGACAAAACGGTTCACTGCACCGTTGTAGATACTGCACCTTACCTGCCCAATTTTGTTCAAAAATGTTACTTTAGGAATTCGTTATTTTATTTCTGATATACTTTTATTCTTTTGCATACCAAGTTGCAAGATTTAAAAAATGCACGTATTTGGGTCTAAAAGTTTTCCTTCTGATCAGCTATATAATTTAAAATTTTTTAAAAAAAAAATTCTGGTTTATTTTCACGAGTGTTAATTCCCTACTGCCTAGATTTAAAGAAGGCGTATCATTGCTGTCAAACTCTAATAACTATTTATAAAACAGAAAAATACTTATTTATAATTCGGATCCATTCTAAATTTGAATATTCAATTTTTGTCTTTAATTTGTGGCTATCAATATATATAATTTTTTGATAAATGAATTTGCACGTGTCATACAAAAACAACAACAACAAAAGCCGTGTTTTTAGCTAGTTTTAAAAGGCACTATTTTGTTAGAGATAGTTTAAAAAATGTATTTCCCGAAATTCTATATGTATTAACAATATCTGCTCATTTTCACCTACAGGGTGTCCCAAAATGAGCTACCTGTTCTGAAAAGTTAATAAAAAAGAAATCGATCGAGACATTAACACAATTCTTGCAGGGAAACGAATAAGTTATATCTGGAATTTAACATGGAACACTTTATTATGTTAGTTATGTTTATTACGTTATTACACTTTATTAAGTTCAATTTGACCGACTTAACTTTTAAAACAATGTAGTCCATTTTGGGACAACCTGTTTATCCTTTTCGGACCGGGCTCGCACGATCGAGCGAGTATTAACGAGAAAGTTCAAACTCTTCAAAAATATCGATACCGAAACAGCTGACTTGTTTGGTTTGGTTTGAATTATCGTCGCACTAGAGCTACACGAGGGCTATTGGCGACGGGCGTCGTATTTTAGAACCGCAGTCAGGTGACACAGCTGACTTGTACCATTCGTTATTTGTATAAATATCACTTTGTTTTCAAGGAGTTACTGGCATTGATGCTGTTTAACGTATTTTTTTCGATAAAAATACAAATTTAGTCTCATAATTTTAAATCAGCGCCATCAAATTTTTAATGAACGCCGGTCGAAAAGAAATATTTAATCGTTCTAAATTCTAAGCAATCGAATTCTCTAACCTGCTAGATTCAAAGAAGACCCGTTTTTGGTAAAGAAACTCTGAGACTGTACAACATACTTATTAAAATTCAGACTAAAAACTCATTTGAATTTCTAGTCGTTCGACTTAATTGCTAATAGATATAGATGATGTTAATGATCCAAAGTCGCAGCAATTTTAAGCAAAGTTTTTTCATTTATTGCTGGTAGATAACGTATTTTCAAAAAATCGAAATTTTGCAGATACACTATTACAATGATGAGAAAAAAATTTGAAAAAAAAGTACACATATTTCACCAGGCGAATTATAATTTTGCCATAACACGGTTTGAGTTCTAGCTTATTTTAATGTTTTGTCCTATGACAAATGCTTTTTATCTATATTTTTCATTTAGTTATATTTCAGCAAGGTGATATTTAACCTCTTTCACTCCTGAAAAGAATCTTATGCATACATTCCTTGTCTAAACATATTTTAAATTAAAATATACATTTTTCACATTTAGCCAGAATTTAGCAAGGCGATAATTAACCTCTTTCACGACTGAAAAGAATCTTATGCAATATTTTAAATTAAGATACATTATTAAATCAGCTGCTTCAATATCGGTATTTTTAGAAAACTATAATATTCTAGTTTGTAATAAAAAATATAATAGTGTTAAGACAAAATGTAAACCGAAGTTGTGAAGTGAATTCTACAGAGGTTCACGTATGTATACCCCTGATGCGAAGAGGAAAAAATTGAGATTTTACTTTACTGATTGTTACTTTACTTGGAAGCTTGATAATATAAAAATTGTAGAAGTAAAAATAATAAGCTTCTATCGACACCAACGCATGTATATCGCAGATATTTTTTTAATAACAAAATGAACAATTAGCACAGAATTTAAAAAAAAATCTTTTTGAACATTATTTAATACTTTTTTGGTATATATTTCGTTTCTTCAACTTTAAATTGTACATTACGACATGATGTACAGAATTGTCCGGATGTAAAAGAGAATGCTCAAGCTCTTCAAAAAATATTGATACCGAATATTGAGGTGACGTGTACCATTCGTTATTTGAATAAAATAATGACTTTGTTTTTAAGGAGTTGTTGGGCATTGATGCTGTTTAGGAATTCTTTTTCGATAAAACTCCAAATTTAGTCTCAAAATTTTACTCACAAATTGAGTTTAGATCTCTTGTAAAATACCGACAATGAAAACGATTTAAAACTATTTATTGTTTGCTAAAATATCAACTTGAAAATAAAAGATAGATACATATTGGCATGTATTTTTGTAATCGACATGTCTTATTTATAATATTAATTGTACTAAGTCCCACTCAACCAAGATTTTGAAATGGGATTTTTTAAATAAATAAATAAATAAATAAATAAATAAATAAATAAATAAATAAATAAATAAATAAATAAATAAATAAATAAATAAATAAATAAATAAATAAATAAATAAATAAATAAATAAATAAATAAATAAATAAATAAATAAATAAATAAATAAATAAATAAATAAATAAATAAATAAATAAATAAATAAATAAATAAATAAATAAATAAATAAATAAATAAATAAATAAATAAATGAATGAATGAATGAATGAATGAATGAATGAATGAATGAATGAATGAATAACCCTTTCAGCAATTCAAATTTAACTTCGTCACTGAGCATCTGAAAACATAAGCTAAAATTCGCCTTTTAAGATAGGTCTCTTCCTTCACGATCATTTTTATCCAAAAACGGACACGGAAAAGTTACCTATCTATTAACCCTCTAGTGCATACTGTTGCCAAATAGCAACAAATAACATAATCCAATTTTATTCTTGTAACTCTTTCCGACCGAGCTATCACAATCGTGCGGATCATTTATTTGTATAAAAATGACTTTGATTTTAAGGAGTTGCTGTTGAACGCATTTTTTTCAATAAACTCCAAATGTATTCTCATAATATTAAATCAGCGCCATATGACCGCCGGTCTGAAGGGTTAAGGAATATGATCGTGTATATGTGCATCTGCTTTGCATTGTATAGATAATTTTATTTGTAGCCTTATTCGTGCTTTTAATATGCCGAAAACAAAAATTATGTTAAAATTTATTTTGCGACAATTTTTTTTAATTATATATTATTTACTTAAAAAAATTTCAAACAATGAAATTAGATCACCAAAAAATATTTTGGATGAATTTATTTTAATTTAAAAAAATACTAATTATATCAATCGTATGAAATATAATATTCAAATATAAAAGAAATGCTTTCTAAATGTAAAATAAATCTTAAATGACAATCGTATATACTAAAACACACACACGTCATACCCAAGAACAAATATATTTCGTAGTAAATATCTTTTATGCTTTCCAAAGAAACAAACCATTTTTAGTGTTTTAGTAGACTAATAAAAATGTTTTATTCTGTATCACAGATATTTGTCGCTCCTATGATACGGAATATAAATTATGCAAATTATAATTGTAACATTTATATTTTTTTAACAACAATATAAAACAAAATCTAATTTTTTTTGTGCAAAAATTCTGACTTTTGTCCATTTTCTGCAAGGACAATAGATAAAAAAGAAAAATTCCTGTACATAAGATTAACAATATTGGGGAAAAAAAACTTTTATCCTGATATATTCGGACTATTCATTCTTAATCTGGGGATCGGAACAAATATCGAATAATCGACGACATTCTTCATAGTAACAGTTACAAATTATAATTGTAAGAGTAACAGTAAACCTTAAAGATATTTTGAATAATTTTTGAAATCTTGCGTATAAAAAAAACTTTGAGATCAAACATTTTAAAAATTGCAATAGATCAATTTTGATGACTATTAAACTTTTCGTTTAATAACTGAAAGTTAATCAGATAAATTATGACTGCGGAACGTCTAAGAAAACAAGAGACAACTTCTTAACAATATGAGGCCTTATTTAAAAAAAAATCAATTTTTAGCTGTAAAAGAAAAAAAAAGGATTGAATGTTTGCTGTTTTAATTCCTCTTTAAATATCTTGAAGATAGGATGAAGAAAGGTGAGATGTCTATTACAGAATTTCAAAAACTAAGAAAGTCAAATAATTTCTCAGTAATACTATTTCATGTTGCAATGCAAGATTTAGTTTTGCCAACGCCGAGTATAATTTTTAGCTGGAAATAAAATACACTGTTTTATTGGATATAAATTACAATTTTAAAAGTTTGAGACTTTTTTTTCTACTGGATATATTTTCACTCGTCTGTACCTGGTGAATATATAAACTTGTTTTATTTTTACCATTATCTGGGAACAAAAGTCCGATTCTGAGATTTTGACTCGTATTCAAATAGTAAAAGAATGGAAATTGAAAATAGCTTAACCAAAGTTGCTTTCATTAAAAAATTAAAAAACTTTTATGATTGCTGGTAGATAACAAAAAAAAAACCCGCTTTATTATTTTTTTCCACTATAAGATCCTTAATATTTAGATAAAACTATTGCAAGGATAAGATGGAGAGTTTTGAAAGACTATTTCAAGGAACTATCGTGCTAAATTCCTTGAAATGACACAACGTTTAAAATAAATTCTTAAATACTATAGGGACATTTGTAAGCATCCTTTTAATAATGTTCCCTACATTTATACACCAGGCCTGCAAAAAAACCCATCAATCTTTGGTCACCTATTATTGAAAAACTGATATTTATCATAATTGGGGAGCCGAATCTAAATACGGAATGAATATTCCTCCTTTAGTTCCTCCAAATCTTTTTATATATTCCCACTAGATTTCGCTATTTTACTACGATGTTTGATATACCGTCAAAGGGTATCTTTGGCCACGGAGGGTAACTTTGGCCACGCGTCGGAAAAAGATTTGTTTCTTAATTTCTCTTCATAAAATGATCTCATCTTAAATTGTTTTACATGTTTGGAAAGGTAGAAATATCGCCTTTCCTTTCATGTACAAAAAAATCTCATTCTAAATCTGGCAATACTACAAATGCTGTTTTCATTCTTACGAGCATAAAATGACAAAAATCTATCTCTTCCAACTTTTGTCTAGAACACTTAAAAAAATATTGAAAATATTTAAATAAAACACTCTATTCGATTCTTTTATTAATGAGGAAGAATATTACACCATTTGTTTTATTCTAAGTTGACTACTTTTTATGCTGTAGTTAAATATTTGTAATTGGGAAGCTTTTGCCGATGATTGCGGGTAACTTTGACCATAGATGTAAATATTTCTTTATGGAACTTTGCACTTTAAAAAATGTATGTAAAAGTGTATTAATTTTAACTATTTTTGAAAAAATTCTTACTTTTGTGATTACTCATTTTTTAGATTTTTTTTTTAATCTCATGATTTTAAACATTAAAAAGATAGATAGAATGCAAGATACGTATTCCACTCAAAATCGCAAATGTCGAAAGGTAAACATTTTCAAATTCCTAATTATAAATATATTATTTTTCACCTTTTATAATAAAATCGTTTGCTTTTTACAAATATATTTGTTATTAAATCTTTTGCTTCAAAAAAGTTTTTTTTTCCTTATTAAAATAGAAGTTTATTTTTCTTTCTTTTAAGCGAAAAACAATACTATTATCCAACGTGTAATGCCATTCCACGATGCACTGCAATGTAAATGTTAAGTTATATACCATTTTAAATAACTATATGTCTTATAACTTTAATATTTTTGGGTTTAAAGTTTTAATATTGCTATTTAAATCGTTAACACAGCTTTTAAGGATGTTAAAAAGTATGTTTCTTATGTATTTCTTGGGTGGCCAAAGTTACCCGCCCGGCTAATAACTATTTTTAAAATTAATACCAATTTTTTTATTAATTTATAAAATGTAATAAAAATGCCTGAAAATTATTCCTAAATGTACAATACTTATAATGCATAAGGATTTTTAACTGTTTAAATCGTTTTTGAAGTTGAATTCTTCTTCTTTTGTGAAAAAAACTCTGATTTTGGCCAAAGTTACCCGCACTGACGGTACACCTCAAAATGCATGTGTGTGTTTTTTAATAATGGTGTATAATCAGGAGATTTTTTAAAAATTTTGGTTATTAGCAGAAGGAGAACAAATTGGAAAGGCCCCTCATTCTCGAAAAACTGTTAGATGATGAAAGTATACCTAACCTGAGCAGCTACTGATCAGTACGCATGATTCCTTGAAGCTGATCTTTATTACCAGCAGTCAGCACAGATACACTATACTCTCGACGGAAGTCATCCTTCAATACGAACGCCCTAACCATTCGGGCACGTCACACCCTTAAAGAAGCTGCGACATAATATACTCGGGAGAGGATTAGTGAGAATCGTGGAGTTAGTTCGGGAAAGTTATGTCCTAGATATTACCATCTTTTTCAATAACACGGTATCAGTGCATGTCTTTCTTAATTACGACAACAGATTAAAAAACCATCGTCGTACATAGTTTCGTGGTGAAATGCATTATTGTGAGAAAAAAGTTGCCGTACATCACAAAATTAGGACATTTTCTAACGACATTTTACCTAAAATCGTACAGCCTTCCTTTTACCTAAAATTTATAATAGAAAAGTCTTTGATGATATCACAGGTCTCTTCTCGTGATGGGGGGACTATACCATTGTCTCTTAAGCCGTAATGCATAGGGCAGGTAAACTTCAGTATCTATAACTATGACTTACGCAATTGTGTAAGCACTCAATAACTACAACCCACAGGAAATCATACTGAAAGAATAATCATTTAAACACAAAAATGGTTCACTGCACCGTTGTAAATACTGCACTTTACCTGCCCACTGTAGTATGGAAGAGTAATTGAAACACCAGATGACAAGTTTCTTCCCACATTTAAAATAATAGAAATCGATAATGATTGATCCTGCTTCATTTAAAGAAGACCCTTCATTTGTTAATGAAACTATGAGACTGTTCAACATACTTATTAAAATTCAGACTAAAAATTCATTTGAATTTCTAGTCCTCCGACTTAATGGCTTATAATTAAAAAAATTCTATTTAGGATCATAAGTCGCAGCAATTTTAAGCAAAAAATTTATTGTTGGTAGATAACGAAATTTCGCAGATACATTATTACAATAATGAGAAAAAAATTTGAAAAAAAAGTACATACATTCCGCCAGGCTTGTTATAATTTTTCCATAACACGGTTTGAGTTCTAGCTTATTTTAATGTTTTGTCCTAAGACAAATGCTTTTTATCCATATTTTTTCATTCAGCCAAATTTCAGCAAGGCGATATTTAACTTTCTTCACTTTTGAAAAAAAAATTATGCATACATTCTTTGTCTAAACATATTTAAAATTAAAATACATTATTAAATCAGCTGCTTCAATATTGGTATTTTTAGAAAACTAGAATATTCTTATTTATAATAAAAAATATAGTTTTAAGACAAAAAGTAAACCGAAGTTGTGAAGTGAATTCTACGAAGGTTCACGTATGTGTACCTCTGATACGAAGATGACATTAAGAATTTATTTTACTGATTTTTTATTTTTCTTAAAATAACATAAAAATTGTAGAAGTAAAAATAATATGCTTCTATCGACACCCTGTATACCGCATATAATTTTTTTAATGACAAAATGAACTATTAGCTCATATTTTTGTAACAAAATCTTTCTGAACATTGTTTAATACATTTTTGGTAAAAATTCCGTTTCTGAAACTTTAAATAGTCCTTTAAGACCTGATCTACACAATTTTGCGGGTATAGAAGAAATTGTTCAAGCTCTTCAAAAAATATTGATACCGAAGCATTTGACGTGTAGCATTCGTTATTTGAATAAAATAATGACTTTGTTTTTAAGGAGTTGCTGGGGGGGGCATTGATGCTGCTTAAGGCATTTTTGAGATCAAACGTTTTAAGAATTACAATAGATCAATTTTGATGACTATTAAACTTTTCGTTAAATAACTGAAAGTTAATCAGATAAATTATGCCTACGTAACTTCTTAGTAAGCAAGAGACAACTTCATAAACAACATGAGGCCCTAATTTTTTTGATTATTTAGATTGTTATGTTTCTATAACAAATTCTGGCTAAAAATGAAAAAAATGGTTTGAATGTTTGCTGTTTTAATCAAAGTTGCTTCCAATAAATTATTAAAAATTTGTAATGATTGCTGGTAGATAACGAAAAAAATTACGTTTAATTATTTTTATCCAGTATACGATCCTTAATATAAGACTATTGCAAGGATAAGGTGAAGAGTTTTGAAAGACTATTTCGAGGAATTTTCGCAAAGAAAGCATAACTGCTAAATTCCTTGAAATGACACAACGTTTAAAATAAATTCTTAGATACTATGGACATTTTATAGGCTCCTTTTAATAATGTTCCGCAAATTTATTCACCAGGCCTACAAAACAACATTAATCTTCGGTTTTTTTAAGATTGAAAACTGATCTTTATCATATTTGGGGTGATTAATCTAAATACGGAATCAATTTTTCTCTAATAGTTACCGTCGTGTTATAAATGAACCTTTAAGACCGGCCATCAGATGGCGCTGATTAAGATTCTTAACTAACTGTTAAGCGTTTTATCGAAAAAAAAATGCATTAAATAGCAAATTTACTGAGCGCACACCTAAGTCATATGCAAATATACTGCGTGTGCACAAATCGTGTTTTGTTGGCTGTTTAAGCCATTTTTTTTCGATAAAGCTCTTAACAGTTAGTCTCATAAACTTAATCAGCTCCATCTGATGGCAGGTCTTAAAGGGTCATTTATAACACGACGGTTTTTGGATAAATTGCTGACGTTTTAACGCTATTTTAAAGTTTCCGCATGCGCTGAACATTCTGAGACAGGAAAAAGTAGGCGGTGCCATTTGAAAATTTTGAGTTTATGTAACTATAACCGTAACCGTGAGCACCACTGTCATGAAATTCACAGAATCTCGAGAGCATACCTCCAAATAACTATTATTGAAATCTCATCTCGATCGGTTAACTGGAAAGGACTCTAGAAGCGCAGATGTTGGAAAAGTTTCTTTATAATCACCCGATAGTTTAATGAATTGCTTTTTTTAAATAGATTACTAACTTTAGAATTCTCACATTATAATAAACGAAATGTTATTTGATGTCAAGTTCTTTTCTACCAGATATCTAGAATCGTAGTCCATTCGAAAAACGTAACCTAGATTTAACCCTCTAAGATCCATTCAGATAGCGCTGATTTAAGGTTATGAGACTAAAATGTGTTAAGAGTTTTATCGAAAAAGTTATCTAAAACAGTATCAATGCCAGCAACTCAAACTTCGTCATTTTCTATTTACAAATACTGGAAAAGTTGCCTTGCAGCAAAAGCATCAACGCCATACTCCTAAAAAAATTACAACGATTTTTTAAAATTCGCTTTTCGTGTAATTTAATTTTTCACATCTAAAATTATTCCGGGCAATAAAGGAGGTTAAATAATTTGTTCCCCAAGTGGAACGTTGGCGTATAAAATATTAAAATAGGAGCTTTAATCTATTACTATGGAATATTTTAAGGCAAACGAAAATTTTAAGCACTATCCGTAAAAATACACAAATAATTTGAAACACTGTAACCATTTTTTATAATAAAATAATATAAAAACTCCTATACCGGAAATTACCAGTTGTAATTGGATGTGATAAAGCTTTTCAACAGAGGCCAAAAATAGATTGCTGCATATGAAATTAATGATTCCTCTCATTCCCGAAACACTGTTAGATGAAAGTAAACCATCCCTGAGCAGCTACTGATCAGTACGCATGATTCCTTGGGGGCCGAGTTCTCTAAGATTCAAAGGATTTTTATTACCAGCAATCAGCACAGAGACACAATACTCTCGAAGGAAGTCATCCTTCAATACGAACTCCCTAATCATTCGGCCACGTCACACCCTTAAAAAAGCTAAACTCACAGATGGCAACATCTGTCATATGTGTTTGTGTATGTCTTGTGTTGTCCTACTTGACGATGGTTTATAAGCGGGTCCTTGCGACCAAGCACACAAGCCTGAAAATATATGTCAACCAACTAGGAATCGATAATTAACTCGGGAGAGGATGAGTGAGAATTGTGGAGTTAGTTCGGGAAAGTGATGTCTATATATTATCTTTGTTTGTTAACACGGTATCAGTGCATGCCTTGTTTAATTACGACAACAGAGTAAAAAACCATCGTCGAACATATTTTTGTGGTAAAACGCATTATTGTGAAAAAAAAGTTGCCGTACATCACAAAATTATGAACCTTTCTTGGGACCTTATACCTAAATCGTACAGCCTTCCTTTTACCTAAAATTTATAATAGTCTTTGATGATATCACAGGTATCTTCTCGTGATGGGAGGACTATACCATTGTCTCTTAAGCCGTAATGCATAGGGCAGGTAAACTTCAGTATCTATAACTATGACTTACGCAATTGTGTAAGCACTCAATAACTACAACCCACAGGAAATCATACTGAAAGAATGATCATTTAAGGACAAAAATGGTTCACTGCACCGTTGTAGATACTGCACTTTACCTGCCCACTGTAGTATGGAAGAGTAATTGAAACACCAGATGACAAGTTTCTTCCCACATTAAAAATAATAGAAATCGATAATGATTGATCCATCCTGCTTCATTTAAAGAAGACCCTTCATTTGTTAATGAAACTATGAGACTGTACAACATAATTATTAAAATTCAGACTAAAAATTCATTTGAATTTCTAGTCCTCCGACTTAATGGCTTATATTTGAAAAATCTATTTAGGATCATAAGTCGCAGCAATTTTAAGCAAAAAATTTTCATTTATTGTTGGTAGATAACGTATTTTCAAGTAAACGAAATTTCCCAGATACATTATTACAATAATGAGAAAAAAATTTGAAAAAAAAAAAGTACATACATTCCGCCAGGATAGTTATAATTTTTCCACAACACGGTTTGAGTTCTAGCTTATTTTAATGTTTTGTCCTAAGACAAATGCTTTTTATCCATATTTTTTCATTCAGCCAAATTTCAGCAAGGCGATATTTAACTTCCTTCACTTTTGAAAAAAAAAATATGCATACATTCTTTGTCTAAACATATTTAAAATTAAAATACAGTATGAAATTAGCTTCTTCAATATCTTTATTTTTAGAAAACTAGAATATTCTAATTTATAATAAAAATATAGTTTTAAGACAAAAAGTAAACCGAAGTTGTGAAGTGAATTCTACGAAGGTTCACGTATGTGTACCTCTGATACGAAGATGACATTAAGAATTTATTTTACTGATTTTTTATTTTTCTTGGAATAACATAAAAATTGTAGAAGTAAAAATAATAAGCTTCTATCGACACCCTGTATACCGCATATAATTTGTTTAATGACAAAATGAACTATTAGCTCATATTTTTGTAACAAAATCTTTCTGAACATTGTTTAATACATTTTTGGTATAAATTCCGTTTTTGAAACTTTAAATAGTCCTTTACGACCTGATCTACACAATTTTGCGGGTATAAAAGAAATTGTTCAAGCTCTTCAAAAAATATTGATACCGAAGCATTTGACGTGTAGCATTCATTTTTTGAATAAAATAATGACTTTGTTTTTCAGGAGTTGCTGGGGGGGGGGGGGGGGCATTGATGCTGCTTAAGGCATTTTTGAGAACGAACATTTTAAGAATTACAATAGAGCAATTTTGATGACTATTAAACTTTTCGTTAAATAACTGAAAGTTTATCAGATAAGTGTTATGCCTACGTAACTTCTTAGTAAGCAAGAAACAACTTCATAAACAATATGAGGCCCTAATTTTTTTTTTTTTGATTATTTAGATTGTTATGTTTCTATAACAAATTCTGGCTAAAAATGAAAAAAATGGTTTGAATGTTTGCTGTTTTAATTCCGCTTTTAATGTCATGAAGATAGGATAAAGAAAGGCGAGATGTCTATTCCAGAACTTAAAAAACTAAGAAAGTCAAATAATTTCTCAGTAATACTATTTCATATTACAATGCAAGTTTTAGTTTTGCCAACGCCGAGTATAATATTTAGCTGGAAATAAATTCGTTTTGTTGGATATAAATTGCAATTTTAAAAGTTTGAGCCTTTTTTTTTACTGGATATATATTCAGTGGTCTGTACCTGGTGAATTTATAAACTTGTTTTATTATTACCATTGTTTGGGCACAAAAATCAGTTTCTGAACTTTCGACCCGCATTTAAACCGAACATTAAGTACATTGTGAAGATAGTTCAACCAAAGTTGCTTCAATTAAAATATTTAAAAAAAATTATGATTGCTGGTAGATAACAAAAAATTACGTTTAATTATTTTTATCCAGTATACGATCCTTAATATTTTGATAAGACTATTGCAAGGATTAGATGAAGAGTTTTGAAAGACTATTTCGATTAACTTTCTCAAAGAAAGCATAACTGCTACATTCCTTGAAATGACACAACGTTTAAAATAAATTCTTATATACTATAGGGACATTTGCAAGCATCCTTTTAATAATGCTCCGCAAATTTATACACCAGGCTTACAAAAAACCCCCCATTCTTTGGTTACCTAAGATTGAAAACTGATCTTTATCACATTTGGGGTGCTGAATCTAAATACGGAATCAATTTTCTTCTATTAACTCCACTAAAAGCTTTTTGTATATATTCCCATTAGATGTCGCTCTTTTACTACGACGTTTGATATACACCTTAAATTGTATGTGGGTGTTTTTAATAATGGCATATAATTAGGAGATTTTTTTTTAAATATTGGATATTGGCAGAAGGAAAGACAAATGGGAAATACCTCTCATTCCCGAAAAACTGTTAGATGATGAAAGAATACCTAACCCTGAGCAGCTACTGATCAGAACACATGATTCCTTGGGGGCCGAGTTCTCTAAGATTCAACTGATGTTTATTACCAGCAGTCAACACAGAGACACAGTACTCTCGACGGAAGTCATCCTTCAATACGAACGCCCTAACCATTCGGCCACGTCACACCCTTAAAGAAGCTGCGACATGATAAACTCGGGAGAGGATTAGTGAGAATTGTGGAGTTAGTTCGGGAAAGTGATGTCCTAGATATTACCATCTTTTTTCAATAACACAGTATCAGTGCATGTCTTGCTTAATTACGACAACAGATTAAAAAACCATCGTCGTACATAGTTTCGTGGTAAAATGCATTATTGTGAGAAAAAAAAAGTTGCCGTGCATCACAAAATTGTGTACCTTTTTTGGGACCTTTTACCTAAAATCGTACAACCTTCATTTTACCTAAAATGTATAATAGAATAGTCTTTGATGATATCACAGGTATCTTCTCGTAATTGGAGGTCTATACCATTGTCTCTTAAGCCATTAGTTATAGGGCTGGAAAACTGCAGTAGCTATAACAATGACTTATGCACCATTGTTTAAGCACTCAATGACTACAATCTACAGGAAATCATACAGAAAGAATGATTATTTAAGGACAAAAATGGTTCACTGCACTGTTGTAGATACTGCACTTTACCTGATAAATGTAGTATGGTAGATGAATTGAAACACTAGACGACAAGATCCTTCCCTCCAGTGGTGAAAGCGGGAAAAAATAAGTTTGGGGATGCCTTCAATTAGAATGCTATGCCCCATCCCCAAAAAGGGATTAGGGATTTGAGAGATATAAGAAGTGGCGGGATTTATAGCCATTTTCTTGAAGAGGTGGGTGACGCGTCACCCTGCGTCTACCCCCAGTTTCAGCACTGCTTACCTCATAAAAAACAATAGAAATCGATTATGATAGACAAAAAAAGAATCCCGGAAGATCTATCTGTATAATATAAAACCAAAAGTAGTTCCGATTTTTTTTCTCCCGAATTCTATGTATAAGTATGAAATACTTCATGTTTTTTACAGAAAACTTTAAAATGATATATATTTACATACAAAACCTTAATAGTTAATTTTTGCCACTTCCTGTGTTTATTAATGTACATAGTACAAATTCAATTTCACGTGTCCTGAATCGAGAAATGACGGGTATTTTTGATCTATGATTTTAAAAAACACAATTTTGTTAGAGATCAAACACAATTTTGTTTAAAAATATTACTCTGAGAATTCGTTATTTTATTTCTGATTTACTTTTATTCTTATGCATACCAAGGTTGCAAGATTTAAAAAAAGCATGTAACTGGCGCCAAAATTTTCCTACTTATCAGCTGTATACTTTTGAAAATGCTATATTTTTTGGTTCATTTTCACCGTATTAATTCCCAACTCGATAGATTTAACGAAGGCGTATCATTGTTGCCAAACTCTAAATACTCGTTATAAAACCGAAAAATATCTTTTTGTATAATTCAGATTCATTCTAAATTTCAATATTCATTTTTGCCTTTATTTCGTGGATATTATATATATATAATTCTTTGATAAATAAATTTTCACGCGTCATTCACAGAAACTAAAGCTATGTTTTTAGCTAGTTTTAAAATGCCCTATTTGGTTAGAGAGAGATAAAAAATGTAATTCCGGAATTCTATATGTATTCTGCTCATTTTCACCTACAGGGTGTCCCAAAATGGACTACCTGTTTTTAAAAGTTTATAAAAAAGTATTGGATCGAGATATTAACACGATTCTTGCAGAAAACGAATAAGTCATGTCTGGAATTTGATATGGAACACTCTATTATGTTAGTTATGTTTATTACGTTATTACAATTTATTAAGTTCAATTTAACCGACTTAACTTTTAAAATCAGGTAGTCCGTTTTGAGACACCCTGTATATTTAATCCTTCTAAGTTCTAAGAAATCGAACTCTCTAATCTGCTACATTCCAAGAAGACCCGTCATTGGTAAAGAAACTACGGGACAGTACAACATACTTTGTAAAATTCAGACAAAAAATCATTTTGAATTTCTAGTCCTTCGCCTTAAATTCTTAAAAATGTAAAACCACATGTTCAGGATAAAAGTCGCAGCAATTTTAGGCAATTTTTTTTCATTTATTGCTGGTAGATAACGTATTTTCAAGTAATCGAAATTTTGCAGACACATTATTACAACAATGAGAAAACAAAAGTACGTATATTTCGCCAGGCAGGTTATAATTTTTCCATAACACGGTTTGAGTTCTAGCCCATTTTAACGTTTTGTCCCAAGACGAATGCCTTTTATCCTAAGAAAAGATCTTTATCCTAAAGAATCTTATGCATACATTCCTTGTCTAAACATTTTTAAATTAAAATATCCATATTTCACATTTAGCCAGAATTTGGCAAGGCGATAATTAACCTCTTTCACGACTGAAAAGAATCTTATGCAATATTTCAAATTAAGATACATTATTAAAACAGCTGCTTCAATATCGGTATTTTTAGAAAACTATAATATTCTAGTTTGCAATAAAAAATATAATAGTGTTAAGACAAAATGTAAACCGAAGTTGTGAAGTGAATTCTACAGAGGTTCACGTATGTATACCCCTGATGCGAAGAGGAAAAATTGAGATTTTACTTTACTGATTGTTACTTTACTTGGAAGCTTGATAATATAAAAATGGTAGAAGTAAAAATAATAAGCTTCTATCGACACCAACGCATGTATAGCGCAGATATTTTTTTAATAACAGAATGAACTATTAGTACAGAATTTAAAAAAAAATCTTTTTTAACATTATTTAATACTTTTTTGGTATATTTTCGTTTCTACAACTTTAAATAGTACATTACGACATGATGTACACAATTGTCCGGATATAAAAGAGAATGCTCAAGCTCCTCAAAAAATATTGATACCGAAGCTGGTGACGTGTACCATTCGTTATTTGAATAAAATAATGACTTTGTTTTTAAGGAGTTGTTGGGCATTGATGCTGTTTAGGAATTTTTTTTCGATAAAACTCCAAATTTAGTCTCAAAATTTTACTCACAAATTGAGTTTAGATCTCTTGTAAAATACCGACAATGAAAGAGATTTAAAACTATTTATTGTCTGCTAAAATATCAACTTGAAAATAAAAGATAGATACATATTGGCATGTATTTTCGTAATCGGCATGTCTTATTTATTATATTTATTGTACTAAGTCCCACTCAACCAAGATTCTGAAATGGGATTTTTAAATATAAATAAATAAATAAATAAATAAATAAATAAATAAATAAATAAATAAATAAATAAATAAATAAATATAAATAAATAAATAAATAAATAAATAAATAAATAAATAAATAAATAAATAAATAAATAAATAAATAAATAAATAAATAAATAAATAAATAAATAAATCCTACAGCAATTCAAATTTAACTTCATCACTGAGCATTTGAAAACATAAGCTAAAATTCACCTTGTAAGATAGGTCTCTTCCTTCAAGCTCATTTTTAACCAAAAAGGAACACGAAAAAGTGACCTATCTATTAACCCTCCAGTGCATACTGTTGTCATATGGCAACAAATAACATAATCCAATTTATTCTAGTAACCCTTTCCGACCGAGCTATCACAATCGTGCAGATCATTTATTTGTATAAAAATGAGGAGTTGCTGTTGAACGCATATTTTTCAATCAAACTATTCTTATAATATTAAATCAGCGCCATCTGACCGCCGGTCTAAAGGGTTAAATTATATGATCGTGTATATGTGCATAAACTTTGCATTGTATCAATAATTTAATTTGCAACCGTATTCGTACTTTAAATACGCCAACAACAAAAATTATGGGAAAAATATCACCATCACCAAAATGATCACCAAAAATTCTTTTGGGTGAGTTTATTCTAATTTAAAAATACTAATTATATCTATCGTATGAAATATAATATTCAAATATAAAAGAAATGCATTCTAAATGTAAAATAAATCTTAAATGACAATCGTATATAGGGGAGACCGGGTCTAGTTGATACAGGGTCAAGTTGATACAGTCAAAATAACTCCGTAATGCGCAGACTTAAACAAGTGGGTACTCGCTTGACTGGACGGCCGGTCCGTCGTCAGCAACCACGCGTGAGCACTGGGAGGAGGTTGCTTTGTTCGATGAGTTGTGAATTAAATATTGGTTTTGAGCTTTAAAAGTAAATTTTTACCCCTGGTTTTGAAGTGTTATTGAAAGTTTACTTGTTAGTGGATTGTGTTATCGATAACATCACATTGTTATACTTGCTATAAAGGTAAGAATGTAACCTAGTAGACTGTGTTCTAGCTGTTATTGGTTTCCCATATTTTGTGGTTTAGTGTAATGGCGACGGTTGGGTCAAGTTGATACGCTTCTTTTGGGTCAAGTTGGTGCGGTGTATCAACTTAACCCACACCAATTTTCATATGTTGCATTTATTTACAGATACCAAGAAACTGCAAGAAAAAAACTATACAAGAGGTGAAATACCAATTGATATTTTTGGAAGAGCTTATGAAGAGATTAGAAATGGCAGAATGTCTATTAGGGAAGCGGCCAAAACCTTTAATATAGACAAAATTCTTTACAGGTTCAAGAAAAAAAGGGGAAAAAAACCTTGAAACGCCAGAGGCTACTGACAAGGTTGTATAAATGGGTTATGCAAGACATCAACAAATATTGACTGACGAACTTCGAGGAGGAGCTTAGCAGATCTATTTTAAAAAGCTCTAAAATTTACTACGGATTGACTCCAAAAAATGTTCGAGAGCTGGCCTATGAACTGGCACTAGCTAACCACGTAAAGATGCCAGACACCTGGATAAATGTTAATATTGCAACTGCGGAATGGTTTTCTAAATTTTTTGAAAAGGAAACCCATTCTTTCTCTGAGGGAACCAGAGGCGACTAGTCTTAGTCGAGCGACGAGCTTCAACAGGAATAACGTTTCAAAGTTTTTCGAAAATCTTAAACAAAAAGTGTTAGTAAAAAGGATGGACGTAAAAGAGGTGTGAAAGGTTGACAACCTTTAGAGTCTTGTGTTCTTACGGACACACCAATAATGAACAAAACACAAAGGAGAGAAAAACAAAAAAAAAATCGATCAAAACAGAAAAACAAATTGTTTAAATCATTAGGGGGTAATCGTACCAAGAATAAACCAACAGAAAACCCGACAAAAGAAGTTAAAAATAAAAAAAAAAGAGAGAAACGAAGAAAAATTGAAAAAGAAGAAAGAATTGAAAAGAAGAATGAAAAAGAAGACTCTGATGAAGGCGAAGAGTCTTTTTGTTTGGTGTGCTTCAAAACATATTCAACATCAAAGCCTGACCAGGACTGGGTACAATGAATATCCTGTAAGAAGTGGGCAAACATCGCATGTGCTGAAGACATTCAAATTTTACACGTGTTTCAATTGTCAATAGATCCCAATTTCTCAGACTCGGAGTAATCAGTTACAATCAATGTAGGCCCTATCATGTAAAACTTTGTATCATATAAAGTTAAAAACCTATTTGTGTTGTAAAATAAAACCCTTTTCGTAATTACTGTATTTTTTATTAGGTATTTAAATATTTCCTAGCACAGTCTCAGCTTACTCATATGCGTATCACCTTAACCCAATGCCGTATCAACTTGACCCAGATCGGGTCAAGTTGATACACATTGGAACATTTAAAAAACATTTTTTTTGTCAGTGCAAATTCAATTCTATTAAGATTATAAAAATCTCAGCCGTTAGCCAAACAGTTATAGTTACTAACTACACTTAGTTTGTTTCAAAATATTGACAGAAAAAAATTACAAAAATCAAAAAGTAAAAAGTGTATCAACTAGACCCGATCTCCCCTACCTACACACACATGTCATTCCTAAGAACAAATATATTTCGTAGTAAAAATCTTTTATGCTTTCCAAAGAAACAAATCATTTTTAGTGCTTTAGAAGACTAATAAAAATGTTTTATTTTGTATCACAGATATTTGTTGCTCCTATGATGCGGACTATAAATTATGCAAATTATAATTGTAACATTTATATTTTTTAACAACAATATAAAACAAAATCTAATTTTTTTGCAAAAATTCTGTCTTTTGTCCATTTTCTGCAAGGACCGAAGTGGCACAATAAATAAAACAGCAAAATTCCTGTACATAAGATTACCAATATTGGGAAAAAAAGACTTTTATCCTGATGTATTCGGATATCCATTCTTAATCTGGGGATCAGAAAAAATCTCGAATAATCAACGACGCTCACAATTGTAACAGTTACAAATTATAATTGTAAGAGTGACATTTAACCTTAAAAATATTTTGAATAATTTTTTAATTCTTGAGTTTAAAAAACCGTTGACGTCGAACATTTTAAGAATTACAATAGATAAATTTTGATGACAGGTTGCTTTTTTAAAACTTTTCGTTAAGTAACTGAAAGTTAATCAGATAAATTATGCCTACGGAACTTCTTAGTACAGAAGATTTATAAACAAGAATGAGGACCTAATTTTTTTTTAATTATTTAGATTTTCATGTTTCCTAAACAAATTCTAGCAAAAAGATAGATTCTTGTAAAAGAAAACATGGTTTGAATGTTTGCTGTTTTAATTCCTCTTTAAATATAATGAAATTAGGATAAAGAAAGGCGAGATGTCTATTACGGAATTTCAAAAACTAAGAAAATCAAATAATTTTTCAGTAATACTATTTCATATTACATTGCAAGTTTCAGTTATGCCAACGTCGAGTACAATTTTTAGGTAGGAATAAAATACGTTTTATTGGATATAAATTACAATTTTAAAAGTTTCAGACTTTTTTTTCCCTACTGGAAATGTATTCCCTCGTATGTACCTGGTAAACTTATAAACTTTAATTTTTACCATTATTTGGGCACAAAAATCCTATTCTGAACTTTCGACCCGTATTTAAAGCGAAAAAAGGAGTACGAAGTTTGTTCAACCAAAGTTGCTTCCATTAAAATATTAAAAATTTGTTATGATTGCTGGTAGATAACGAAAAAAGTACGTTTATTTAATTTTATCCTGTATACGATCCTTAATATTAAGATAAGCCTATCACAAGGATGAGAAGAAGAGTTTTGAAAGACTTTTTCAAGGAACTTTCGCAAATAAAGCATAACTGCTACATTCCTTGAAATGACACAACGTTTAAAATAAATTCTTAGATACTATAGCGACATTTGTAAGCATCCTTTTAATAATAATTCGCAAATTTTTACACCAGGCTTACAAAAAAACATTTTTTGATTATCTGAGATTGAAATCTGATCTTTCTCATATTGGGGGTGCTGAATCGAATCATAGAATAAGTTTTCCCCTACTAGAGATCCGCTAAAATCTTTTTATATATTACCACTAGATGTCGCTCTTTTACTTCGATGTTTGATATACACCTCAAAATGGTTGTGCGTTTTTAATAATGGTGTATAATCAGGAGATATTTTTTTAAAATTTGGTTATTAGCAGAAGGAAAGACAAATGGAAAAGGCCTCTCACTCCCGAAAAACTATACGACGTTAGTTTTATAGTGTTTCAGGAATGAGAGGTGTTTCAGGAATGACAGTGTTTCAGGAATGTGAGGCCTTTCCCGTTCGTTAGATGATTGAAGTATACCTAACCCTGAGCAGCCACTGATCAGTACGCATGATCCTTGGGGGCCGAGCTCTCTAAGATTCGAAGGATTTTTATTACCTGCAGGCAGCACAGAGACACAGAGGTCTCTTCTCGTGATGGGAGGACTATACCATTGTCTCTTAAGCCATTTGGTATAGGGCAGGTAAACTTCAGTATCTATGGCTATGACTTGCACCATTGTGTAAGCACTCAATAACTACAACCTATAGGAAATCATACTGAAAGAATGCTTTTTTAAGGACAAAAATGGTTAACTGCAATGTTGTAAATACTGCACTTTACCTGCCCACTGTAGTATAGTATAGAGTAATTGAAACACTAGACAAGTTCCTTCCCTCATTAAAAATAATAGAAATCGATAATGTATAGACAAAAAAAGACAGCCCGGAAAATCTATCTGTATAGTAGAAAGCCTGAAGTAGTTCCGATTTTTTTTTGCCGAATTCCATGTATTACTATGAAAAACTATATGTTTGTTGCAAAATACTTTAAAATTGCACATTTACTTACAAAATCTAAACAGTTCATTTTTGCCTTCTTCTTGTGTTTATTAGTGTGCATAGTTTGTTCAATTTTACGTGCAATAAATCGAGAAACGACGGGTTCTTTTGATCTATGGTTTTAAAAACCACAATTTTGTTAGAGATCAAACACAATTTTGTTAAAAAATATTACTCTGAGAATTCTTTATTTTATTTCTGATTTACTTTTGTTCTTATGCATATCCATTAAAAGATTTAAACAAAGCATGTAATTGGCTCCAAAATTTTCCTACTTATCAGCTGTATACTTTTGAAAATGCTATATTTTTTGGTTCATTTTCACTGTATTAATTCCCAACTCGATGGATTTAAAGAAGGCGTATCATTATTGCCAAACTCTCTAAATACTCGTTATAAAACAGAAAAATACCTATTTTGTATAATTCAGATTCATTCTAAATTTCAATATTTCATTTTTTCCTTTATTTCGTGGATATTAATATATATAATTCTTTGATAAATAGATTTTCACGCGTCATTCACAGAAACTAAAGCTATGTTTTTAGCTAGTTTTAAAAGGTGCTATTTTGTTAGAGAGAGATAAAAAATGTAATTCCGGAATTCTTTATGTATTCTGCTCATTTTCACCTACAGGGTGTTTCAAAATGGACTACCTGTTTTTAAAAGTTAATAAAAAAGTATTGGATCGAGATATTAACACGATTCTTGCAGAAAACGAATAAGTCATGTCTGGAATTTGATATGGAACACTTTATTATGTTAGTTATGTTTATTACGTTACTACAATTTATTAAGTTCAATTTAACCGACTTAACTTTTAAAAACAGGTTGTCCGTTTTGGGATACCCTGTATATTTAATCCTTCTAGGTTCTAAGAAATCGAACTCTCTAACCTGCTACATTCCAAGAAGACCCGTCATTGGTAAAGAAACTATGAGACAGTGCAACATACTTTGTAAAATTCAGACAAAAAATTCATTTTGAATTTCTAGTCCTTCGACTTAAATGGTGAAAAAAGCACAGCCGCATGTTCAGGATAAAAGTCGCAGCAATTTTAAGCAATTTTTTTATTATTTATTGCTGGTAGTCAGGTTATAATTTTTCCATAACACGGTTTGAGTTCTAGCCCATTTTAACGCTTTGTCCCAAGACGAATGCCTTTTATCCATATTTCACATTTAGCCAGAATTTAGCAAAGCGATAATTAACCTCTTTCACGACTGAAAAGAATCTTATGCAATATTTTAAATTAAGATACATTATTAAATCAGCTGCTTCAATATCGGTATTTTTAGAAAACTATAATATTCTAGTTTGTAATAAAAAATATAATAGGGGTAAGACAAAATGTAAACCGAAGTTGTGAAGTGAATTCTACAGAGGTTCACGTATGTATACCCCTGATGCGAAGAGGAAAAATTGAGATTTTACTTTACTGATTGTTACTTTACTTGGAAGCTTGATAATATACAAATTGTAGAAGTAAAAATAATAAGCTTCTATCGACACCAACGCATGTATATCGCAGATATTTTTTTTATAACAAAATGAACTATTAGCACAGAATTTAAAAAAAAATCTTTTTGAACATTATTTAATACTTTTTTGGTATATATTTCGTTTTTACAACTTTAAATAGTACATTACGACATGATGTACGCAATTGTCCGGATATAAAAGAGAATGCTCAAGCTCCTCAAAAAATATTGATACCGAAGCAGGTGAAGTGTACCATTCATTATTTTAATAAATTAATGACTTTGTTTTTAAGGAGTTGTTGCGCATTGATGCTGTTTAGGATTTTTTTTTCGATAAAACTACAAATTTAGTCTCATAATTTTACTCGCAAATTAAGTTTAGATCTCTTGTAAAATACGGAGAATGAAAACGATTTCAAACTATTTATTGTTTGCTAAAATATCAACTTGAAAATAAAAGATAGATACATATTGGCATGTATTTTTGTAATCGACATGACTTATTTATTATATTAATTGTACTAAGTCCCACTCAACCAAGATTTTGAAATTTGATGTTTTAAATACATACATACATACATACATACATACATACATACATGCATACATGCATGCATGCATGCACGCATGCACGCACGCACGCACACACACACACGCACACACACACACACACACACACACACCCACACACACCCACACACCCACACACACACACACACACACACACACACACACACACACACACACACACACACACACACACACACACACACACACACACACACACACACACACATTCAAATTTAACTTCATCACTGAGCATCTGAAAACATAAGCTAAAATTCGCCTTGTAAGATAGATATCTTTCTTCACGCTCATTTTTATCCAAAAACGAACACGAAAAAGTGACCTATCATTTAACCCTCCAGTGCATGCTGTTGCCATATGGCAACAAATAATATAATCCACTTTATTCTAGTAACCCTTTCCGACCGAGCTATCACAATCTTGCGGATCATTTATTTGTATAAAAATGACTTTGATTTTAAGGAGTTACTGTTGAACGCATTTTTTTCAATAAAACTCCAAATTTATTCTCATTATATTAAATCAGCGCCATTTGACAGCCGCTCTAATGGGTTAAAGAATTTGATCGTGTATATGTGCATTGTGCATCTACTTTGCATTGAATAAATAATTTAATTTGCAGCTGTATTCGTACTTTAAATATGCCAACAACAAAAATTATGGGAAAATTTATTTTGCAACAATTTTTTAAATTATATATTATTTACTTAAAAAATTTCAAACAATGAAATCAGATCCCCAAAAAATATTTTGGATGAGTTTATTTTAATTTAAAAAATACTAATTGTATCAATCGTATGAAATATAATAATTCAAATATAAAAGAAATGCTTTCTAAATGTAAAATAAATCTTAAATGACAATCGTATATACTAAAACACACACACCTCATACCAAGAACAAATATATTTCGTAGTAAAAATCTTTAATGCTTTCCAAAGAAACAAATCATTTTTAGTGTTTTAGTAGACTAATAAAAAGGGGCCCGGATGGCCGAGTGGTAAGCATCGCAGGCCAGCAGTCTGCGTGCTGTAACGGGCGCGGGTTCGATTCCCGCCTTCGCCCTGGGTGTATTTCCTCTCTTTGTGACAGTAAAAAATCTTTCTGTGTCTGTCTTACTTGACGAAGACTTATAAGCGGCTCACTGAGCAAGCACACAAGTCGGAATATATATGTAAATTACCCTACCCTACCCTACTAATAAAAATGTTTTATTCTGTATCACAGATATTTGTCACTCCTATGATGCGGACTATAAATTATGCAAATTATAATTGTAAGATTTATATTTTTTTAACAACAATATAAAACAAAATCTAATTTTTTTGCAAAAATTCTGTCTTTTGTCCATTTTCTGCAAGGACCGAAGCGACACAATAAATAAAACAGCAAAATTCCTGTACATAAGATTACCAATATTGGGAAAAAAACTTTTATCCTGATGTATTCGGACTATCCATTCTTAATCTGAGGATCAGAACAAATCTCGAATAATCGACGACATTCTTAATTGTAACAGTTGCAAATTACAATTGTATGAGCAACAGTAAACCTTAAAAATATTTTAGTAATTTTTGAATTCTCGCGTATAAAAAACCTTTGAAATCAAACATTTTAAGAATTACAATAGATAAATTTTGATGATAGGTTGCTTTTTTAAAACTTTTCGTTAAGTAACTGAAAGTTAATCAGATAAATTATGCCTACGGAACTTCTTAGTTAGCAAGATTTATAAACAAGAATGAGGACCTAATTTTTATTAATTATTTAGATTTTCATGTTTCCTAAACAAATTCTAGCAAAAAGATAGATTCTTGTAAAAGAAAACATGGTTTGAATGTTTGCTGGTTTAATTCCTCTTTAAGGGGGGATCATAGTAAACGACAGCAAAAATGACCAATTCTTAGTATTGATTTCGAAAGGCTCTAAATCATTTAAAAATGATGGTACAATAAAAAAAATTGTATCAAATTATAAATTGTACTTTTTTTATTATATTTACTCCTAAGAATCTTATTTTCAAAAATTATTATTTTTGAAAAAAGACATCTTTTGAAACATACAATTACGAATTTTCAAAAATACAAGTACTTTTTCGGTACACTTTTCTCCAAATCTATTAAATATTTCTGAATAATTTCTTTTGTGTGTTATAAAACCATTTTAGATCTAATCAAGTCACCTATTTTTTTTGCCTAAAATAATTTTTAAATTCTATTTTTAAAACATTATATTCAACATACATAAAAATTCTGATTTTCAACGAAGAAAAGTGTAAAATAATAAAATATTTATTTTAATTTGTAAGACTAAATTAGGTGACTTAAATAGATCTAAAATGGTTTTATAACACACAAAAAAAATTATTAAAAAATATTCGATAGGTTTGGAGAAAAGTGTACCTAAGTGTTGAAAATTATAGTTTTGAGTAAAACGCGAAAAACAAATACAGTCGATCCCGTTAACACGAACTCGAAATGACCACCGAAACATTTCTTGTTAACCGAATTTCATGTAAATCGTCGGGAATTTTTTTTTACATTGAGCCAGTGGTTGGTTTTCAAATATCAACACAAAAAAAATCATATTTTATAATGTAATACATAAATAATACAAGCATACAATTAGTAATTCAAAGGGGGCGTGGTACATTTGTTTATTTTTATAATTTTAATTTTTTATAAGAAATAATTAACCGATCTATACAAAATTGGTCTCATTCGATAGATTGGGTTTCCATCTATCAGAAAATATTGGTTTCAAAAATTCGATTTTTTGGTTTTTGTTTACTATGATCCCCCCTTAAATATAATGAAGATAGGATAAAGAAAGGCGAGATGTCTATTACGGAATTTCACAAACTAAGAAAATCAAATAATTTTTCAGTAATACTATTTCATATTACATTGCAATTTTTAGTTTTGCCAACGCCGAGTGCAATTTTTAGCTAGGAATAAAATACGTTTTGTTGGATATAAATTTCAATTTTAAATTTTGAGACTTTTTTTCCACTGGATATATATTCAGTGGTTTATACCTGGTGAATTTATAAACTTGTTTTATTATTACCATTGTTTGGGCACAAAAATCCGATTCTGAACTTTCGACCCTTATTTAAACCGAATATGGAGAAAGATATGAAGATAATTCAACCACAGTTGCTTAAATTAAAATATTAAAAATTTGTTATGATTGCTGGTAGATAAAAAAAATACGTTTAATTATTTTTATCTAGTATACGATCCTTAATATTTAGATAAGACTATTGCAAGGATTACATGAAGAGTTTTGAAGAGGACTATTTCGAGGAACTTTCGCAAAGAAAGCATAACTGCTACATTCCTTGAAATGACACAACGTTTAAAAAAAATTCATAGATACAAGAGGGACATTTGTAAGCATTCTTTTAATAATAATCCGCAAATTTTTACACCAGGCTTACAAAAAAACATCATTTTTTGATTATCTGAAATTGAAAACTGATCTTTATCATATTGGGAGTGCTAAATCTAATTATGGAAACATATTTCTTGTACTAGAGCTCCACTAAAATCTTTTTATATATTCCCACTAGATGTCGCTCTTTTACTAAGATGTTTGAAATACACCTCAAAATGGTTGTGCGTTTTTAATAATGGTGTATAATCAGGAGATTTTATTTTAAAATTGTGCGTATTAGCAGAAGGAGAGACAAATGGGAAATACCTCTCATTTCCGAAAAACTGTTAGATGATGAATGTATACCTAACTCTAAGCAGCTACTGATCAGTACGCATGATTCCTTGGGGGCCGAGTTCTCTAAGATTCAAAGGATTTTTATTACCAGCAGTCAGCACAGAGACACAATACTCTCGACGGAAGTCATCCTTCAATACGAACGCCCTAACCATTCGGCCACGTCACACCCTTAAAGAAGCTGCGACATGATAAACTCGGGAGAGGATTAGTGAGAATTGTGGGGTTAGTTCGGTAAAGTGATGTCTAGATATTACCATCTTCGTTCAATAACACGGTATCAGTGCATGTCTTGCTTAATTACGACAACAGATTAAAAAACCATCGTCGTACATAGTTTCGTGGTAAAATGCATTATTGTGAAAAAAAAGTTGCCGTACATCACAAAAGTATGAAATTTTCTTAGGGCATTTTACCTAAAATCGTACAACATTCCTTTTACCTAAAGTCGTATAATAGAATAGTCTTTGATGATATCACAGCTCTCTTCTCGTGATGGGAGGACTATACCATTGTCTCTTAAGCCATTTGTTATAGGGCAGGTTTAAACTTCAGTATCTATTACTATGACTTGCACCATTGTGTAAGCACTCAATAACTACAACCTATAGGAAATCATACTGAAAGAATGATCTTTTAAGGACAAAATTTTTGTCTTTAATTTGTTGCTATCAAATAGCCTTTACCTAAGATTAACAATATTGGGGAAAAAACTTTTATCCTGATATATTCGGACTATCCATTCTTAATCTGGGGATCAGAACAAATCTTGAATAATCGACGACATTCTTAATTGTAGGGTCATATGGGGGAATTATGGGTCAAAAATTGTTCTCAACATCCTATTTCTTTTAAAGTATGAAAGATAGAAAGATATAATTTCGCGCGGAGTAAGCTTAAATAATTTAGAATGTCTTTAAATAATCACTTTTCCAAAAATTTAATTATTATTACTTTTATCTTAATTATTGAGTGACCAGGAATTACCCCGGGTTTGGGCAATTATGGGTCACACATGGGGTAATTATGGGTCACCCATTTTTTTTTTAGTAATGCATGTCAAAAGTAAATTAATATTCTAAATTATATCATTTTTAGCACATAAAAAGATGGTTTTAGAACATAAAAGTAATGAAAGCGAAACTTGGCATATTTTTTTATGCCAAGTTAGATTTCTCTATTCATCTTTCCTCATACATATATAATGAACCATCAAAAGAACTCTATTTTGACAAAAAAATATCAATGGACTCTATTACAGTAATCCAATGAATTATATCGCCCAAATAAATATTCTTTCAAAAGTTTTTATATTAAATACAGTTTCTCGTAAGTTTAACGCAATGGCAACAGTGAAAATGAATAAAAATAGAATTTTCATGCTATTTCAATGTAGATTAAATTTTAAATAAACTTTTAATTTGAATTTTTTAATGAAATTTGGAATGCAGCGTAATCTGATTTTTTGCCTCAAAATTACGTATACCACTTAGCTAAAAAAACCTTAAAAATAAAAATATATCACTGATCAGAATTACCCCAGAGACCAAGAATTACCCCAGTAAACCCCCTGGGGGAAAATCACTATACCTTTAAAACTATTTTAAAAAATAATTATGAAAAAATTTACATAGGAATGAAAAGTTTAGACCTTTTCTTATTGAAAAATAGCACCAACAAAATAGTTAGTTCAAATATGTTTCTCCAGTATGGATCTTAAAAAAAAAACATGTTTTTCAAAGACAATCTTTTTTGAAGATGTTTTTATAGTAGTGTAAAAAGTATTTTTTTTTCTTATTTGCTGCAGAGTTACATTGTTTTTGAACTTGATATAAGAAAATAGAATGTATAAGGATGACTTGGCATAATTTTTTTTCTTCTAAAAACCATTTTTAATCCTTAAAACTTACTGACCATTATTTAACCCGGAAAGAGAGTGACCCATTATTCCCCCATGTGACCCTAACAGTTACAAATTATAATTGTAAGAGTAACAGTAAACCTTAAAATATTTTGAATAATTTTTGAATTCTTGAGTATAAAAAACCTTTGAGATCAAACATTTTAAGAATTGCAATAAATCAATTTTGATGACTGTTAAACTTTTTGTTAAATAACTGAAAGTTTTGTTAAATAACTGAAGTTAAATAACTGAAAGATCAAGCACAATTTTGTTAAAAACATTACTTTGAGAATTCTTTATTTTATTTCTGATTTACTTTTGTTCTTATGCATACCCACTTACAAGATTTAAAAAAATGCATGCAAATGGCGCCAAAATATTTCTTACTTATCAGCTGTATATTTTTGAAAATGCTACATTTTCTGGCACATTTTCACGCGTATTAATTCCCAACTAGATAGATTTAAAGACGACGTACCAGTTTTGACAAACTCTAATAACTCTTTATAAAACAGAATTTTTTTTTTATAATTCTATACATTCTAAATTTAAATATTTAATTTTGCCTTTATTTCGCGGTTATTAATATATACAATTCTTTGATAAGTAAATTTTCACGCGTCATTCACAAAAACTAAAGCTATGATTTAGCTAGTTTTTAAAGTCACTATTTTGTTAGAGAGAGATAAAAAATGTAATTCCGGAAATTCTATATGTATTCTGCTCATTTTCACCTACAGGGTGTTCCAAAATGGGCTACCTGTTTTTAAAAGTTAATAAAAAAGTAATGGATAGAGATTTTAACACAATTCTTGCAGAAAACGAATAAGTTATGTCTGGAATTTGATATGGAACACTTTCTTATGGTAGTTATATTTATTACGTTATTACAATTTATTAAGTTCAATTTAACCAACTTAACTTTTAAAAACAGGTAGTCCATTTTGGGACACCCTGTATGTTTAATTCTTCTAAATTCTAAGAAATAGAACTCTCTACCTGCTACATTCAAGGTAAACCCGCCTTTAGTAATGAAACTATGAGACAGTACAACATGCTTATTAAAATTCGGACAAAAAAATTAACTGAATTTCTAGTCCTTCGACTTAAATGCGTAGAATTGCAAAACCGAATGTTCAGGATAAAAGTCGCAGCAATTTTAAGCAAATTTGTTTTCATTTATTGCTGGTAGATAACGTATTTTCAAGTAAATGAAATTTTGCAGATACATTATTACAATAATGTGAAAAAAAATTGAAAAAAAAGTACATATATTTCGCCAGGCGAGTTATAATTTTTCCATAACACGATTTGAGTTCTAGCCTATTTTAATGTTTTGTCCTAATACAAATGCTTTTTATATATATTTTTCATTTAATCATATTTCAGCCCAAAAGACGATAATTAACCTCCTTCACTCCTGAAAAGAATCTTATGCATACCATTCCTTGTTTAAACATATTTTAAATTAAAATACATTATTAAATCAGCTGCTTCAATATTGGTATTTTTAGAAAACTAGAATATTCTAGTTTATAATAATAAGATAGTGATAAGACAAAGTGGAAACTGAAGTTGTGAAGTGAATTCTACAAAGGTTCACGAATGTGTACCTCTGATACGAATATGACATTAAGATTTTATTTTACTGATTTTTTATTTTTCTTGGAATAACATAAAAAATGTAGAAGTAAAAATAATAAGCTTCTATCGACACCCTGTATACCGCATATAATTTTTTTAATGACAAAATGAACTAGTAACTCAGATTTTTTAAACAAAATCTTTCTGAACATTGTTTAATTCTTTTTTGGTATAAATTCCGTTTCTAAAACTTCAAATACTCCTTTACGACCTGATCTACACAATTTTGCGGATATAAATTACATTTTTAAAATTTGAGACTTTTTTCTACTGGATATATATTCCCTCGTCTGTACCTGGTGTACTTATAAACTTCTTTTACTTTTTTTTACTTAGCCCTCTGTCACTCCATCGCTGGAGCATAGGGCCTCCGTCAATTTCCTCCATCTCACTCTGTTGGTGGCCAGATGTTTCGCCTCCCTCCATGTTGTCCCCACGTCCTTCCTCGATAGTCCGTCTCCAAGTGGTTCTTGGTCTTCCTCTCTTTCGGTGCCCCTGGGGATTCCAGTCAAACTTCTGTCTTATCTTGAAACTTCTTTCACTTTCACCATTATTTGGGAACAAAAATCCGATTCTGAACTTTCGACCCGTATTTAAATCGTAAACGGAGTAATCTAAGAAGAAAGCTCAACCAAAGTTGCTTCCATTAAAATATTAAAAATTTGTTATGATTGCTGGTATATAGCAAAAAATTACGTTTTATATTTTTTATCCAGTATACGATCCATTATATTTAGATAAGACTATTGCAAGGATAAGATGAAGAGTTTTGAAAGACTATTTCAAGGAACTTTCTCAAAGAAAGCATAACTGCTAAATTCCTTGAAATGTCAAAACGTTTAAAATAAATTCTTAGATACTATAGGGACGTTTGTAACATCCTGATGTTCCGCAAATTTATACACCAGACCTACGAGATACCATTAATCATTGGTTACCTAAGACTGAAAACTGATAATTGTCATATTTGGGGTGCTGAATATTAATACGGAATCAGTTTTCCTCTACTAGCTTCACTAAAAACTTTTTATACATTCCCACCAGATGTCACTCTTTTACTACAATGTTTAATATACACCTCAAAATGCATGTGAGTTTTTAATAATGATGTAAAATCAGGGGAATTTTTTTTAAATTTTGGTTAATAGCAGAAGGAAAGACAAAAGGGAAAGGCCTCGCATTCCTGAAACACTGTTAGATTATGAGAGTAAACATCCCTGAGCAGCTACTGATCAGTACGCATGATTCCTTGGTTGCCGAGTACTCTAAGATTCAACTGATTTTTATTACCAGCAGTCAGCGCAGAGACACAATACTCTCGACGGAAGTCATCCTTCAATACGAACGCCCTAACCATTCGGCCACGTCACACCATTTAAAGAAGCTGTGACTTAATAGAGGATTAGTGAGAATTGCGGAGTTAGTTCGGGAAAGTGATGCCCTAGATATTACCATCTTTTTTCAATAACACGGTATTAGTGCATGTCTTGCTTAATTACGACAACAGCTTAAAAAACCATCGTCGTACATAGTTGGTCGTACATAGTGGTAAAATGCATTATCGTGAAAAAAAAAGTTGTCGTACATCACAAAATTATAAACCTTTCTTGGGACCTTTTACCTAAAATCGTACAGCCTTCCTTTGAGAATTCTTTATTTTATTTCTGATTTACTTTTATTCTTATGCATACCAAGGTGGCAAGATTTAAAAAAAAGCATGCAATTGACGCCAAAATTTTCCTACTTATCAGCTGTATACTTTTGAAAATGCTATATTTTTTGGTTCATTTTCACCGTATTAATTCCCAACTCGATAGTTTTAAAGAAGGCGTATCATTGTTGCCAAACTCTAAACACTCGTTATAAAACAGAAAAATACCTTTTTGTATAATTCAGATTCATTCTAAATTTCAATATTTCATTTTTGCCTTTATTTCGTGGATATTAATATATATAATTCTTCGATAAATAAATTTTCACGTGTCATTCACAGAAACTAAAGCTATGTTTTTAGCTAGTTTTAAAAGGCGCTATTTTGTTAGAGAGAGATAAAAAATGTAATTCTGGAATTCTATATGTAGTCTGCTCATTTTCACCTACAGGGTGTCCCAAAATGGACTACCTGTTTTTAAAAGTTAATGAAAAAGTATTGGATCGAGATATTAACACGATTCATGTCTGGAATTCGATATGGAACACTTTATTATGTTAGTTATGTTTATTACGTTATTACAATTTATTAAGTTCAATTTAACCCCGACTTAACTTTTAAAAACAGGTTGTCCGTTTTGTGACACCCTGTATATTTAATCCTTCTAAGTTCTAAAAAATAGAACTCTCTAACCTGCTACATTCCAAGACCCGTCATTGGTAAAGAAACAATAAGACAGTACAACATACTTTGTAAAATTCAGACAAAATATTCATTTCGAATTTCTTGTCCTTCGACTTAAATGCTTAAACATGCATATCGGGAAGTTCAGGATAAAAGTCGCAGCAATTTTAAGCATTTTTTTTTTCATTTATTGCTGGTAGATAACGTATTTTTAAGTAATCGAAATTTTGCAGACACAGTATTACAACAATGAGAAAACAAAAGTACGTATATTTCACCAGGCAGGTTATAATTTTTCCATAACACGGTTTGAGTTCCAGCCCATTTTAATGTTTTGTCCCAAGACGAATGCCTTTTATCCATATTTCACATTTAGCCAGAATTTAGCAAGGCGATAATTAACCTCTTTCACGACTGAAAAGAATCTTATGCAATATTTTAAATAAAGATATATTATCAAATCAGCTGCTTTAATATCGGTATTTTTAGAAAACTATAATATTCTAGTTTGTAATAAAAAATATAATAGTGTTAAGACAAAATGTAAACCGAAGTTGTGAAGTGAATTCTACAGAGGTTCACTTATGTATACCCCTGATGGGAAGAGGAAAAATTGAGATTTTACTTTACTGATTGTTACTTTACTTGGAAGCTTGATAATATAAAATTTGTAGAAGTAAAAATAATAAGCTTCTATCGACACCAACGCATGTATATCGCAGATATTTTTTTTATAACAAATTGAACTATTAGCACAGAATTTAAAAAAAAATCTTTTTGAACATTATTTAATACTTTTTTGGTATATATTTCGTTTCTACAATTTTAAATAGTACATTACGACATGATGTACACAATTGTCTGGATATAAAAGAGAATGCTCAAGCTCCTCAAAAAATATTGATTCCGAAGCAGGTGACGTGTACCATTCGTTATTTGAATAAAATAATGACTTTGTTTTTAAGGAGTTGTTGGGGGGAATTGATGCTGTTTAGGAATTTTTTGCGATAAAACTCCAAATTTAGTCTCAAAATTTTACTCGCAAATTGAGTTTAGATCTCTTGTAAAATACCGACAATGAAAACGATTTAAAACTATTTATTGTTTGCTAAAATATCAACTTGAAAATAAAAGATAGATACATATTGGCAAGTATTTTTGTAATCGACATGTCTTATTTATTATATTAATTGCACTAAGTCCCACTCAACCAAGATTTTGAAATAAATAAATAAATAAATAAATAAATAAATAAATAAATAAATAAATAAATAAATAAATAAATAAATAAATAAATAAATAAATAAATAAATAAATAAATAAATAAATAAATAAATAAATAAATAAATAAATAAATAAATAAATAAATAAATAAATAAATAAATAAATAAATAACCACTTCAGCAATTCAAATTTAACTTCATCACTGAGCATCTGAAAACATAAGCTAAAATTCGCCTTTTAAGATAGGTCTCTTCCTTCACGATCATTTTTATCCAAAAGCGGACACGGAAAAAGTTACCTATCTATTAACCCTCTGGTGCATACTGTTGCCATATGGCAACAAATAACATAATCCACCTTATTCTAGTAACAATTTCCGACCGAGCTTTCTCAATCGTGCGGATCATTTAGTTGTATAAAAAATGATTTTGATTTTAAGGAGTTGCTGTTGAACGAATTTTTTTCAATAAAACTCCAAATTTATTCTCATAATATTAAATCAGCGCCATCTGACAGCCGGTCTAATGGGTTAAAGAATGTGATCATGTATATGTGCATCTACTTTGCATTGTATAAATAATTTAATTTGCAGCTGTATTCGTACTTTAAATATGCCAACAACAAAAATTATGAGAAAACTTATTTTGCAACAATTTTTTTAAATTATACATTATTTACTTAAAAAATTTCAAACAATAAAATCAGATCAGCAAAAAATATTTTGGATGAGTTTATTTTAATTTAAAAAATACTAATTATATCAATCGTATGAAATATAATATTCAAATATAAAAGAAATGCTTTCTAAATGTAAAATAAATCTTAAATGACAATCGTATATACTAAAACACACACACGTTATATCTAAGAACAAATATATTTCGTAGTAAAAATCTTTTATGCTTTCCAAAGAAACAAATCATTTTTAGTGTTTTGGTAGACTAATAAAAATGTTTTATTCTGTATCACAGATATTTGTCGCTCCTATGATGCGGAATATAAAATATGCAAATTATAATTGTAACATTTATATGTTTTTTTACAACAATATAAAACAAAATCTAATTTTTTTTTTTTTGCAAAAATTCTGCCTTTTGTCCATTTTCTGCAAGGACTGAAGTGGCACATTAAATAAAACAGCAAAATTCCTGTACATAAGATTGCCAATATTGGGGGAAAAAACTTTTATCCTGATATATTCGGACTATCCATTCTTACTCTGGGGATCAGAACACACCTTGAATAATCGACGACGCTCACAATTGTAACAATTACAAATTATAATTGTAAGAGCAACAGTTAACCTTAAAAATATTTTGAATAATTTTTGAATTCTTGAGTATAAAAAACCTTTGACATCAAAAATTTAAGATTTACAATAGATAAATTTTGATGACAGGTTGCTTTTTAAAACTTTTCGTTAAGTAATTGAAAGTTAATCAGATAAATTATGCCTACGGAACTTCTTAGTAAGCAAGATACAGCTTTATAAACAAGAATGAGGACCTAATTTTTTTTAATTATTTAGATTTTCATGTCTCCTAAACAAATTCTAGCAAAAAGATAAATTCTTGTAAAAGAAAACATGGTTTGAATGTTTGCTGTTTTAATTCCTCTTTAAATATTATGAAGATAGGATAAAGAAAGGCGAGATGTCTATTACCAGAATTTCAAAAACTAAGAAATTCAAATAATTTCTCATTAATACTATTTCATATTACATTGCAAGTTTCAGTTTTGCCAACGCCGAGTACAATTTTTAGCTAGGAATAAAATACGTTTTATTGGATATAAATTACATTTTTAAAGTTTGAGACCTTTTTTTCTACTGGATATGTATTCACTCGTATGTACCTGGTAAACTTATAAACTTCTTTTATTTTTACCATTATTTGGGCACAAAAATCCGATTCTGAACTTTCGACCCGTATTTAAATGGACAAATAGAGTAGATTGAACACATTGTTCAACCAAAGTTGCTTCCATTAAAATATTAAAAATTTGTTATGATTGCTGGTAGATAACAAAAAAAAATTACGTTTAATTATTTTTTTATCCTGTATATGATTCTTAATATTTAGATAAGGCTACTGCAAGGATAAGATGAAGAGTTTAGTTTTTGAAACACTAGTTCAAGAAACTTTCGCAAAGAAATTCCTTGAAATGACACAACGTTTAAAATAAATTCTTAGATACTATGGACTTTTGATAGCCTAATTTTAACCCATTAAGGCCCTTTCAGGTGGCGCTAATTTAAGGTTTTGAGACTAAAATGTTATGAGTTTTACCGGAAATGTTGCCTTAAACAGCATCAATGCCTTTGGGTCAGTTGAAATGTACACTATTGAATACAAGATAAGACTAATGCTTTTTATCTATATTTCACATTCAGCCAAATTTCAGCAAGGCGATATTTAACTTTCTTCACTCCTGAAAGGAATCTTATGCATACATTCTTTGTCTAAACATACTTTAAATTAAAATACATTATTAAATCAGCTGCTTCAATATCGGTATTTTTAGAAAACTAGAATATTCTTGCTTATAATAAAAATATTGTCTTTAAGACAAAAAGTAAAGTAAACCGAAGTTGTGAAGGGAATTCTACGAAGGTTCACGTAGGGGTACCTTTGAAGCGAGGAGAATAAATTGAGATTTTACTTTACTGATTTGTTGTTTTACTTGGAAGCTTGATAACACGAAAATTGTAGAAGTAAAAATAATAAGCCTCTATCGACATCAACGCCAATATATTCAATATTACTAATCATTATAATTTAATTAGATAAATAATAGGTGAAATGAAACGAATAACTTTTTTCAAATACATGACTTATAAGAAATGATTTCCGCATTTTTCAACACTAAAAAAATCTTTCAATATACAATTTTATAATATGAAACCTTTTAAGTTTTAAAAAAGTGAATTTTAAAGAATTATTGAAATGCTAAAATCATTTTACAATTCATGAAAATTAAAAACAAACAAATTAAATAACAATTTCTTTACTCGAAAGCAATGACTGGGCAAATTGAAAATAGTTTGCCTAAAAAATGCTTTTCCCCCTTTAAGATTTTTTAAAACTTGAAATGATAGAAAACAATAAACAAGAGCTTAAGTACTTTAAATTCATAATTGTAAAATAGTTTTTTTTAAATGGTGGTAAGTTGTAGGGATTCTTTAATTTTATATCTGAATCTGTCAAGTTGCAGCAATTGATATTTGATCTCTAGTAAAATACAGACAAATAAAACGATTCATAACTATTTATCGTTTGCTAAAAGATTAACTTGAAAATAAAAGATCGATACAGATTGGCATATCTTATATGTAATCGACATATTTTATTATTTTATGTTTATAATTATTGTACTAAGTACCACTTAACCAAGATTGTGAAATGGTATTTTTTAATAAACATTTCAAACAAATAAATTAATACTTCAACGTTTCCACCTAAGCAATTCAAATTTAGCTTAATCGCCGCCGCAGCTTATAACATCGCTAAAAATCGCCTTGAAAGATACAGGGTGTCCCAAAATGGACTACCTGTTTTTAAAAGTTAATAAAAAAAGAAATGGATAGAGATATTAACACAATTCTTGCAGAAAACGAATGAGTCATGTCTGGAATTTGATATGGAACACTTTATCATGTAAAGTTATGTTATTAAGTTATTACACTTTACTATGTTCAATTTAACCGACAGATGACGCTTCAATGGACTGTATTGAATTAAATTTCAATTGGCTGCATGAAAGAACTAGGCACGCGCATACAGCAAAAAGATGGACACGTGGTCGGAACTGAACATTTCTGACCACGTGTCCTTCTTTTTGGTGTATACGCATGCCGAGTTCTTTCATACAGCCAACACACGGTAATGAAGCGCTATCTGTTGGCTAAATTGAACATAATGTAGTGTAATAGCACAAACTATTAATTGCAGACGAACTAAGGCTCAGATGGCTTTGCCAATTGCACCAATCGAAATATTTCGAAATTTTGCATCATATAGTAGCGTAAACTCAAAAAGTTGATTTTGGCCGATCGGTCATTTTTTCGCGCATGGTACGATACTGCGGAAGAATGTGCTAAGTGACAATAGGTGAAAACAAGAAAATGAGCTTTGAAGTTTTTAGTTTGCACTTAATTCTGTAAAAAACGGTTCCTTCTAACGGTAAAAAATATACTTAAATTTTATGAAAAAAAGATAAACTTGTTATATTTAAAGGATGGAATAATATGTTCATTGGAATACAACAATCTCAATTTTTCAAAATGTCACTTAGCATGTTCTTCCACTACACTCTTAAAACAAAAGAGTGAAATCCACTCCAGTTGGAGAAGTGCATTTTCGACACCGTAAAGGCATGCATATTTACTCAGACTGAGTTAAAATCACTCGTTTGGAGTGATCCTGTCGGAGGTTTAACACACAAAGGATCCACTCCAAAAGGAGAAGTGCATTTTCCAGTCTGGAGGAGTGAAATCCAGTCAGACTGAAATAAATTAGGAGTGTTTGTTTTAAAAGTGTAAGCTCTTCTTTTGACTTCTTCTAGACTGCATCCCAGAAATCCGTTGGACAGATGGCGGACAAGACTTCTGCATAGTAGAGGGCAAACCGTATCGAAATGGAGACCGAATTCCTCGTGACAACCCATGCCACGTGTGCATGTGCCACTTGGGTCGTGCGACCTGCTACTGGATGAAATGTCCTCCAGCTCCAGAAGGCTGTATTGAGTATACTAATGAAAAGTACTGCAATCCAGCGCTTTATGTGTGCGGTGAGTCTGCAATTTATTTTCTCTAAAGTAAGTTGTTGATCAATGTTGATGCGATTATAGAGGTTAGTTAGGGGATTCAGTTCCAGATTATGCATATTAAATAAAGATGTGTGTTTACCGGATTATATAACCTAGTTACAGTGGTAACATTTTGTAGCACAACACACGGGTTCCTGGTTAAAGTAACTTGTAAGCACTGTGCTGTATTTATTTGCAGTTAATATAACAACACTGAAGCATTCAATGAAGCGTCCTAACTTAAAATTTCTAAGCAATCTCCCTACCACCAAATATGTGGAAATTCTTTTTCGTGACGCTATATATACTCTTAAAACAAAAGTGTGAAATCCACTCCAGCTGGAGAAGTGCCTTTTCGACACTGAAAGGAATGAATATTATTTCAGACTGAGTTAAAATCACTCGTTTGGAGTGATCCTGTCGGAGGTTTAACACACAAAGGATCCACTCCAAAAGGAGAAGTGCGTTTTTCAGACTGGAGGAGTGAAAATTAATCAGACTGAGTTAAAATCGCTCGTTCGTTTTAAGAGTGTACAGGAAACAAGTTATAGATTTAATTATCCTAATAGCCTTGAAAAACTAAGGATAGAAATTAACACCTAAATGGTATCCAACTGGTAAAATACGCCATCTGTTGACAAAAACTGTCCTCCCCTCTTCCTAATGTATATATATTTTAATCAGTTACATAGAAGGAATCAAATAGTATCTCATCCACTGCAACTACAACAAGTTATATAAAATATATAAATTGATAAATATGTCATATTTTTCGGGGAAGTATACCTTTTTTCAAGTATATAACACTTAATATCTGGCTATTTTTCTGATCAGTAATTTTTTTCTTCAGATATTCCAGAACACTTGGTAGGATATCGGCATCAAAGTAGCGGAAACGGCTTAGGAAGTGGACCAGGAAATTTACAAAAATCTGAGGACAACAACGTAACCCACACATCAGGTTGGTCATGTAGAGGAATCGTCAGTCAAATAGAATAAGGCATTTTGAATTCATAATATTAAAGTATTGAATTAGAATTTAGGCATTTTTCCAACAAGTATTAAAATGGCAATAATAGCAAAGTTTTATAGAGAAAATTTGAAGGTCAAAATTGTATAGGCGCCTCACGGATGTCCAAATGTTTGACCGATATGTCGACACTAGTCTTAAAAATTAAAAAGAAAAGCAGCGCAAACAGAAATTTTAATGCTTAAAAATCTATTTATGCGGGCTAAACTTCCATATATTAATAGCGGAACATTAAACTTTAAAAAACACTTCTGATTCCAAATTTTTCACTGAAAAAAAAAAGAATAAAGACTGCAAGAAAAAAATAATTTCAGTAAAACTATTATGAATCCAAGCTGTATCTGTTAGAGTTATGCTTGATAAAAATAATTTCCAGTAACGCAGATCTTCAATTACATATTCTGTCTGTAAAATTATAAACACGTTTTTTTAGGTGATTGCAATATATTAGGAGTGCCTTACAAAACTGGGGACCTGATGGGAATCGCCACAAGTTTCTGTCTCGAATGCCGTTGTGCGGATCGGAAATTGTATTGCAGCCCAAGGTGCTGCTTTAACTATGCCAAGTATCACATGTCACCAATTGAGAAAATTGTAGCAGCGCAAAGACTGGTAGCGCCGCTCAAGAATCCCTTACGCCATCTACTTGAGGAATCTGTGTAAAAGCAATCGAAATGTGGGACTTTAATGAGATGTAGTAGCCAGTTGAATAAATTTAGCATTTGATTTTGTATTCTACTGAGATTTATAACGTGGTTAGCCAAAGTTTAGCAATTGTCAAAATGTATATTTGTGTTCACTGAATGAAAATGCATTTTTTAACAGATGAGTATTAAAAGAATTTTAAGACGATTGGTTTGATTTAATTTACTTGCTATTATGTATATTTATTATGAAAAATACACCACACATGGAATATAAAATTAGCCGGGTTTGTTCTTTTCCTCTAACAGTGGTTTATGAATATGATGATGTTTTTCCTCTGCTTTCCATATGCTATTATATAGAAATAGAAAAAATAGTCAAAATTTCAGCTGACATTACCCCGTAACTTGAAAAACCTCACATTTTTATACACGTACGCATCAAACACAGTAATAAAGAGCGACATCTGGCGTCAATTGGTTTATGCGTAAAATATATATTAATATCTAATCGAAAACATAAGTATAAAGAAGTAGAGTCGTTAGAGCAAAAAAGCTGATTATCTAATAGATTCAAAGCCTTTAATGTAATTAAAATTGGTTCTAAAATCCTAAGCAAAAATATTTTTGTAGGACCATGCAATTGAGCAACAACAAGAATTTTTCAAAAAAAAAAATATTGATAATTGATAAATTCGCGTAATGAATAAAAAAAATTGACGATCAACAATAGATTACTTCACTTGTATTTTGTATCAACTTTAAGGATCTGGGCCGACCCGGAGGTCTCTACCCATTCATCGAAGATAGTTCAAATGAGAAAGACACTAATTAACAAAATTACATAAATTTTTTTATGCTTTTGTCCAACGAAGTATACAGTGGTGGTCAAAATTATAAAGACAACTGAAAATTGAACAGATTTTTTTTTTTATTTCTGAATTAAATGAAAATGTTTTTGGACATAAAATACTTCTTTAAGCTATAAATCATTTAAGAACAATTAAAAAACTTAAACTAGAAAATTTGAGTTTATAAAAATAATAAACAAAAAATTCAATGTTAGGAAACTGATCAAAATTATTAGGATATATAAAATTTTCAAGTCCAAACAATTAATAATAAGTTCACCCTTATTTTTAATTACTTTAATTAATATTGACGTCATAGAGCTTGTAGGTTTCTTTAGGGTGCTCACAGGGATATTTTCCCATGCCTTTTCAATTGATGACATCAGTTCTCGTTTGTTATGGTACTGAGTGCCATTTTTGTAAACTTCATACACCAAAATACCCCACAAGTTCTCGATTGGGTTCAGATCTGAACTTGAGTCAATAGTTTTACAGAATTAGCGTTGAACCAAGATTTTGCAGCTGCGGACACATGTATTGATGCATTGTCCTGCTGGAATAAATAGTCATCAGTTGGTTATCAACGGTGCTTGTGGCAAAAGATTGTCACCCAGCTTATCAACACTATTTTAGTTCATTTTCCCTCGAAGAAATACTATTTCTGTAGTTCCAGAAGCTGTGTAACCTGCCCAGACTATTACCGAGCAGCCACCATATGAACGCTTTGAAAAGATTTTTTTTTCCTTTGCGAAGATCATACCAAAAATACTTAAAACCACCAGGTCCATCTACTAGGTTAAACTTCTTTTCATCAGAAAAGACAACATCATACCAATTGTCAAATATAGAAATGCACTTTTTAGCAAACTCCATCCTCAATCTCTTTTGGGTTTTTGTAAGAGGGGGTCGTGACTTCAGTTTTCCGTATCGAGCCAGTTTGGCATTTTGTTCAGGCATGTAGTTCAAGTCCAGTTCACGCTTTATTTCCATCGGTGTTTGCTTTTTGGAGCAAGATTTATTTATAATTCATCTTTTTTCTGTCAAAGATACAGAAAATGGCCTACCTGGGTGTTTTCGTTTTCCATAATTTCCAGGATTTTTCAAAAAATTATATATTACAGTCTTTGATGTATTCAATTTCAATGCTATTTCACGTCCAGTAAGTCCAGAATTTTTATAAGCTATTAATTTTCCTTTTTCAAACACTGAAAGCTTCGTACCTAGTGTCATAGTTGAAGGTAAGTGTAATGAAAATTTCAAACGCTAGCGAAATCTTTAAAACACGATGGAATGAAGTATACAAGCCAAAACTTTGCTAATTTAAGCATTAAACTTACAGAAACACAATTGTCCATATAATTTTGTCCAATTTCGCTGTATGGTAAATTTTAAAACGCACTTCACAATTATGAATTATATGTATAATTGTAAAAAATCTTATTTAAAATGCTTAGTTTATAATTGGCTAACAGACATATAATTTGCATAATTCAACCGTGATTTGTCGAAAAGATCTAGCCGTTTTCCCATTGTCCTTATAATTCTGACCACCATTGTGCATGCAGATATGTAAATATTTAAAAAGGAGTATTTAAACGATCATAAAGCATATTATTATGAGTAAAGAATTCCAAACCTTACCTGGTTCATTGAACGTTTCGATAATATCATTTTAACAAAGAACTGAGCAGATTTCTTTGATTTAAAATCCTCATACCACTATTTTTTTATACTTAAAATAGCATATAAGAATCGTCCGCAATGGTATCCTAGTTAATATTTGCGTTTCGTCCTTTACAGTAATGCAGATTTTTTTTACAAAATACTGCAGTTAATCCACTGAATAATTTGTACCATTGAGTTTGCCGTTTAAAAGAAATAAGTAATATGTTCTTAGTATTAGCATTTTAGTTATGTATAGATTTCACTTTTATGACTGTTTTATATATAACTTTACATAAAACGAGAGTCTATGCATTTTTCTGAAGTTAAAAAGAAAAACAAATTATTTTCTTTGTTTATCATTATCAGGTATTATTTGTAAAACAACTAATTTTACGTTCGAGTTCAAATAAATTTAGGACGATGGATTTATTTAGTTTAAACATAATATTGCTATTATTGTATATTTCGTATGAAAATACACCACACATAGAATATAAAACTAGCAGAATTTGTTCTTTTCATCTTACAGTGGTTTATGGATATCAGAATGTTTTTCCAAATCTTTTCCAATGATATTATATTGAAACAGAAAAAAGTCAAAATTTCAGCTGACATGACCCCGTAACTTTAAAAAAACGTCACATTTTTATACATGTACGCATCAAACACAGTAATAGAAGAACGACATCTATCGTCAATTGATTTATAAGTAAAATATACATTAATATCATATCGAAACACTATAAATTTTAAAACTTAAAAAAAAAAAACTTTGAGGAGTCTGCGAATCGGATGTTCTGTGGGGTTTTTTCTTTCTTGTAAAATGATTTTGAGTAAAACGCAACTAACGCAGAATTAAAAGCAACATCCCAGATATAAAGAAGTAGGGTCGGTAGAGCAAAAGAGCTGATTACGTATCGGATTCAAAGCCTTAAATGTAATTAAAATCATTTCTAAAATCCCAAGCAAAAAAGAAATATTTTTGTAGGGCCATGCAATTCAGCTACAAAAATACTTTTTCAAAACAAAAATTATTGGAAATTGCCAAATTTACTTAATGAATACAAAAATGGACGACTCACTCTCAAACTTACTTAATTTTTTTTTATACTTTTGTCCAACTTAGTAGGCATGCAGATATGTATATATTTAAAAAGGATTATTTAAACGGCCATAAAGAATATTGTTATGAGTATATATAATTCCAAACCATACCTTCATTGAACGTTTCGAGAATATAATTTTAACGAAGAACTGAGGACTTAGTAGACTTCTTTTACCTAAATCCTTTTTACCACTACTTTTTACCCAAAGAGGCATATAAGAATCGTTCGCGATGATATTACAGTTATCATCCATCCCTTTGCAGTTCTTTATACAGTAATGCAGAATTTTACAAAATCCTGCAGTTAATCCATTGAATAATCTGGTCACCAAATAATATTTAACCTTATACATTTAAACCTCTAAAGCATACTGTTGACATATGGCAACAAGTAACATAATCCACTTTATTCCGTTAAAGTATAGCTTCCTCTCGACAAATCTGTGTTTTTTCTTCTATTACATTAAATTTTGTAGTTTTAGTTAATAACCCCCATAGATGACAGTAGTAAAAGTGTATTCAAAATTAAAGAGGGAAGTTATTAACTGTTGTGAAATTACATCTTTGGCAGTATTCAAAGTATAATAATATTAGTAAATACAGATAAATTGTTTTGAAAAAATAATTATACGTCAAGAGGGTTATTTTAAAATATGTTTAGTTGTTTTCTGGTCATTCTTCTCAAAATTGGAATTTTGTTGTTGGTTTTCGCTACATGGCAACAATTTTAAAAATTGAAAAAAAATTAATTCCAATGCAGTTAATTTTTTTCAGTACTTTTCCCATAATGAATGCGTATTAAAGAAACAAATATATCTTTCCGGGATGAAAAAAATCGTGCATTACAGGTTTAAGTTTTCCGTTTAAAATAAGTAATATATGTTCTTAGTATAGTATATAATATTTCTTAGTATAGTATTTTAGTTATTATAGATTTCATTTTTATGACGTATTTATGTATTATATATATAAGTTTGTATGGTAAGATATTCTACACATTTTTCTAAAGTTAAAAAGTATTTCAAGAAATTACAAATTACATTAACAACAAATTGTCTTTGTTTATCATTATCAGGTGTTATTGTAAAACAACTAATTTCACATTCGAATACAATTAAAGCAAACAATTTTTATAGCTCTCTTATATTTCATGCTTAGTTATGCTTTATTTAAGCAAAATTTTGTATTGAAAATTTTTACAATTTGTTTTCTCTCCTCATTTTCCCCATTAAACCCTTATTTGATACCTTTACTTTTTCTGAAATATTAGCTTAAATTTGAAAACTGCAACTTTAATAGCCATGTTCCATTACCTTAGTAGCATTCTTTTACCTAAAATCCTTTTACCACTACTTTTTACCTAAAATTGCACATAAGTATCGTCCACGGTGGTATCACAGTGAAACTTCTTATGGCAATTCTTTACAGTAATGCAGATTTTTACAAATTTCTGCATTTAATCGATTGAATAATATGTTCACCAAATTCTAATTAACCCTCTACTTTTTAGTTTTCTATTTAAAATAAATAAGTAATATGTTATGAGTATTTTAGTTATGTATAGATTTCATTTTTAATGACTGGTTTTACATATAACTTTATACAGAACAAGAGTCTACACAATTTTTTTGAAGTTAAAAAGAATTGCAACAAATTTTCTTTGTCTATCATTATCAGGAGTTATTTGTAAAACAACTAATTTCACATTCGAGCACAAATAAAGCTAATTTTTTTATAGCTCTCTCTATATTTCATACATAGTTATAAATATATTTTAGCAAAATTTTGTATAGTACATTTTTACAACTTATTTTCTCCTCATTTTCCCATTTCTTATTTGATACCTTTTTACCCTGAAATATTAGCTTGAATTTGAAAACTGCAACTTTAATAGCCATGCTTCATTTTAATTGAAAGTTACTCGTTTTGTAATTTCTTTTCAAAATTATTTTATTATTATCTGTGGTATTTTGTTACGTTAGGACGTACAATACAGATATACTCATTGTAGATACATATTCCTTTTAAAAATTAAAACATAATATAAAAAGGTGTTGCGTGATTAAGCAAACTCATAAACAAAATTTGCATTCAAACGTTGTTGAAGTTTCTAATATCTTTTATAATCTTCTTCATTTTCATACGAGAAATAAGATTCTCGCTTTCTGCGTAAAGGTGGACTGGGGCTATTGGCCGAGGTGACTGAAAGCTGATCTGAATCGTAGCCAGCGTTGTCGGAGGCTTCTTTCTTGTTTAGATTCGAATTCTTTTCCTGGTCCTGATTGTCGTAGTCCTTCTTCACAGCGAAGCGTTTGGGTGAAGAAAAGGGGCTGTCGTAGTTTGCTTTGTTGTTAGCGAAACTGTTGTAGATGTCTCGTCTGCCGTATTCGTCGAAACCTCCATATTGGTCCGACAGAACCATGTTGCGCTGGTTTTCCCATTCATTTTCCAAATAACCTGAAATTATGTGTACTACTTTGAAATTTAAATGTTGGAAATATTTTTTTATTATGTTACAGCAACTATTATGGCAGTTTAGAACAAGAATTACTTATTGCAACAAGAATGTAAATGAATGTAGGTATGAGGGGGGGGGGGGGGGGCAATCTTACCTCAAAACAGGTTACCGTACCCAAAAAAGCTACATAGTAAGAAAAAAAAAGTCTTCCAGCTCAAAGAAGCCAGTAAAAATATTTATTTTTTTAATACTGTTTAGTAACTCTGGACCCACCCATGAAAAGGAAAAGAGCCCGCTCCCCCTAACGTTTCAGTTGTTTGAATTTCGGTCATACTTCTGTAGCAGCCTCAGTAATCAGTAACCCGCAGTTACCAAAAGTATCCTCAATATACTTTAGATACTCCCCAGAATACTTTAAAATGATGCATATTTACACACAAAATCTAAATAGTTAATTTTTTCCTTCTTCTTGTGTCCATTAATGTACATGTTCAATTTCACGTGTCCCAAATCAAGACACGACGGGTATTTTTTTTTTATCTATTATTTAAAAAAAACACAATTTTGTTGGAGATCAAACACAATTTTGTTTAAAAATATTACTTTGAGAATTCGTTATTTCATTTCTGATTTACTTTTATTCTTATGCATACTATGTTACAAGATTTAAAATATGCACGTATTTGGCGCCAAAAGTCTTCCTACTGATCAGCTATATACTTTTAAAAATTTTAAATTTTCTGGTTTATTTTCACGATTATTAATTCCCTACTAGCTAGATTTAAAGGAGGTGTATCATTGTTGTCAAACTCTAATAACTCTTTATAAAACAAAAAAATACTTTTTTATAATTCTGATCCATTTTTAATTTGAATATTCAATTTTTGTCTTTAATTTGTGGCTATCAAATAGCCTTTACCTAAGATTAACAATATTGGGAAAAAAAACTTTTATCATGATATATTCGGGCTATCCATTCTTAATCTGGGGATCAGAAGAAATCTCGAATAATCGACGACATTCTTAATAGTAACAGTTACAAATTATAATCGTAAGAGTAACAGTAAACCTTAAAAATATTTTGAATAATTTTTGCATTCTTGAGTATAAAAAAACCTTTGAGATCAAACATTTTGAGAATTACAATAGATCAATTTTGATGACTATTAAACTTTTCGTTAAATAACTGAAAGTTAATCAGATAAATTATGCCGACGTGACTTCTTAGTAAGCAAAAGAAAACGTCATAAACAATATGAGGCCCTAATTTTTTTTTGATTATTTAGATTGTTATGTTTTCTAACAAATTCTGGCTGTAAAAGAAAAGATGGTTTGAATATTTGCTGTTTTAATTCCTCTTTAAATATCATGAAGATAGGATAAAGAAAGGCGAGATGTCTATTACAGAATTTAAAAAACTAAGAAAGTCAAATAATTTGTCAGGAATTCTATTTCATATTACATTGCAAGTTTTAGTTTTGCCAACGCTGAGTACAATTTTTAGCTAAAAATAAAATACGTTTTATTGGATATAAATTTCATTTTTAAAATTTGAGACTTTTTTGCTACTGGATATATATTCACTCATTTGTAGCTGGTGAACCTATTAACTTCTTTTATTTCTAACATTATTTGGGCACAAAAATCCAATTATGAACTTTCGACCCGTATTTACGTACACGCATACTCGTTAGAAGTGGCTCAACCAAACTTGCTTAATTTAAAAAATTAAAAATTTGTTATGATTGCTGGTAGAAAACAAAAAACAATACGTTTAATTATTTTTATCCTGTATACGATTCTTAATATTTAGATAAGACTATTGCAAGGGTAAGATGAAGAGTTTTGAGAGGCTATTTCAAGTAACTTTCGCAAAGAAAGCATAACTGCTAAATTCCTTGAAATGACACAACGTTTAAAATAAATTCTTAGATACTATGGACATTTGATAGAATAATTTTAAGAATGTTCCGCAAATTTATTCACTAGGCCTACAAAAATTCATTAATCTTCTATTACTTAAGATTGAAAACTGATCTTTATCATATTTGGGGTGCTGAATCTGAATACGGAACCAATTTCCCTCTACTAGTTCCACTAAAATATTTTTATATATTCCCACTAGAAGTCCCTCTTTTACTACGATGTTTAATATACACCTCAAAATGCATGTGCGTTTTTAATAATGGCGGAAAATCAGGAGTTTTTTTTTAAATTTTGGTTATTAGCAGAAGGAAAGACAAAAGGGAAAGGCCTTACATTCCTGAAACACTGTTAAATTATGAGAGTAAGACATCTCTGAGCAGCTACTGATCAGTACGCATGATTTCTTGGGGACCGAGTTCTCTAAGATTCAACTGATGTTTATTACCAGCAGTCAACACAGAGACACAATAACTCTCGACGGAAGTCATCCTCCAGTACGAACGCCCTAACCGTTCGGCCACGTCACACCCTTAAAGAAGCTGCGACATAATAAACTCGGGAGAGGATTAGTGAGAATTGTGGGGTTAGTGTCGGGGGGAAAGTGGTGTCTAGATATTACCATCTTTGTTCAATAACACGGTATCAGTGCATGTCTTGCTTAATTACGACCGACAACAGATTAAAAAACCATCGTCGTACATAGTTTCGTGGTAAAATGCATTATCGTGAGAAAAAAAGTTGCCGTACATCACAAAATTGTGTACCTTTTTTGCGACCTTTTACCTAAAATCGTACAACCTTCCTTTTAGTTAAAATCGTACAACCTTCCTTTTACCTAAAATGTATAATAGAATGGTCTTTGATGATATCACAGGTATCTTCTCGTGATTGGAGGTCTATACCATTGTCTCTTAAGCCATTAGGTATAGGGCTGGTAAACTGCAGTAGCTATAACAATGACTTATGCACCATTGTTTAAGCACTCAATGACTACAATCTACAGGAAATCATACTGAAAGAATGATTATTAAAGGACAAAAATGGTTCACTGCACTGTTGTAGATACTGCACTTTACCTGCTAAATGTAGTATGGTAGATGAATTGAAACACTAGACGACAAGATCCTTCCCTCCAGTGGTGAAAGCGGGAAAAAATAGGTTTGGGGATGCCTTCAATTAGAATGCTATGCCCCATCCCCCCAATAGGGCTTATGGATTTGAGAGATATAAGAAGTGGCGGGATTTATAGCCATTTTCTTGAAGAGTGGGGTGACGCGTCACCCTGCGTCTACTCCCAGTTTCAGCACTGCTTACCTCCTAAAAAATAATAGAAATCGATAATGATAGACAAAAAATAAAAGAATCCCGGAAGATCTATCTGTATAATATAAAACCAAAAGTAGTTCCAATTTTTTTTCTCCGAATTCTATGTATGACTATGAAATACTTCATGTTTGTTACAGAAAACTTTAAAATGATACACATTTACATACAAAATCTTAACCCATTAATGCCTGGCGTCCCTTTTTAGGGACACTTTTAAAAAAAATTCTCAATTTTTAATGAATCAACTTTTCAATTAAAAAATTGCTCCGTTGTAGTCAATAGTGTACATTTCAACTGACCCAAGGGCATTGATGCTGTTTAAGGCAACTTTTACGGTAAAACTCTTAACATTTTAGTCTCATAACCTTAAATTAGCCTTAATGGGTTAATAGTTAATTTTTGCCTTCTTCTTGTGTTTATTAATGTACATAGTACATATTCAATTTCACGTGCCCTAAATCGGGAAACGACGGGTATTTTTGATCTATGATTTTAAAAACACAATTTTGTTAAAGATCAAACACAATTTTGTTTAAAAATATTACTTCGAGAATTCTTAATTTTATTTCTGATTTACTTTTATTCTTATGCATACCAAGACTGAAAGATTTAAAAAAAAAGCATGTAATTGGCGCCAAAATTTTCCTACTTATCAGTTGTATACTTTTGAAAATGCCATATTTTTTGGTTCATTTTCACCGTATTAATTCCCAACTCAATAGATTTAAAGAAGGCGTATCATTGTTGCCAAACTCTAAATACTCGCTATAAAACAGAAAAATACATTTTTGTATAATTCAGATTCATTCTAAATTTCAGTATTTCATTTTTGCCTTTATTTCGTGGATATTAATATATATAATTCTTTGATAAATAAATTTTCACACGTCATTCACAGAAACTAAAGCTATGTTTTTAGCTAGTTTTAAAAGGCGCTGTTTTGTTAGAGATATAAAAAATGTAATTCCGGAATTCTATATGTATTCTGCTCATTTTCACCTACAGGGTGTCCCAAAATGGACTACCTGTTTTTAAAAGTTAATAAAAAAGTATTGGATTGAGATATTAACACGATTCTTGCAGAAAACGAATAAGTCATGTCTGGAATTTGATATGGAACACTTTATTATGTTAGTTATGTTTATGACGTTATTACAATTTATTAAGTTCAATTTAACCTACTTAACTTTTAAAAACAGGTTGTCCGTTTTGGGACACCCTGTATATTTAATCCTTCTAAGTTCTAAGAAATCGAACTCTCTAACCTGCTACATTCCAAGAAGACCCGTTATTGAAGAAACTATGAGACAGTACACATCACAGACAATAATCGTAAACAGACAGTCCAATCGGAATTTTTTTTTGAGAGAGTGACGTCACCAGCCATCCAGCGGATTAATTTCGAACTAATGATCACGTCACTGGTTAAAACTGCGCGCGACTCCAAGGTGCGCGCGCAACTTGTACTAATTATGCTCAAACTTGGATAAATGAATGAGCGCTTGCGCGCTACTTTTGAAATGGATTGCGGAGAAGAAGAAAATTGCGACTCGAGAGAGGCCTTTAGAAAAATATTTTTGTTGCGTTCTTTTCTCGTCAAAACACATATTTTTTATTTATTTAATGAAATTATTTTATGTTCCCAAGGATATTGATAGGTAAGTGTGTTAAACATTTTATTTATTCAAATATTCTTGTAAGTTTTCTTTCAACAGCGCTAAATGCTCGATCACTTAAGAAGGATTGGTCATTTTTGTATTGAAAATTATTGATATATGTAGCTTAACATACCTAAAGCATCTGTTTTTTTTTTAGTCTTCGGTAATTATATTTTATTTAAAATAATTAAACATTATTAACTATTAAATGAGTTGCACTTTTTTTCGTGTAACTTTATTAAATAAGTTAAGATATATGTAGAGTTAAAATATTATTGTTGTTAGTTTTTAAAACTATGTTTTAAACAAATAACCTAACTGATGACCTATAAACGGCCCGTGCAGCTTAAAATGTTCATTGAATGTAACGGTGTAGAGGGAGTGCACATTAAATATGATAGATGCATGCAATATGGTTGTGTTGGGTGCCTAATCAGGTGCTCCCTAATGATCCCTTCTAAATATATATAAATGAACCAGTTACCACCAGATTTGTAGGAATTTTTACTCCCAAAATAATAAATTTTTTAGGCAGGATAATTTTACAGTTTCCAAAAATCATTAGATACATTTCATTTAATTGTTTACTTTTTAATTTATGTCAAATGTTACCTGTTTTTAGTACCTAATTATTCTTTAATTTTTTTAAAAAAATCTTGTTTAGCTGTATAGTTAGAGCTGATATTTCCATATAATTAGCACTTTTTGATTCAAAACTTACTATTTCATTTCACTAAATATGAAATATTCCTCCTCCTGATATATTGGCTATTAAAATTTAAGGTCTAACAATACATATTGTAAATTAATTGCTTCGCTTTAGAGCATTTTAAAAAATTTGTGGATTTTTATTCATAATTTTGATGTGTTGTGTTTAAAAAAGCTTTTTCTTCATAGGATGAAGAAATAGTTGAGCTTATTTGTGTGAAAACTCATTCCATAACCTCCATCTCCAAAGGGCCAATTAACACCTGATTTGTTGGAACACCTACTCAAGTGCACCTACTTCGCCAATTATTCCTTGAATTGTACAAAATTACTTGCATGACTCTCCCTATATATAAGTTTATTTTAAATATATTACTCTGAGTAAAAAATTTAACATACAGTGTAGGTACCAACGAATAAAATTTTGCTTTATATTACTAAGCTGAATATAAAAATACTTAAAAGATATTTTGGTTTTATGATGTTCTTCTAGAATTGAGATGTTGTTAACATATGTTTTTTTAGTTGACTTTTTTTTTTGGATGGGTAGTTATTTTTTTTATTTGGTTATTATTTTTTAAAATATATCTCACTTAACTTTATTTTAAAAAATAAATATTTTGCATTTGTTTTCTTACATTGTATAAGTTTGTGATTACAAAAGTGCCACAATACATTTACTAATGATTAAACAATGTTTTGATACATTTATCAGAAATTATGCCCTTTTCCATAAAGAACTTGTAGGCTGTAAATTATTCCTATTTCCCCCCCTTAAACATTGGATTATTTAGAGAAATTGAGTTATTTTTACTTGCTCTAGAAGCAAACTCTAATTTATTTGAGAAAAAAAAAACATTTTATAATCAGACACTTTATTTGTAATAACATTATTTCTAGCTTCTTGTATGTTCTGATATACAAACTATAATTGGCTGTGTTATAGAATAATAAGCAAAGGAAATATTAATGTTTTTGTAACAAGGAAAAGCCCCCATTGAAGGAAAAACTACTATATTTACCATTTCAAAACTTGTAAACACCGAATTCAAAACTTGTAAATGCTTTATTAACTTTAAAACTTGATAATTAATCGCAAATTTATCTACATATTATTTTGAGATGCGGTTTCATTATTACTAATTCCTTTCTGCTGAAAAACATATTCTAATAATATTTGGAAAAGTTAAATTGAAATGATTAATATCTATATATATGCCTGAAATTGATATTTATAATTTTTAATACAAAAAAAACCTTTTACAAATGTAAAATTTGGAATTGTAAATTAAAGGTTTAAAATTCTTTTTCATTGTTTTGTGGTAATTTCTGTTTGCATATTTACTTAAATTTTATAGTTTTTTTTATCATACATAAAAATATTATAACAGTAGTTATCATATATTTCAGTAAATATATAAATAATATATTAACTTTTTAAATTAAATAACAAGGCTTGTTTCACGTGGGAACTAGCAACAGCTCCACAGTCTTGTTTTCATTTTTCTCGAATTACTTTTGCATTCTATATTTGCTTTGGTATTCCAAATAGAATTATCTAAGAATATTATAGTTGTTATATATTTAAACCAATTATTCCAACTTCTTTTGATGCAAGTTTTCCTTGTTAAATTATTAAAACAACCGACAGCACAGCAAGAAGTTGTAATTTTAAAATATAACAACTAAATTAAATTATTCTTAGAAAACTCAATTTCGGAAAAAAAAAAAAACCAAAAGTAATTCGAGAAAAGTGCAAACTAGACCGCGGAGCTTTTGCCAGATCCCAAAAACAAGCCCATTAATATAATGGTTTCTGACTGCCTATTTCTAGCCTCCATTCTGAGCTTTTACACAGTCAATAACGCCTCGTAATTTAAAACCTTGGTCTAGTGCCGCAGTCTATTAAGAAAAGCGAAAATTACGCGAGTTACAAAACGTTTATAGCCGTGTTAAAATCCACTTTTATAGGTAAAAAATAAGCAGTTAGAAACGTTCCAAACTAGGCAAAAAAGTAACAAATTTCCTCACTGGACTGGGGTTTTAAATTACGAGGCGTTATTAGCTACGTTAAAGCTCCTAAAGAGCTAAAAACAGGTAGCCAAAAAACTACTATACTTGTAGCGCCCCTACCAGATTAATTCGTTACTACGCCAGGGGGGTGGAGACTTTTCGCCTCATTCACCTACGTAAATGCGCAGTCTGTTTAGATTATTGTCTGTGGTACACATACTTTGTAAAATTCAGACAAAAAATTCATTTTGAATTTCTAGTCCTTCGACTTGAATACGTAAAGAATGCAAACCCGCATGTTCAGGATAAAAGTCGCAGCAATTTTTTGCAATTTTTTTTCCATTTATTGCTGGTAGATAACGTATTTTCAAGTAATCGAAATTTTGCAGACACATTATTACAACAATGAGAAAACAAAAGTACGTATATTTCACCAGGCAGGTTATAATTTTTCCATAACACGGTTTGAGTTCTAGCCCATTTTAATGTTTTGTCCCAAGACGAATGCCTTTTATCCATATTTCACATTTAGCCAGAATTTAGCAAAGCGATAATTAACCTCTTTCACGACTGAAAAGAATCTTATGCAATATTTCAAATTAAGATACATTATTAAATCAGCTGCTTCAATATCGGTATTTTGTAGAAAACTATAATATTATAGTTTGTAATAAAAAATACAATAGTGTTAAGACAAAATGTAAACCGAAGTTGTGAAGTGAATTCTACAGAGGTTCACGTATGTATACCCCTGATGCGAAGAGGACAAATTGAGATTTTACTTTACTGATTGTTACTTTACTTGGAAGCTTGATAATATAAAAATTGTAGAAGTAAAAATAATAAGCTTCTATCGACACCGACGCATGTATATCGCAGATATTTTTTTAATAACAAAATGAACAATTAGTACAGAATTTTTAAAAAAATCTTTTTGAACATTATTTAATACTTTTTTGGTATATATTTCGTTTCTACAACTTTAAATAGTACATTACGACATGATGTACACAATTGTCCGGATGTAAAAGAGAATGCTCAAGCTCCTCAAAAATATTGATACCGAAGCAGGTGACGTGTACCATTCGTTATTTGAATAAAATAATGACTTTGTTTTTAAGGAGTTGTTGGGCATTGATGCTGTTTAGGAATTTTTTTTCGATAAAACTCCAAATTTAGTCTCAAAATTTTACTCACAAATTGAGTTTAGATCTCTTGTAAAATACCGACAATGAAAGCGATTTAAAACTATTTATTGTTTGCTAAAATATCAACTTGAAAATAAAAGATAGATACATATTGGCATGTATTTTTGTAATCGACATGTCTTATTTATTATATTAATTGTACTAAGTCCCACACAACCAATAGGGTGGGCCGAAAAAAACTTTTTATTTTATTTCGGATCGCTATAGTGCGGAAAAGTTGCCATTAGTAAAGACATGAAAAATGCACTAATTATTATTTTTTTATGACTATATCTTCCGTTCGCGCAATGCCATCAAAGTTGGCAAAAATTGTTAAAAACCGTAATTTTTCATAATTTTTTAAAACCCGATATATGATTTTAATTGCTTTCCTCTATCATGTTGTATGATTAAAATTTACAAAAAGTTAAAACTTTGAAATTTAGCAAAAAATACGAATTTTCCTAATTTTATTCTACGTTGTGTGGTCGGAAGATCTGACACAAATGTATAACTTATTATACTATATATTATAGCATTTATTATTAATAAGTGCTATAATACATGGATTTTACATACTTTTAATATCTAATTCATGATATAGGAACGTAATTAAAAACATCTGCCGTGTTTTAAAAAAAATTATAAAAAATTGCGGTTTTTAACAATTTTTCGCCAACTTTGAAGGCATTGCGCGAACGGAAGATATAGTCATAAAAAAAATAATAATTAGTGCATTTTTCATGTCTTTACCAATGGAAACTTTTCCGCACTATAGCGATCCGAAATAAAATAAAAAGTTTTTTTCGGCCCACCCTAACAACCAAGATTTTGAAATGGGATGTTTTAAATAAATAAATAAATAAATAAATAAATAAATAAATAAATAAATAAATAAATAAATAACCCTTTCAGCAATTCAAATTTAACTTCGTCACTGAGCATCTGAAAACATAAGCTAAAATTCGCCTTGTAAGATAGAGCTCTTCATTCACGATCATTTTTATAAGAAAACGAACACGGAAAAGTGACCTATCTATTAACCCTCTAGTGCATACTGTTGCAATATGGCAACAAATAACATAATCCACTTTATTCTAGTAACCCTTTCCGACCGAGCTATCACAATCATGCGGATCATTAATTTGTATAAAAAATGACTTTGATTTTAAGGAGTTGCTGTTGAACGCATTTTTTCTCAATTAAACTCCAAATTTATTCTTATAATTTTAAATCAGCGCCATCTGACAGTCGGTCTGAAGGGTTAAAGAATATGATCGTGCATATGTGCATCTGCTTTGCATTGTATAGATAATTTAATTTGCAGCCTCATTCGTACTTCAAATATGCCAAAAACAAAAATTATGTTAAAATTTATTTTGCGACATTTTTTTTAATTATATATTATTTACTTAAAAAAATTTCAAACAATGAAATTAGATCACCAAAAATTCTTTTGGATGAGTTTATTTTGATTTAAAAATACTAATTATATCAATCGTATGAAATATAATATTCAAATATAAAAGAAATGGATTCTAAATGTAAAATAAATCTTAAATGACAATCGTATATATATATACACACACACGTCATACCTAAGAACAAATATATTTTGTTGTAAAAATCTTTTATGCTTTCCAAAAAAAAAAACATCTTTTTTTTTAGTGTTTTAGTAGACTAATAAAATTTTTTATTTTGTATCACAGATACTTGTCGCTGCTGTTATGCTGACTACAAATTATGCAAATTAAAATTGTAACAATTATAGTAATTTTTAGCAACAATATAAAACGAAATCTACTTTGTTTGCAAAAATTCTGCCTTTTGTCCATTTTCTGCAGGGACCAAAGCAACACAATAAATGAAACAGCAAAATTGCTGTACATAAGATTAACAATATTGGGGAGAAAAACTTTTATCCTGATACATTCGGACTATCTATTCTTAATCTGGGGATCAGAACAAATCTCGAATAATCGACGACATTCTTAATTGTAACAGTTACAAATTACAATTGTATGAGTAACAGTAAACCTTAATAATATTTTAGTAATTTTTGAATTCTCGCGTATAAAAAACCTTTGAGATCAAACATTTTAAGAATTACAATAGATCAATTTCATGACTATTAAACTTTTCGTTAAATAGCTGAAAGTTAATCAGATAAATTATGCCGACGTAACTTCTTAGTAAGCAAAAGAAAACTTCATAAACAATATGAGGCCCTAATTTTTTTTTATTATTTAGATTTTTATGTTTCCTTAAAAAATTCTGGCTGTAAAAGAAAACATGGTTTGAATGTTTGCTGTTTTTATTCCTCTTTAAATATCATGAAGATAGGATAAAGAAAGGCGAGATGTCTATTACAGAATTTAAAAAACTAAGAAAGTCAAATAATTTGTCAGGAATTTTATTTCATATTACATTGCAAGTTTTAGTTTTGCCAACGCCGAGTACAATTTTTAGCTAGAAGTAAAATACGTTTTATTGGATATAAATTACATTTTTAAAATTTGAGACTTTTTTGCTACTGGATATATATTCACTCATCTGTAGCTGGTAAACTGATAAATTTATTTTACTTCTACCATTATTTGGGCAAAAGAATCCGATTATGAACTTTCGACCCGTATTTAAATCGAAGAATGCATTAGACGTAGCTCAACCAAGCTTGCTTCCTTTAAAAAAATTAAAAAAATTGTTATAATTGCTGGTAGAAAACAAAAAAAATTACGTTTAATTATTTTTATCCTGTATACGATTCTTAATATTTAGATATGACTATTGCAAGAATTAGATGAAGAGTTTTGAAAGACTACTTCAAGTAACTTTCTCAAAGAAAGCATAACTGCTAAATTCCTTGAAATGACACAACGTTTAAAATAAATTCTTAGATACTATGGACCTTTGATAGCCTTCTAAAGTGCTCAGCAAATTTATTCACCAGGCGTACAAAAAACATTAATCTTCGGTTACTTAAGATTGAAAACTGATCATTATCATATTTGGGGGTGCTGAATCTAATTATGGAATCAGTTTTCCTCTACTAGAGCTCCACTAAAATCTTTTTATATATTCCCACTAGATGTCGCTATTAGACTACGATGTTTGATATACACCTCAAAATGCATGTGCGTTTTCAATAATGGCGTAAAATCAGGCTTCAATATCTTTATTTTTAGAAAACTAGAATATTCTAATTTATAATAAAAATATAGTTTTAAGACAAAAAGTAAACCGAAGTTGTGAAGTGAATTCTACGAAGGTTCACGTATGTGTACCTCTGATACGAGGATGACATTAAGAATTTATTTTACTGATTTTTTATTTTTCTTGGAATAACATAAAAATTGTAGAAGTAAAAATAATAAGCTTCTATCGACACCCTGTATACCGTATATAATTTTTTTAATGACAAAATGAACTATTAGCTCATATTTTTGTAACAAAATCTTTCTGAACATTGTTTAATACTTTTTTGGTACAGTGGCCGCCGCTTTTTGGAATCACTGGTTAATTGAATCAGCCGCTTAATTGGAATAAATTTCGTAGAACAGAACGGAATCACCTTTTACATTGAAAATCCGCCGCTTATCGGAATCAAATCACCTTTTTACCGCCGTTTTAAGGACTCAAAAAATTCTATAAAAGTTAATTTTTTCTACGATTCGTGGTATTTTTTTCTTACCCCTAATGACCTCGAACTACAAATGCGAACCAAAGAGGCGCCGACGAATCCATCTTTAAAAAAAGGTAAATCGCAGAAATTGTATTAGTATTAAGGCAAGGATTGAGAGAGAGAACTATAGTGGGGGGGGGGGGGTGTAGAGGGGAAGGAATTTGTAATCGACACGTGTACATGAAGGTGTAGACAGTAGACTCATTTTGATTTTTGATCGATTATATTAAGTACGTGTTTTTCGGAGTGTTATCGCGATGTTTAAACCGAAAGATTTTAGCTTAGCCAAAAAATATGAACTCCTAAAAAATATTTATAATCTGGAAAAATGCAGCCAAAGAGAAGCTGCAATTAAATTAGGACTTTCTCAAGCAACTTTATGTAGGATTTTGAAGAGAAGAAATGAAATTATAGAAAGTTGCGAAACAGAGGCAGCCCAACATAAATCGGAAATGTCAGCGAGTTGGCAAAGCAGAAGACGTAGAAAACGCTTTATTAGAATGGTTTAAGGCCACGAGGAGTAAAAATATGCCGGGCTCTTCAAATATTAAGAACTTTAGAACAACGGGGTGTTATGTGTGATGATTATAATTTCTCTTATGACATTGAAAGGAAGGTAAACGAACTTATCAGTTATACGACAACGCAGGCGAAAACAACGAAGTTATTCATTCAAGTAAGCAAAATTTAACTAAATTTTAGTACTATAGTAAACATTGTTGTTTATGCTTTTAAATTTTGTTTTAAAATTATACATAATATCGTTCAAATTATTAAGTGTTTGTAGGTATTCGTATATTACCTGTTAATTTGTATAACTCCGGATTTTATTAACCCATTAAGACCCTTTCAGGTGGCGCTAATTTAAGGTTTTGAGACTAAAATGTTAAGAGTTTTACCGGAAAAGTTGCCTTAAACAGCACCAATGCACTTGGGTCAGTTGAAATGTACACTATTGAATACAACGGAGCAATTTTTTAATTGAAAAGTTGATTCATTAAAAATTGCGAAATTTCTTTAAAATGTCCCTAAAAAGGGACGCCAGGCATTAATGGGTTAAACATAACATAACGTGTTTTTCTTAATAATATGTAGTAATAGTAATACTCAGTAGCAAGTATTAAAAAAAATCATTATGTCTCTTGATGACAACTTTTTCTTTACAATTTCATGACCTTCGGTTAAATGGTTCAGCCGCTTTATTGGTTCAAAACGTACTGGGACGGATGTGATTCATTTAAGCGGCGGCTACTGTATATTCCGTTTCTGAAACTTTAAATAGTCCTTTACGACCTGATCTACACAATTTTGCGGGTATAAAAGAAATTGTTCAAGCTCTTCAAAACTTCAAAAAATATTGATACCGAGGCAGGTGACGTGTAGCATTCGTTTTTTGAATAAAATAATGACTTTGTTTTTAAGGAGTTGCTGGGGGGGGGGGGGGGGGGGGGGGGGGGGGCATTGATGCTGCTTAAGGCATTTTTGAGATCAAACATTTTAAGAATTACAATAGATCAATTTGATGACTATTAAACTTTTCGTTAAATAACTGAAAGTTAATCAGATAAATTATGCTTACGTAATTACGTATCTTCTTAGTAAGCAAGAGACAACTTCATAAACAATATGCGGTATGCGGCCCTAATTTTTTTTGATTATTTAGATTGTTATGTTCCTATAACAAATTCTGGCTAAAAATGAAAGAAATGGTTTGAATGTTTGCTGTTTTAATTCCGCTTTAAATATCATGAAGATAGGATAAAGAAAGGCGAGATGTCTATTCCAGAACTTAAAAAAACTAAGTAAGTCAAATAATTTCTCAGGAATACTATTTCATAATACATTGCAAGTTTTAGTTTTGCCAACGCCGAGTACAATATTTAGCTAGAAAAAAATTACGTATTATTGGATATAAATTACATTTCTAAAATTTGAGACTTTTTTCTACTGGATATATATTCCCTCGTCTGTACCTAGTGAACTTATAAACTTCTTTTACTTTTACCATTATTTGGGCACAAAAATCCGATTCTGAATCTTTGACCCGTATTTATATAGAAACTGTTTATGAAGGTAGCCCAACCAAAGTTGCTTCCATTAAAATATTAAAAAAAAATTATGATTGCTGGTAGATAACAAAAAAATACTTTTAATTATTTTTATCCAGTATACGATCCTTAATATTTAGATAAGACTATTGCAAGGATAAGGTGAAGAGTTTTGAAAGACTATTTCGAGGAACTTTCGCAAAGAAAGCATAACTGCAAAATTCCTTGAAATGACACAACGTTTAAAATAAATTCTTAGATACTATGGACCTTTGATAGCCTTCTAAAATGTTCAGCAAATTTATTCACCAGGCGTACAAAAAACATTGATCTTCGGTTACTTAAGATTGAAAACTGATCTTTATCATATTTGGGGGTGCTGAATCTAATTTTGGAATCAGTTTTCCACTACTAGAGCTCCACTAAAATCTTTTTATATATTCCCACTAGATGTCGCTATTAGACTACGATGTTTGATATACACCTCAAAATGCATGTGCGTTTTTTAATAATGGCGTATAATCAGGAGATATTTCTTTTAATTTATGATATTAGCAGAAGGAAAGACAAATGGGAAAGGCCTCTCATTTAAGAAAAACTGTTAGATTATGAGAGTAAACCATCCCTGAGCAGCTACTGATCAGTACGCATGATTCCTTGGGGGCCGCTCTCACACAATACTCTCGACGGAAGTCATTCTTCCAATACGAACGCCCTAACCATAAATGAATTTGCACGTGTCATACAAAAAAAAATTAAAGCCATGTTTTTAGCTAGTTTTAAAAGGCACTATTTTGTTAGAGATAGATTAAAAATGTATTTCCGGAAATTCTATATGTATTCTGCTCATTTTCACCAACAGGGTGTCTCAAAATGGACGACCTGTTTTGTCTGGAATTTGATAAGGAACACTTTATTATGTTAGTAATATTTATTACGTTATAACACTTTATAAAGTTCAATTTTACCAACTTGACTTTTAAAAACAGGTAGTCCATTTTGGGACACCCTGTATATTTTATCCTTCTAAATTCTAAAAAATCGAACTCTCTAACCTGCTACGTTCAAGGAAGACCTGTCATTGGTAATGAAACTATGAAAATGTGCAACATCGGGTAGACTAACCAGTGAATGAACGTTTACTTAGCTACGTTTAAAAGTGAATAAACACCATTACATAATGACCATCAGGACAACCAGCATGTCAGAATATCTTACTACTACATGGGAGGAAATCAGTGTTGCCAATACATCTAGTGAAATGATTTCCAATCCTTATTTTTTAATTATATTTTCCAAATGTTCATTCACTGGTCAGTCTACCTCGCTTATTAAAATTCAGACTAAAAATTCATTTGAATTTCTAGTCCTTCGACCTGAATGGAGACGAAGTGATGACAACGTACTATTTAGGATCGAAAGTCGCAGCAATTTTAGGCAAATTTTTTTCATTTATTGCTGGTAGATAACGTATTTTCAAGTAATCGAAATTTTGCAGATACATTATTACAATAATGAGAAAAAAAAATTGAAAAAAAAAGTACATTTATATCGTACGTACATATACTCTGGACGCACCCGTGAAAAGGAAAAGAGCCCGCTTTCCCTAACGTTTCAGTTGTTTGAATTTCGGTCATACTTCTGTAGCAGCCTCAGTAATCAGTAATCCGCAGTTACCAAAAGTATCCTCAATATACTTTAGATACTCCTCATAATACTTTAAAATGATGCATATTTACACACAAAATCTAAATAGTTAATTTTTGCCTTCTTCTTGTGTTCATTAATGTACATGTTCAATTTCACGTGTCCCAAATCAAGAAACGACGGGTATTTTTTTATCTATTATTTTAAAAAACACAATTTTGTTGGAGATCAAACACGATTTTGTTAAAAAATATTACTTTGAGAATTCGTTATTTCATTTCTGATTTACTTTTATTCTTATGCATACCATGTTACAAGATTTAAAAAAATGCACGTATTTGGTGCCAAAAGTTTTCCTACTGATCAGCTTTTTACTTTTAAAAATTTTAAATTTTCTGGTTTATTTTCACGAGTATTAATTCCCTACTAGCTAGATTTAAAGGAGGCGTATCATTGTTGCCAAACTCTAATAACTCTTTATAAAACAAAAAAAAATACTTTTTTATAATTCTGATCCATTCTAAATTTGAATGTTCAATTTCTGTCTTTAATTTGTGGCTATCAAATAGCCTTTATCTAAGATTAACAATATTGGGAAAAAAAACTTTTATCCTGATATATTCGGACCATCCATTCTTAATCTGGGGATCAGAAGAAATCTCGAATAATCGATGACATTCTTAATTGTAACAGTTACAAATTGTAAGAGTAACAGTAAACCTTAAAAATATTTTGAATTCTTGAGTATAAAAAACCTTTGAGATCAAACATTTTGAGAATTACAATAGATCAATTTTGATGACTATTAAACTTTTCGTTAAATAACTGAAAGTTAATCAGATAAATTATGTCTACGCAACTTCTTAGTAAGCAAAAGACAACTTCATAAAAAATATGAGGCCCTACTTTTTTGATTATTTAAATTTTTATGTTTCCTAAACAAATTCTAGTTGTAAAAGAAAACATGGTTTGAATATTTGCTGTTTTAATTCTTTAAATATCATGAAGATAGAATAAAGAAAGGCGAGATGTCTATTACAGAACTTTCAGAACTAAGAAAGACAAATAATTTCTCAGTAATACTATTTCATATTACAATGCAAGTTTTAGTTTTGAAAACGCTGTGTATAATTTTTAGCTTGAAAAAAAAATACGTTTTATTGGATGTAAATTACAATTTCGAATGTTTGATACTTTTTTTCTACTGGATATATATATTCACTCGTCTGTACCTGGCGAATTTATGAACTTGTTTTATTCTTATCATTATTTGGGCATAAAAATCCGATTTTAAATTTTCGACCCGTGATTTAAACAACCGACGGTATTCCTGTTGACGTAGCTAGGCCAAAGTTGCTTCCTTTAAAAAATTTAAAATTTTTTATGATTGCTAGTAGATAAAAAAATAACCTTTAAATATTTGTATACAGTACACAACAGGTATATTCAATTATAAGATGAAAAACTTGAGACTTTTTCAATTAAATTTCACAACGAAAGCATAACTGCTAAATTGCTTGAAATGACGCAACGTTTAAAGTAAGTTCTTAGATAGTATAGGGGCATTTGTAAGTATCCATTTCATAATGTTCTGCAAATTTTTACACCAGGCCTACAAAAAAAACAACAACAATATTTTTTGCTCAACTAAGATTAAAAACTGATCTTTATCATTTGGGGTGTTGAATCTAAATAAGGAATCAGTTATCCTCTAGTAGCTTCACTAAAATCTTTTTATACATTCCCACTAGATGTCGCTCTTTTACTGCGATGTTTGATGTGCACCTCAAAATTGTTGCGCGTTTTTAATAATGGTGTATAATCAGGAGATTTTATTTTTAAATTTTGGATATTAGCAGAAGGAAAGACAATGGGAAAGGCCTCACATCCTGTTAGATGATGATTTTCACTGTTAGATGATGAAAGTATACCTAAACCTGAGCAGCTACTGATCAGTACGCATGATTCCTTGGGGGCCGAGTTCTTTTAAGATTCAACAGATTTTTATTACCAGCAGTCAGCACAGATACACAATATTCTCGACGGAAGTCATTCTTCCAATACGAACGCCCTAACCATTCGGCCACGTCACATAATTAAAGAAGCTGCGACATAATGAACTCGGGAGAGGATTAGTGGGAATTGTGGAGTTAGTTCGGGAAAGGGATGTCTAGGTATTATCTTAGTTCAATTACGCGGTATCAGTGCATGTCTTGCACTGATACCGCGGCAACAGATTAAAAAACCATCGTCGTACATAGTTTCGTGGTAAAATGCATTATTGCCGTACATCACAAAAGTATGAAATTTTCTTAGGACATTTTACCTAAAATCGTACAACATTCCTTTTACCTAAAATCGTATGATAGAATAGTCTTTGATGATATCACAGGTCTCTTCACGTGATGGGAGGATTTTACCATTGTCTCTTAAGCCATTTGGTATAGGGCTGGTAAACTGCAGTATCTTTAACAATGACTTATGCACCATTGTTTAGGCACTCAATAACTACAATCTATAGGAAATCATACTGAAAGAATGAATATTTAAGGACAAAACGGTTCACTGCACCGTTGTAGATACTGCACTTTACCTGCCCAACTGTAGTATAGTAGAGTAATTTAAACAATAGATGACAAGTTCCTTCAATCATTTAAAGTAATAGAAATCGATAATGATTGACAAAAAAGACTACCCTTAAGATCTATCTGTATGGTATAAAGCCAGAAGTAGTTATGATTTTTTTTGCCGAATTCTATGTGTAACTGTGAAATACTTCATGTTTGACCCCGACTACTTTAAAATGATGCACAAGTACATACAAAATCTAAATATTTACTTTTGCCTTCTTCTTCTGTTCATTAAATTTCTTAGTACATGTTCAATTTCACGTGTCCCAAATCAAGAAACGACGGGTAATTTTTTTATCTACGGTTTTAAAAAACACAATTTTGTTAGAGATCAAACACAATTTTGTTTAAAAATATTACTTTGAGAATTCGTTATTTTATTTGTGATTTACTTTATTCTTATTCATACCAAGTTGCAAGATTTAAAAAAATGCACGTATTAGGCGCCAAAAGTTTTCCTACTGATCAGCTATATACTTTTACAAATTTTAAATTTTCTTGTTTATTTTCACGAGTATTAATTCCCTACTATAGCTAGATTTAAAGAAGGCGTATCATTGCTGTCAAACTCTAATAACTCTTTATAAAACAGAAAAATACATATTTATAATTCGGATCCATTCTAAATTAGAATATTCAATTTTTGTCTTTAATTTTTGGCTATCAATATATATAATTTTTTGATAAATGAATTTGCACGTGTCATACAAAAAAAAACACAACTAAAGCCATGTTTTTAGCTAGTTTTTAAAGGCACTATTTTGTTAGAGATAGTTTAAAATTTTTTTTCCCGAAATTCTATATGTATTAACAATATCTGCTCATTTTCACCTACAGGGTGTCCCAAAATGAGCTACCTGTTCTGAAAAGTTAATAAAAAAGAAATGGATCGAGACATTTACACAATTCTTGCAGGGAAACGAATAAGTTATATCTGGAATTTAACATGGAACACTTTATTATGTTAGTTATGTTTATTACGTTATTACACTTTATTAAGTTCAATTTAACCGACTTAACTTTTAAAACAATGTAGTCCATTTTGGGACAACCTGTTTATCCTTTTCCGACCGGGCTCGCACGATCGAGCGAGTATTAAAGAGAAAAAGTTCAAACTCTTCAAAAATATCGATACCGAAACAGCTGACTTGTACCATTCGTTATTTGTATAAATATCACTTTGTTTTTAAGGAGTTACTGGCATTGAAGCTGTTTAACGTATTTTTTTCGATAAAAATCCAAATTTAATCTCATAATTTTAAATCAGCGCCACCAAATTTTTAAAGACCGCCGGTCGAAAAGGGATATTTAATCGTTCTAAATTCTAAGCAATCGAATTCTCTAACCCGCTAGATTCAAAGAAGATCCGTTTTTGGTAATGAAACTATGAGAATGTACAACATACTTATTAAAATTCAGAATAAAAACTCATTTGAATTTCTAGTCCCTCGACTCAAGTGCTTATAAATATCGTTGATGTTTAGGATCGAAAGTCGCAGCAATTTTAAGCAAATTTTTTTCATTTATTGCTGGTAGATAACGTATTTTCAAGTAATCGAAATTTTGCAGATACAACATTACTATAATGAGAAAAAAAAATTGAAAAAAAAGTACACATATTTCGCCAGGCGAATTATAATTTTGCCATAACACGGTTTGAGTTCTAGCTTATTTTAATGTTTTGTCCTATGATAAATGCTTTTTTTCTATATTTTTCATTTAGTTGTATTTCAGCCCAAGATGATATATAACCTCCTTCACTCCTGAAAAGAATCTTATGCATACATTCCTTGTCTAAGCATATTTTAAATTAAAATACATTATTAAATCAGCTGCTTCAATATCGGTATTTTTAGAAAACTAGAATATTCTAGTTTATGATAAAAATATAGTATTAAGACAAAATGTAAACTGAAGTTGTGAAGTGAATTCTAAAAAGGTTCACGTATGTGTACCTCTGATACGAATATGACATTAAGATTTTATTCTACTGATTTTTTATTTTACTTGGAATAACAAAAATTTTAGAAGTAAAAGTAATAAGCCTCTATCGACATACCGCATATAATTTTTAATGACAAAATTAATTATTAGCTCAGATTTTTGTAACAAAATCTTTCTGAACATTGTTTAATTCTTTTTTGGTATAAATTTCGTTTCTAAAACTTTAAATAGTCCTTTATTACCTGATCTATTCAATTTTGCGGGTATAAAAGAAATTTTTCAAGTTCTTAAAAAATATTGATATCGAAACAGGTGACGTGTACCATTTGTTATTTGAATAAAATAATGACTTTGTTTAAGGAGTTGCTGGACATTGATGCTGGTTAAGGCATTTTTTTCGATAAAACTCCAAATTTAGTCTCATAATTTTACTCACAAATTGGGTTTAGATCTCTAGTACAGCGGTTCCCAACCTGGGGGCGATCGCCCCCAAGTGGGCGATTTGTGCTATCAAGGGGACAAAAAATACTTAAGGGGTGATCAGGGGGCGATGAGTATTGAAAGGGAGAGAAATTAAAATAATGTATCTTTGTTCAGTAAAACCATTCTCCAACCATTACCAAACCAGCCAATTTTTACATTCAACGCGTTTAAATTTTCTAGAAACCAGTAAAAATATCTTATTTAATTATTTCACATTTGTTCTTTAACAATATGCGTTTATGTTTTTTCTGTTTAATTTAAAAGTGACCGGATAAAGCTCATTTGGTTGTTTTTATCAACGGTAGTAAATGTTATAAAACTGTTTAATAGTTACGCTTTAAATCAAATTATGATAGACATAAAATGAAAATTAAAAGGGGGCGATGGTTGTTAATTAACTTAAAGAAGGATTGCGATGGTCCAGAAAGGGTTGGGAACCACTGCTCTAGTAAAGTACCGACAGTGAAAACGAGTTAAAACTATTTATCGTTTGCTAAAATATCAACTTGAAAATAAAAGAACGATACATATTGACATGTATTTTTGAAATCGACATGTCTTATTTATTATATTTATTGTACTAAGTCCCACTCATCCAAGATTTTGAAATGGGATGTTAAAAATAAATAAATAAATAAATAAATAAATAACCACTTCAGCAATTCAAATTTAACTTCATCACTGAGCATCTGAAAACATAAGCTAAAATTCGCCTTTTAAGATAGGTCTCTTCCTTCACGATCATTTTTATCCAAAAGCGGACACGGAAAAGTTACCTATCTATTAACCCTCTGGTGCATACTGTTGCCATATGGCAACAAATAACATAATCCACCTTATTCTAGTAACAATTTCCGACCGAGCTTTCTCAATCGTGCGGATCATTTAGTTGTATAAAAAATGACTTTGATTTTAAGGAGTTGCTGTTGAACGAATTTTTTTCAATAAAACTCCAAATTTATTCTCATAATATTAAATCAGCGCCATCTGACAGCCGGTCTAATGGGTTAAAGAATGTGATCGTGTATATGTGCATCTACTTTGCATTGTACAAATAATTTAATTTGCAGCTTTATTCGTACTTTAAATATGCCAACAACAAAAATTATGAGAAAACTTATTTTGCAACAATTTTTTAAAATTATACATTATTTACTTAAAAAATTTCAAACAATAAAATCAGATCAGCAAAAAATATTTTGGATGAGTTTATTTTAATTTAAAAAATACTAATTATATCAATCGTATGAAATATAATATTCAAATATAAAAGAAATGCTTTCTAAATGTAAAATAAATCTTAAATGACAATCGTATATACTAAAACACACACACGTTATATCTAAGAACAAATATATTTCGTAGTAAAAATCTTTTATGCTTTCCAAAGAAACAAATCATTTTTAGTGTTTTGGTAGACTAATAAAAATGTTTTATTCTGTATCACAGATATTTGTCGCTCCTATGATGCGGAATATAAAATATGCAAATTATAATTGTAACATTTATATGTTTTTTTACAGCAATATAAAACAAAATCTATTTTTTTTTTTTTTGCAAAAATTCTGCCTTTTGTCCATTTTCTGCAAGGACTGAAGTGGCACATTAAATAAAACAGCGAAATTCCTGTACATAAGATTGCCAATATTGGGGGAAAAAACTTTTATCCTGATATATTCGGACTATCCATTCTTACTCTGGGGATCAGAACATACCTTGAATAATCGACGACGCTCACAATTGTAACAATTACAAATTATAATTGTAAGAGCAACAGTTAACCTTAAAAATATTTTGAATAATTTTTGAATTCTTGAGTATAAAAAACCTTTGACATCAAAAATTTAAGATTTACAATAGATAAATTTTGATGACAGGTTGCTTTTTGAAACTTTTCGTTAAGTAATTGAAAGTTAATCAGATAAATTATGCCTACGGAACTTCTTAGTAAGCAAGATACAGCTTTATAAACAAGAATGAGGACCTAATTTTTTTAATTATTTAGATTTTCATGTCTCCTAAACAAATTCTAGCCAAAAGATAAATTCTTGTAAAAGAAAACATGGTTTGAATGTTTGCTGTTTTAATTCCTTTTTAAATATTATGAAGATAGGATAAAGAAAGGCGAGATGTCTATTACCAGAATTTCAAAAACTAAGAAATTCAAATAATTTCTCATTAATACTATTTCATATTACATTGCAAGTTTCAGTTTTGCCAACGCCGAGTGCAATTTTTAGCTAGGAATAAAATACGTTTTATTGGATATAAATTACATTTTTAAAAGTTTGAGACTTTTTTTTTCTACTGGATATGTATTCACTCGTATGTACCTGGTGAACTTATAAACCTCTTTTATTTTTACCATTATTTGGGCACAAAAATCCGATTCTGAACTTTCGACCCGTATTTAAATCGACAAAGAGAGTAGATTGAACACATTGTTCAACCTAAGTTGCTTCCATTAAAATATTAAAAATTTGTTATGATTGCTGGTAGATAACAAAAAAATTACGTTTAATTATTTTTTTTATCCTGTATATGATTCTTAATATTTAGATAAGGCTACTGCAAGGATAAGATGAAGAGTTTAGTTTTTGAAACACTAGTTCAAGAAACTTTCGCAAAGAAAGCATAACTGCTAAATTCCTTGAAATGACACAACGTTTAAAATAAATTCTTAGATACTATGGACTTTTGATAGCCTAATTTTAAGAATGTTCCGCAAATTTATTCACTAGGCCTACAAAAAACCATTAATCTCCGGTTACTTAAGATTGAAAACTGATAATTGTCATATTTGGGGTGCTGAATCTTAATACGGAATCAATATTCCTTTATTAGCTCCACTAAAATATTTTTATATATTCCCACTAGATGTCGCTCTTTTACTACGATGTTTAATATACACCTCAAAATGCATGTGCGTTTTTAATAATGGCGTATAATCAGGAGATTTTTTTTTTTAATTTTGGATATTAGCAGAAGGAAAGACAAAAGGGAAAGGCCTTACATTTCTTAAACACTGTTAAATTATGAGAGTAAAACATCTCTGAGCAGCTACTGATCAGTACGCATGATTCCTTGGTTGCCGAGCACTCTAAGATTCAACTGATTTTTATTACCAGCAGTCAGCACAGAGACATAATACTCTCGACGGAAGTCATCCTTCAATACAAACGCCCTTACCATTCGGCCACGTCACACCCTTAAAGAAGCTGCGACATGATAAACTCGGGAGAGGATTAGTGAGAATTGTGGGGTTAGTTCGGGAAAGTGATGTCTAGATATTAACATCTTTGTTCAATGACACGGTATCAGTGCATGTCTTGCTTAGTTACGAAAACAGATTAAAAAACCATCGTCGCACATAGTTTCGTGGTAAAATGCATTATTGTGAAAAAAAAGTTGCCGTACATCACAAAAGTATGAAATTTTCTTAGGGCATTTTACCTAAAATCGTACAACATTCCTTTTACCTAAACGTATAATAGAATAGTCTTTGATGATATCACAGCTCTCTTCTCGTGATGGGAGGACTATACCATTGTCTCTTAAGCCATTTGTTATAGGGCAGGTTTAAACTTCAGTATCTATGACTATGACTTGCACCATTGTGTAAGCACTCAATAACTGCAACCTATAGGAAATCATACTGAAAGAATGATCTTTTAAGGACAAAATTTTTGTCTTTAATTTGTTGCTATCAAATAGCCTTTACCTAAGATTAACAATATTGGGGAAAAAACTTTTATCCTGATATATTCGGACTATCCATTCTTAATCTGGGGATCAGAACAAATCTTGAATAATCGACGACATTCTTAATTGTAGGGTCATATGGGGGAATTATGGGTCAAAAAATGTTCTCAACATCCTATTTTTTTTAAAGTATGAAAGATAGAAAGATATAATTTCGCGCGGAGTAAGCTTAAATAATTTAGAATGTCTTTAAATAATCACTTTTCCAAAAATTTAATTATTATTACTTTTATCTTAATTATTGAGTGACCAGGAATTACCCCGGGTTTGGGCAATTATGGGTCACACATGGGGTAATTATGGGTCACCCATTTTTTTATAGTAATGCATGTCAAAAGTAAATTAATATTCTAAATTATATCATTTTTAGCACATAAAAAGATGGTTTTAGCACATAAAAGTAATGAAAGCGAAACTTAGCATATTTTTTTATGCCAAGTTAGATTTCTCTATTCATCTTTCCTCATACATATATAATGAACCATCAAAAGAACTCTATTTTGACAAAAAAAATATCAATGGACTCTATTACAATAATCCAAACTGAATTATATCGCCCAAATAAATATTCTTTCAAAAGTTTTTATATTAAATACAGTTTCTCGTAAGTTTAACGCAATGGCAACAGTGAAAATGAATAAAAATAGAATTTTCATGCTATTTCAATGTAGATTAAATTTTAAATAAACTTTTAATTTGAATTTTTTAATGAAATTTGGAATGCAGCCTAATCTGATTTTTTGCCTCAAAATTACGTATACCACTTAGCTAAAAAAAACCTTAAAAATAAAAATATATCACTGATCAGAATTACCCCAGTGACCAAGAATTACCCCAGTAAACCCCCTGGGGGAAAAATCACTATACCTTTAAAACTATTTTAAAAAATAATTATGAACAAATTTATTTAGGAATGAAAAGTTTAGACCTTTTCTTATTGAAAAATAGCACCAACAAAATAGTTAGTTCAAATATGTTTCTCCAGTATGGATCTTAAAAAAAAACATGTTTTTCAAAGACAATCTTTTTTGAAGATGTTTTTATAGTAGTGTAAAAAGTATTTTTTTTCTTATTTGCTGCAGAGTTACATTGTTTTTGAACTTGATATAAGAAAATGGAATGTATAAGGATGACTTGGCATAATTTTTTTTCTTCTAAAAACCATTTTTAATCCTTAAAACTTACTGACCATTATTTAACCCGGAAAGAGAGTGACCCATTATTCCCCCATGTGACCCTAACAGTTACAAATTATAATTGTAAGAGTAACAGTAAACCTTAAAAATATTTTGAATAATTTTTGAATTCTTGAGTATAAAAAACCTTTGAGATCAAACATTTTAAGAATTGCAATAAATCAATTTTGATGACTGTTAAACTTTTTGTTAAATAACTGAAAGTTTTGTTAAATAACTGAAGTTAAATAACTGAAAGATCAAACACAATTTTGTTACAAACATTACTTTGAGAATTCTTTATTTTATTTCTGATTTACTTTTGTTGTTATGCATACCCACTTACAAGATTTAAAAAAATGCATGCAAATGGCGCCAAAATATTTCTTACTTATCAGCTGTATATTTTTGAAAATGCTACATTTTCTGGCACATTTTCACGCGTATTAATTCCCAACTAGATAGATTTAAAGACGGCGTACCAGTTTTGACAAAATCTAATAACTCTTTATAAAACAGAAAAATACTTTTTTTTTATAATTCTATACATTCTAAATTTAAATATTTAATTTTTGCCTTTATTTCGCGGTTATTAATATATACAATTCTTTGATAAATAAATTTTCACGCGTCATTCACAAAAACTAAAGCTATGATTTAGCTAGTTTTTAAAGTCACTATTTTGTTAGAGAGAGATAAAAAAAATGTAATTCCGGAAATTCTATATGTATTCTGATCATTTTCACCTACAGGGTGTTCCAAAATGGGCTACCTGTTTTTAAAAGTTAATAAAAAAGAAATGGATAGAGATTTTAAAACAATTCTTGCAGAAAACGAATAAGTAATGTCTGGAATTTGATATGGAACACTTTATTATGTTAGTTATGTTTATTACGTTATTACAATTTATTAAGTTCAATTTAACCGACTTAACTTTTAAAAACAGGTTGTCCGTTTTGGGACACCCTGTATATTTAATCCTTCTAAGTTCTAAGAAATTGAACTCTCTAACCTGCTACATTCCAAGAAGACCCGTCATTGGTAAAGAAACTATGAGACAGTACAACATACTTTGTAAAATTCAGACAAAAAATTCATTTTGAATTTCTAGTCCTTCGACTTGAATACGTAAAGAATGCAAACCCGCATGTTCATGATAAAAGTCGCAGCAATTTTTTGCAATTTTTTTTCCATTTATTGCTGGTAGATAACGTATTTTCAAGTAATCGAAATTTTGCAGACACATTATTACAACAATGAGAAAACAAAAGTACGTATATTTCGCCAGGCAGGTTATAATTTTTCCATAACACGGTTTGAGTTCTAGCCCATTTTAATGTTTTGTCTCAAGACGAATGCCTTTTATCCATATTTCAGAATTTAGCAAGGCGATAATTAACCTCTTTCACGACTGAAAAGAATCTTATGCAATATTTTAAATTAAGATACATTATCAAATCAGCTGCTTCAATATCGGTATTTTTAGAAAACTATAATATTCTAGTTTGTAATAAAAAATATAATAGTGTTAAGACAAAATGTAAACCGAAGTTGTGAAGTGAATTCTACAGAGGTTCACGTATGTATACCCCTGATGCGAAGAGGAAAAATTGAGATTTTACTTTACTGATTGTTACTTTACTTGGAAGCTTGATAATATAAAAATTGTAGAAGTAAAAATAATAAGCTTCTATCGACACCAACGCATGTATATCGCAGATATTTTTTAAATAACAAAATGAACAATTAGTACAGAATTTTTAAAAAAATCTTTTTGAACATTATTTAATACTTTTTTGGTATATATTTCGTTTCTTCAACTTTAAATTGTACATTACGACACGATGTACAGAATTGTCCGGATGTAAAAGAGAATGCTCAAGCTCCTCAAAAAATATTGATACCGAAGCAGGTGACGTGTACCATTCGTTACTTGAATAAAATAATGACTTTCATAATTTTAATCGCAAATTGAGTTTAGATCTCTAGTAAAATACCGACAATGAAAACGATTTAAAACTATTTATTGTTTGCTAAAATATCAACTTGAAAATAAAAGATAGATACATATTGGCATGTATTTTTGTAATCGACATGTCTTATTTATTATATTAATTGTACTAAGTCCCACTCAACCAAGATTTTGAAATGGGATGTTTTAAATAAATAAATAAATAAATAAATAAATAAATAAATAAATAAATAAATAAATAAATAAATAAATAAATAAATAAATAAATAAATAAATAAATAAATAAATAAATAAATAAATAAATAAATAAATAAATAAATAAATAAATAAATAAATAAATAAATAAATAAATAAATAAATAAATAAATAAATAAATAAATAAATAAATAAATAAATAAATAAATAAATAAATAAATAAATAATAAATAAATAAATAAATAAATAAATAAATAAATAAATAAATAAATAAATAAATAAATAAATAAATAAATAAATAAATAAATAAATAAATAAATAAATAAATAAATAAATAAATAAATAAATAAATAAATAAATAAATAAATAAATAACCCTTTCAGCAATTCAAATTTAACTTCGTCACTGAGCATCTGAAAACATAACCTAAAATTCGCCTTTTAAGATAGGTCTCTTCCTTCACGATCATTTTTATCCAAAAACGGACACGGAAAAGTTAACTATCTATTAACCCTCCAGTGCATACTGTTGCCAAATAGCAACAAATAACATAATACAATTTATTCTTGTAACCCTTTCCGACCGAGCTATCACAATCGTGCGGATCATTTATTTGTATAAAAATGACTTTGATTTTAAGGAGTTGCTGTTGAACGCATTTTTTTCAATAAACTCCAAATTTATTCTCATAATATTAAATCAGCGCCATATGACCGCCGGTCTGAAGGGTTAAGGAATATGATCGTGTATATGTGCATCTGCTTTGCATTGTATAGATAATTTTATTTGTAGCCTTATTCGTACTTTTAATATGCCGAAAACAAAAATTATGTTAAAATTTATTTTGCGACAATATTTTTTAATTATATAATATTTACTTAAAATTTTTTCAAACAATGAAATTAGATCACCAAAAAATATTTTGGATGAGTTTATTTTGATTTAAAAAATACTAATTATATCAATCGTATGAAATATAATATTCAAATATAAAAGAAATGCTTTCTAAATGTAAAATAAATCTTAAATGACAATCGTATATACTAAAACACACACACGTCATACCCAAGAACAAATATATTATGTTGTAAACATCTTTTATGCTTTCAAAAAAAATTGTGTTTAAGTAGACTAACAAAAATGTTTCATTCGGTATCACAGATATTTGTACCTCCTATGATACGGAATATAAATTATGCAAATTATAATTGTAACATTTATATTTTTTAACAACAATATAAAACAAAATCTAATTTTTTTTGTGCAAAAATTCTGACTTTTGTCCATTTTCTGCAAGGACCGAAACGACACAATAGATGAAAAAGAAAAATTCCTGTACATAAGATTAACAATATTGGGGAAAAAAACTTTTATGATTATTTTTTAACTGATATTATTTTTTAACTAATATTATTTTTTAACTGATATATTCGGACTATCCTTTCTTAATCTGGGGATCGGAACAAATATCGAATAATCGACGACATTCTTCATAGTAACAGTTACAAATTATAATTGTAAGAGTAACAGTAAACCTTAAAGATATTTTGAATAATTTTTGAAATCTTGCGTATAAAAAAAACTTTGAGATCAAACATTTTAAAAATTGCAATAGATCAATTTTCATGACTATTAAACTTTTCGTTTAATAACTGAAAGTTAATCAGATAAATTATGACTGCGGAACGTCTAAGAAAACAAGAGACAACTTCTTAACAATATGAGGCCTTATTTAAAAAAAAATCAATTTTTAGCTGTAAAAGAAAAAAAAAGGATTGGATGTTTGCTGTTTTAATTCCTCTTTAAATATCTTGAAGATAGGATGAAGAAAGGTGAGATGTCTATTACAGAATTTCAAAAACTAAGAAAGTCAAATAATTTCTCAGTAATACTATTTCATATTGCAATGCAAGATTTAGTTTTGCCAACGCCGAGTATAATTTTTAGCTGGAAATAAAATACACTGTTTTATTGGATATAAATTACAATTTTAAAAGTTTGAGACTTTTTTTTCTACTGGATATATTTTCACTTGTCTGTACCTGGTGAATATATAAACTTGTTTTATTTTTACCATTATTTGGGAACAAAAATCCGATTCTGAGATTTCGACCCGTATTCAAATAGTAAAAGAATGGAATTTGAAAATAGTGTAATCAAAGTTGCTTTCATTAAAAAATTAAAAAACTTTTATGATTGCTGGTAGATAACAAAAAAAAAAAACCCGCTTAATTATTTTTTTCCACTATACGATCCTTAATATTTAAATAAGACTATTGCAAGGATAAGATGGAGAGTTTTGAAAGAATATTTCAAGGAACTATCGTGCTAAATTCCTTGAAATGACACAACGTTTAAAATAAATTCTTAAATACTATAGGGACATTTGTAAGCATCCTTTTAATAAAGTTCCCTAAATTTATACACCAGGCCTACAAAAAAACCCATCAATATCAATCTTTGGTCACCTATTATTGAAAAACTGATATTTATCATAATTGGGGAGCCGAATCTAAATACGGAATGAATATTCCTCCTTTAGTTCCTCCAAATCTTTTTATATATTCCCACTAGATGTCGCTATTTTACTACGATGTTTGATATACCGTCAAAGCGGGTATCTTTGGCCACGGAGGGTAACTTTGGCCACGCGTCGGAAAAAGATTTGTTTCTTAATTTCTCTTTATAAAATGATCTCATCTTAAATTGTTTTACATTTTTGGAAAGGTAGAAATATCGCCTTTCCTTTCATGTACTTAAAATTCTCATTCTAAATCTGGCAATACTACAAATGCTGTTTTCATTCTTACGAGCATAAAATGACAAAAATCTATCTCTTCCAACTTTTGTCTAGAACACTTAAAAAAATATTGAAAATATTTAAATAAAACACTCTATTCGATTCTTTTATTAATGAGGAAGAATATTACACCATTTGTTTTATTCTAAGTTGACTACTTTTTATGCTGTAGTTAAATATTTGTAATTGGGAAGCTTTTGCCTGCGGGTAACTTTGACCATAGATGTAAATATTTCTTTATGGAACTTTGCACTTTAAAAAATTTATGTAAAAGTGTATTAATTTTAACTATTTTTGAAAAAATACTTACTTTTGTGATTACTCATTTTTTAGATAGAATGCAAAAGATAGATAGAATGCAAGATACGTATTCCACTCAAAATCGCAAATGTCGAAAGGTAAACATTTTCAAATTCCTAATTATAAATATATTATTTTTCACCTTTTATAATAAAATCGTTTGCTTTTTACAAATATATTAGTTATTAAATCTTGCTTCAAAAAAGTTTTTTTTTCCTTATTAAAATAGAAGTTTATTTTTCTTTCTTTTAAGCGACAAACAATACTATTATCCAACGTGTAATGCCATTCCACGATGCACTGCAATGTAAATGTTAAGTTATATACCATTTTAAATAACTATATGTCTTATAACTTTAATATTTTTGGGTTTAAAGTTCTAATATTGCTATTTAAATCGTTAACACAGCTTTTAAGGATGTTAAAAAGTATGTTTCTTATGTATTTCTTGGGTGGCCAAAGTTACCCGCCCGGCTCCTAACTATTTTTTAAAATTAATACCAATTTTTTTATTAATTTATAAAATGTAATAAAAATGCCTGAAAATTATTCCTAAATGTACAATACTTAGAATGCATAAGAATTTTTAACTGTTTAAATCGTTTTTGAAGTTGAATTTTTCTTCTTTTGTGAAAAAAAACTCTGATTTTGGCCAAAGTTACCCGCACTGACGGTACACCTCAAAATGCATGTGTGTGTTTTTTAATAATGGTGTATAATCAGGAGATTTTTTAAAAATTTTGGTTATTAGCAGAACGAGAGCAAATGGGAAAGGCCTCTCATTCTCGAAAAACTGTTAGATGATGAAAGTATACCTAACCTGAGCAGCTACTGATCAGTACGCATGATTCCTTGGGGCCGAGTACTCTAAGATTCAACTGATCTTTATTATCAGTAGTCAGCACAGATACACTATACTCTCGACGGAAGTCATCCTTCAATACGAACGCCCTAACCATTCGGCCACGTCACACCCTTAAAGAAGCTGCGACATAATATACTCGGGAGAGGATTAGTGAGAATCGTGGAGTTAGTTCGGGAAAGTGAAGCCTAGATATTACCATCTTTTTCAATAACACGGTATCAGTGCATGTCTTTCTTAATTACGACAACAGATTAAAAAACCATCGTCGTACATAGTTTCGTGGTGAAATGCATTATTGTGAGAAAAAAGTTGCCGTACATCACAAAATTAGGACATTTTCTAACGACATTTTACCTAAAATCGTACAGCCTTCCTTTTACCTATAATTTATAATAGAAAAGTCTTTGATGATATCACAGGTCTCTTCTCGTGATGGGGGGACTATACCATTGTCTCTTAAGCCGTAATGCATAGGGCAGGTAAACTTCAGTATCTATAACTATGACTTACGCAATTGTGTAAGCACTCAATAACTACAACCCACAGGAAATCATACTGAAAGAATAATCATTTAAACACAAAAATGGTTCCCAGCAATGGGCATTAAAAATTGCAATAGATCAATTTTGATGACTATTAAACTTTTCGTTAAATAACTGAAAGTTAATCAGATAAATTATGCTTACGTAACTTCTTAGTAAGCAAGCGACAACTTCATAAACAATATGAGGCCATAATTTTTTTTGATTATTTAGATTGTTATGTTTCTTTAACAAATTCTGGCTAAAAATGAAAAAATGGTTTGAATGTTTGCTGTTTTAATTCCGCTTTAAATATCATGAAGATAGGATAAAGAAAGGCGAGATGTCTATTCCAGAACTTAAAAAACTAAGAAAGTCAAATATTTTCTCAGTAATACTATTTCATATTACAATGCAAGTTTTAGTTTTGCCAATGCCGAGTATAATATTTAGCTGGAAATAAAATACGTTTTATTGGATATGAATTACAATTATGAATGTTTGAGACTTTTTTTTTTCTACTTGAAATATATACACTCATCTGTATCTAGTGAATTTATATATATTTTTTCCATTATTTGGGCACAAAAATCCAATTCCGGATCTTCTACCCGTAATTAAATAGACCTAACAAAATAACGAAGATAGCTCAACCAAAGTTGCTTCCATTAAAAAATGAAAAATTTGTTATGATTGCTGGAAGATAACACAAAAAAATACGTGTAATTATTTTTAACCTGTATACGATTCTTAATATTTAGATAAGACTATTGCAAGGATAAAATGAAGAGTTTTGAAAGACTATTTCAAGTAACTTTCGCAAAGAAAGCATAACTGCTAAATTCCTTGAAATGACACAACGTTTAAAATAAATTCTTAGATACTATGGACCTTTGATAGCCTTCGAAATTGTTCAGCAAATTTATTCACCAGGCGTACAAAAAACATTTATCTTCGGTTACTTAAGATTGAAAACTGAGGGGGTGCTGAAAATTTGGGGGTGCTGAATCTAATTATGGAATCAGTTTTCCTCTACTAGAGCTCCACTAAAATCTTTTTATATATTCCCACTAGATGTCGCTCTTATACTACGATGTTTGATATACATCTCAAAATGCATGTGCGTTTTTTAATAATGGCGTATAATCAGGAGATTTTTCTTTTAATTTATGATATTAGCAGAAGGAAAGACAAATGGGAAAGGCCTCTCATTTAAGAAAAACTGTAAGATTATGAGATCAAACCATCCCTGAGCAGCTACTGATCAGTACGCATGATTCCTTGGGGGCCGCTCTCACACAATACTCTCGACGGAAGTCAATTCCAATACGAACGCCCTAACCATAAATGAATTTGCACGTGTCATACAAAAAAAAAATTAAAGCCATGTTTTTAGCTAGTTTTAAAAGGCACTATTTTGTTAGAGATAGATTAAAAATGTATTTCCGGAAATTCTATATGTATTCTGCTCATTTTCACCAACAGGGTGTCTCAAAATGGACGACCTGTTTTTAAAAGTTAATAAAAAAAATGGATCGAGATATTAACACAATTCTTGCAGAAAACTAATAAGTTTTGTCTGGAATTTGATAAGGAACACTTTATTATGTTAGTTATATTTATTACGTTATAACACTTTATAAAGTTCAATTTTACCAACTTGACTTTTAAAAACAGGTAGTCCATTTTGGGACACCCTGTATATTTTATCCTTCTAAATTCTAAAAAATCGAACTCTCTAACCTGCTACGTTCAAGGAAGACCTGTCATTGGTAATGAAACTATGAAAATGTACAACATCGGGTAGACTAACCAGTGAATGAACGTTTACTTAGCTACGTTCAAAAGTGAATAAACACCATTACATAATGACCAGGACAACCAGCATGTCAGAATATCTTACTACTACATGGGAGGAAATCAGTGTTGCCAATACATCTAGTGAAATGATTTCCAATCCTTATTTTTTAGTTATATTTTCCAAATGTTCATTCACTGGTCAGTCTACCTCACTTATTAAAATTCAGACTTAAAATTCATTTGAATTTCTAGTCCTTCGACCTGAATGGAGACGAAGTGATGACAACGTACTATTTAGGATCGAAAGTCGCAGCAATTTTAGGCAAATTTTTTTCATTTATTGCTGGTAGATAACGTATTTTCAAGTAATCGAAATTTTGCAGATACATTATTACAATAATGAGAAAAAAATTTTAAAAAAAAGTACATATTTTTCGCCAGGCGAATTATAATTTTTCCATAACACGGTGTGCGTTCTAGCCTATTTTAGTGTTTTGTCCTAAGACTAATGCTTTTTATCTATATTTCACATTCAGCCAAATTTCAGCAAGGCGTTATTTAACTTCCTTCACTCCTGAAAGGAATCTTACGCATACATTCTTTGTCTAAACATATTTTAAATTAAAATACAATATTAAATCAGCTGCTTCAATATCGGTATTTTTAAGTACTTTAAATTCATAATTGTAAAATAGTTTTTTTAAATGGTGGTAAGTTGTAAGGATTCTTTAATTTTATATCTGAATCTGTCAAGTTGCAGCAATTGATATTTGATCTCTAGTAAAATACAGACAAATAAAACGATTCATAACTATTTATCGTTTGCTAAAAGATTAACTTGAAAATAAAAGATCGATACAGATTGGCATATCTTATATGTAATCGACATATTTTATTATTTTATGTTTATAATTATTGTACTAAGTACCACTTAACCAAGATTGTGAAATGGTATTTTTTAATAAACATTTCAAACAAATAAATTAATACTTCAACGTTTCCACCTAAGCAATTCAAATTTAGCTTAATCGCCGCCGCAGCTTATAACATCGCTAAAAATCGCCTTGAAAGATACAGGGTGTCCCAAAATGGACTACCTGTTTTTAAAAGTTAATAAAAAAAGAAATGGATCGATATATTAACACAATTCTTGCAGAAAACGAATGAGTCATGTCTGGAATTTGATATGGAACACTTTATCATGTAAGTTATGTTTATTAAGTTATTACACTTTACTATGTTCAATTTAACCGACAGATGACGCTTCAATGGACTGTATTGAATTAAATTTCAATTGGCTGCATGAAAGAATTAGGCATGCGCATACAGCAAAAAGATGGACACGTGGTCGGAACTGAACATTTCTGACCACGTGTCCTTCTTTTTGGTGTATACGCATGCCGAGTTCTTTCATACAGCCAACACACGGTAATGAAGCGCTATCTGTTGGCTAAATTGAATATAATGTAGTGTAATAGCATAAACTATTGATTGCAGACGAACTACGGCTCAGATGGCTTTGAAATTGCACCAATCGAAATTTTGCATTATTTAGTAGCGTAAACTCAAAAAGTTAATTTTGGCCGATCGGTCACTTTTCCGCGCATGGTATACGATATTGTGGAAGAATGTGCTAAGTGACAATAATATGTGAGAACAAGAAAATGAGCTTTGAAGTTTTTAGTTTGAACTTAATTCCGTAAAAAACGGTTCTTTCTAACGGTTAAAAAAATATACTTAAATTTTATGAAAAAAGTGTTATATTATGAGTAAACTAATTATATTTAAAAGATGGAATAATATGTTCATTGGAATACAACAATCTCAATTTTTCAAAATGTCACTGAGCATGTTCTTCCACTAAGCTCTTCTTTTGTTTTCTTCTAGACTGCATCCCGGAAATCCGTTGGACAGATGGCGGACAAGACTTCTGCATAGTCGAGGGCAAACCGTATAGAAATGGAGACCGAATTCCTCGTGACAACCCATGCCACGTGTGCATGTGCCACTTGGGTCGTGCGACCTGCTACTGGATGAAATGTCCTCCAGCTCCAGAAGGCTGTATTGAGTATACTAATGAAAAGTACTGCAATCCAGCGCTTTATGTGTGCGGTGAGTCTTCAATTTATTTTCTCTAAAGTAAGTTGTTGATCAAGTTGATGCGATTATAAGGGTTTTCTTACTGAGTCAGTTCCAGGTTATGCATATTAAATAAATATGTGTGTTTACCGGATTATATAACCTAGTTACAGTGATGGAATTTTGTAGTATGATTACAACACACAATTTTCTGGTAAAAGTAATTTTTAAGCACTGTGCTGTATTTATTTGCAGGTAATAAAATAAATCTGTAGCTTCCAATTAAGCTTCTTAACTTAAAACTTTAAAGCAATCTCTCTCCCCACCAAATATAGAAATTCTTTTTCGTGACGTTATACAGGGAACAAATTACAGTTTAAATATCCTAATAGCCCTGAAATATTAAGGATAGAATTTAACACCTAAATGGTATCCAACTGGTAAAATACGCCATCTTCCGATGAAAAATTCCCTCGTTTTTTTATATTTTTTAATCAGCTACACAGAAGGAAATCAAATTGTATCTCATCCACTGCAACTACAGCAAGTTATATAAAATATATAAATTGATAAATATGTCATATTTTTTTGGGAAGTATACCTTTTTTCAAGTATATAACACTTAATATGCGACTATTTTTCTGATAAGTAAATTTTTTCTTCAGATATTCCAGAACACTTGGTGGGATATCGGCATCAAAGTATCGGAGACGGCTTTGGAAGTGGACAAGGAAATTCACAAAAATCTGAGGACAACAACGTAACCCACACATCAGGTAGGTCATGTAGAGGAAACGTCAGTCCCATAGAATAAGGCATTTTGAATTCATAATACAATTAAAGTATTGAATTACAATTTAGTTCCCAACTATTAAAATGGCAATAATAACAAAATTTTTTAGCGAAAAGGCAAAATTAGGTGTCTCACGGAAGTTCAAGTTTTTGACAAATGTTGACACTAGTCTTAAAAATTAAAAAAAAAAAATCTTCGAAATTCATGATTGAATAAACAGATGATATTTTCCCTTCATGCATGTTCTGTTGTTATTATTACAACATTTAGACCTGATGGAAAATGAATAACTTTTATACTTTATAGTACTAGTTTAGCAGCAGTCGTGCATTCAAATATAAACCAGTAAATTTATAGCACTGAAAATCCCTCTTAACAATTAAGTAGAGCAACTAGAGTCGAATTGATTCCTATAGTTAATAGGTATACTCTGCCGTGGGCTGGTAAACTGCAGTAACTTCCATAATGACTTAGACCATTGTTGCCAACATTCAATTAGTCCATTAAGAAAACACACTGGATTTTTTTTATTATTTCAGAGCAAAAATGGTACTACCTATTGTTGCGATTAATGCAGTTGACCTGCCCACGGCAGTTCTATTAACTATATTTATGTATGCTGCCACCAAATATGGAAATAACTGTAAATTCAGCAAGCAGCACAAAAGAGAAATTTTAATGCTCAAAAATCTATTTCTGTGCATAATGCGGGTTAAACTTTAATATATTAATAGCCGAACATTAAGCTTTTCTAAAAATTACTGATCCCAAATTATCCACGCAAAAAAATAAAGACCGGCAAGAAAAAATATTTTCAGTAAAACTATTATGAATCCGAGCTGTGTCTGTTGCAGTTATCCCTTTCAGACAGGGCCATCACGATCGTGCGGATATAAAAGAGAATTTCAAGCTTTTCAAATACCATTCCGAAGCATCTGAATTGTACCATTAGTTATTTGTATAAAAAATGACTTTGTTTTTGAGAAGTTGCTGGCATTGATGCTGTTAAAGTCATATTTTTCGATTAAACTCTAAAATTAAGTCTCATCAGCGCCATCTGATCGCCAGTCTTAAAGGGTTAAGCTTGATAACAATAATATCCCGTAACAAAGATCTTTAATTACATATTCTGTCTGTAAAATAATAAACACGTTTTTTTTAGGTGATTGCAATATATTAGGAGTGCCTTACAAAACTGGGGACCTGATGGGAATCGCCACAAGTTTCTGTCTCGAATGCCGTTGTGCGGATCGGAAATTGTATTGCAGCCCAAGGTGCTGCTTCAACTATGCCAAGTATCACATGTCACCAATTGAAAAGATGGTAGCAGCGCAAAGACTGGTAGCGCCGCTCAAGAATCCCTTACGCCATCTACTTGAGGAATCCGAGTAAAAACAATCGAAATGTGGGACTATAATGAGATGTAGTAGCCAGTTGAATAAATTTAGCATTTGATTTTGTATTCTACTGAGATTTATAACGTGGTTAGCCAAAGTTTAGCAATTGTCAAAATGTATATTCGTGTTCACTGAATGACAATGTATTTTTTAACAGATTAGTATAAAAAAGAATTATAAGACGATTAGTTTGATTTAATTTACTTGCTATCATGTATATTTATTATGAAAAATACACCACACATAGAATATATAAAATTAGCCGGATTTGTTCTTTTCCCTCTAACAGTGGTTTATGTATATGAGGATGTTTTTCCTCTTCTTTCCATATGCTAATATATAGAAATAGAAACAATAGTCAAAATTTCAGCCGACATTACCCCGTAATTTAAAAAACCTCACATTTTTATACATGTACGCATCAAGCACTGAATAAAGAGCGACATCTGGCGTCAATTGATTTTTGCGTGAAATATATATTAATATCTAATCGAAAAATGTGATTCTAAAATACGACGCCCGTCGCCAATAGCCCTCGTGTAGCTCTAGTGCGACGATAATTTAAACCTAACCTAATCTAATCGAAAACATAAGTATAAAGATAGTAGTGCCGTTGGAGCCAAAAAGCTGATTACCTATTAGATTCAAAGCCTAAAATTAGTTCTAAAATCCTAAGCAAAAATATTTTTGTAGGACCATGCAATTTGAGCCACAACAAGACTTTTTCAAACAATTATTAATAGTTGATAAATTTTTCTAATGAATACAAAAAGTGACGACCTAGACTAATTAACTTGTATTTTGTATCAGCTTTACGGATCTGGGCCGACCCGGAAGTCGCTACCCATTCATCGAACAGAACTCGAATGAGAACGAGAATAATTAACAAAATTCCATAATTATTTTTATACTTTTGTCCAACTAAGTATACAGTGGTGGTCAAAATTATAAAGACAACTGAAAATTGAACAGAATTTTTTATTTCTGATTTAAATGAAAATGTTTTTAGACATAAACCGACCATAAAGCATATTATTATGAGTATGCAATTCCAAACCTTACCTAGTTCATTGAACGTTTCGATAATATAATGTTAACGAAGAACTGAGAAATTAGTGAGCAGACTTATTTAACCTAAAATATTTTTACCACTACTTTTTACCTAAAATAGCATATAAGGTTCGTCCGCAATGATCTCAAATTTATCTTCTTTTTGTATCGTATGCTCTTTTACAGTAATGCAGATTTTTTTTACAAAATCCTGCACACAGTTAATCTATTGAATAATCTTTATAAATAAGTTTGCCGATTAAAAGAAATAAGTAACATGTTCTTAGTATTAGCATTTTAGTTATGTATAGATTTCACTTTTATGACTGTTTTATATATATATATATATAACTTTACATAAAACGAGAGTCTACGCATTTTTCTGAAGTTAAAAAGAAAAACAACATATTTCCGTTGTTTATCATTATTAGGTGTTATTTGTAAAACAACTAATTTTACATACGAGTTCAAATAAATTTATGACGATTGATTTATTTAGTTTAAACATAATATTGCTATTATTTATATTTCTTATGAAAATACACCACACATAGAGTATAAAAACTAGCAGGATTTATACTTTTCATACACCAGTTGTTTATAAGTATCAGGATTTTTTTCCAAATATTTCCCTATGCTATTATATTGAAACAGAAAAAAGTCAACATTTCAGCTGACATTACCCCGTAACTTAAAAAAAAAACGCCACATTTTTATACATGTACGCATCAAGCACAGTAATAGAAGAACGACATCTAGCGTCAACTGATTTTTAAGTAATATATATATTAATATCGTATCGAAACACTATAAATTTTAAAACTTAAAAAAAAAAAAAACTTTGAGGGGTCTGCGAATTGGATGTTCTGTGGGTTTTTTTCTTTCTTGTAAAATGATTTTGAGTAAAACGCAACTAACGCAGAATTAAAAGCAACATACCAGGTTTAAAGAAGTAGGGTCGGTAGAGCAAAAAAGCTGATTACCTATTGGATTCAAAGCCTTAAATGTAATTAAAATCATTTCTAAAATCCCAAGCAAAAAAGAAATATTTTTGTAGGGCCAAGCAATTCAGCTACAAAAAGCCTTTTTCAAAACAATAATTATTGGAAATTGCCAAATTTACTTAATGAATACAAAAATGGACGACTCATTCTCAAACTTACTTAATTTTTTTTATACTTTTGTCCAACTAAGTATGCATGCAGATATGTATATATTTAAAAAGGATTATTTAAACGGCTATAAAGAATATTGTTATGAGTATATATAATTCCAAACCATACCTTCATTGAACGTTTCGAGAATATAATTTTAACGAAGAACTGAGGACTTAGTAGACTTCTTTTACCTAAAATCCTTTTTACCACTACTTTTTTCCTAACGCGGCATATAAGAATCGTTCGCGATGATATCACAGGTATTATCAAATCCTTTTACAATCCTTTATTCAGTAATGCAGATTTTTACAAAATCCTGCAGTTAATTCATTGAATAATCAGGTCACCAAGTGAATTGTTGTGTGCAGAAACAACGTCAGTCACAAATTTCAAATTTTTCATTAGGGAGAAAAAACGTAATAACTTCTCTATTTCCGCACTCAACACTCGAAACAAACGTCCTGTATTTACGGAACTATACTCAACAGACTAACGTAGTTTTTGCACCCAACACGCATCTTGCCTTACTACGCTTATTTTCATTGAAAACGAGTTTTCGGATATTTTTACTGAAGTGGTTTCTGCACTCACCAATTCAAGTACTATTTAACCGTATACATTTAACCCTGCATACTGTTGACATATGGCAACAAGTAACATAATCCACTTTATTCCGTTAAAGTATAGCATCCTCTCGACAAATCTGTGTTTTTTCATCTATTACATTAAATTTTGTAGTTTTAGTTAATAACCCCCATAGATGACAGTAGTAAAAGTGTATTCAAAATTAAAGAGGGAAGTTATTAACTGATGTGAAATTACATCTTTGGCAGTATTCAAAGTATAATAATATTAGTAAATACAAGATAAATTGTTTTGAAAAAATAATTTTACGTCAAGAAGGTTATTTTAAAATATGTTTAGTTGTTTTCTGGTCATTCTTCTCAAAATTGGAATTTTGTTGTTGGTTTTCGCTACATGGCAAAAATTTTAAAAATTGAAAAAAATTAATTCCAATGCAGTTAATTTTTTTCAGTATTTTTCCCGTAATGAATGCGTATTAAAGAAACAAATATATCTTTCCGGGATGAAAAAATCGTGCATTACAGGTTTAAGTTTTCCGTTTAAACTAAGTAATATATGTTCTTAGTATAGTATATAATATTTCTTAGTATAGTATTTTAGTTATTATAGATTTCATTTTTATGACGTATTTATGTATTATATATATAAGTTTGTAAGGTACGATATTTTACACATTTTTCTAAAGTTAAAAAGACTTTCAAGAAATTATAAATTACTTTAACTACAAATTGTCTTTGTTTATCATTATCAGATGTTATTGTAAAACAACTAATTTCACATTCGAATACAATTAAAGCAAACAATTTTTATAGCTCTCTTATATTTCATGCTTAGTTATGCTTTATTTAAGCAAAATTTTGATTGAAAATTTTTACAATTTGTTTTCTCTCCTGATTTTCCCCTTCAAACCCTTATTTGATACCTTTACTTTTTCTGAAATATTAGCTTAAATTTGAAAATTGCAACTTTAATAGCCATGTTCCATTACCTTAGTAGACTTCTTTTACCTAAAATCCTTTTCCCACTACTTTTTACCTAAAATTACATATAAGTATCGACCGCGATATCGCAGTTAACCTTTATCTCGCCAGTCTTTACAGTAATGCAGATTTTTACAAATTTCTGCATTTAATGGATTGAATAATCTGTTCACCAAATTCTAATTAACCCTCTACTTTTAAGTTTTCCTTTTAAAGTTAATATGTAATTAGTATTTTAGTTATGTATAGATTTCCTTTTTAATGACTGGTTTTACATATAACTTTATGCAGAACAAGAGTCTACACAATTTTTCTGAAGTTAAAAAAAATTACAACAAATTTTCTTTGTATATCACTATCAGGAGTTATTTGTAAAACAACTAATTTCACATTCGAATACAAATAAAGCAAAAACAATTGTTTTCTCCTCATTTCCCCCTTTAAACCCTTATTTGATACCTTTACTTTTTCTGAAATATTAGCTTGAATTTGAAAACTGCAACTTTAATAGCCATGTTCCATTACCTTAGTAGACTTTTTTTTTACCTAAGATCCTTTTACCACTACTTTTTACCTAAAATTGCACATAAGTATCGTCCGCGGTGGTATCACAGTTGAACTTCTTATGCCAATTCTTTACAGTAATGCAGATTTTTTACAAATTTCTGCATTTTATCGATTGAATAATATGTTCACCAAATTCTAATTAACCCTCTACTTCTTAGTTTTCCGTTTAAAATAAATAAGTTATGTGTTATTAGTATTGGAGTTACGTATAGATTTCATTTTTAATGACTGGTTTTACATATAATTTTATGCAGAACAAGAGTCTACACAATTTTTCTGAAGTTAAAAAGAATTAGAACAATTTTTCTTTGTCTATCATTATCAGGAGTTATTTGTAAAACAACTAATTTCACATTCCAGTACAAATAAAGCTAAATTTTGTACAGCTCGCTTATATTTCATATATAGTTATAAATCTATTTTAGCAAAATTTTGTATAGTACATTTTTACAACTTATTTTCTCCTCATTTTCCTATTTCTTATTTGATACCTTTTTACCCTGAAATATTAGCTTGAATTTGAAAACTGCAACTTTAATAGCCATGCTCCATTTTAATTGAAATTTACTCGTTTTGTAATTTCTGTTCAAAATTATTTTATTATTATCAGTGTTATTTGGTTACGTTAGGACGTACAATACAGATATACTCATTGTAGATACATATTCCTTTTAAAAATTAAAACATAATATAAAAAGGTGTTGCGTGATTAAGCAAACTCATAAACAAAATTTGCATTCAAACGTTGTTGAAGTTTCTAATATCTTTTATAATCTTCTTCATTTTCATACGAGAAATAAGATTCTAGCTTTCTGCGTAAAGGTGGACTGGGACTATTGGCCGAGGTGACTGAAAGCTGATCCGAATCGTAGCCAGTATTGTCGGAGGCTTCTTTCTTGTTTAGATTCGAATTCTTTTCCTGGTCCTGATTGTCGTAGTCCTTCTTCACAGCGAAGCGTTTGGGCGAAGAAAAGGGGCTGTAGTAATTTGTTTTGTTGTTAGCGAAACTGTTGTAGCGAAACTGAATAAATAAATAAATAAATAAATAAATAAATAATAAATAAATAAATAAATAAATAAATAAATAAATAAATAAATAAATAAATAAATAAATGAATGAATGAATGAATGAATGAATGAATGAATGAATGAATGAATGAATGAATGAATGAATTAATGAATGAATGAATGAATGAATGAATGAATGAATAAATAAATAAATAAATAAATAAATAAATAAATAAATAAATAAATAAATAAATAAATAAATAAATAAATAAATAAATAAATAAATAAATAAATAAATAAATAAATAAATAACCTTTTCAGCAATTCAAATTTAACTTCATCCCTGAGCATCTGAAAACATAGGGTCAAGTGGGGTAAGTGTGATAGGGTTTCTGCATTTTTCATTAAGAAAATTCGTTCTCTGCTTCAAGTAAATTCCAAATCCTAAAATTGATAGTGAATTGGTTGTGAAAAATACATATGTGAAAAAAATAAATAAATAAATAAATAAATAAATAAATAAATAAATAAATAAATAAATAAATAAATAAATAAATAAATAAATAAATAAATAAATAAATAAATAAATAAATAAATAAATAAATAAATAAATAAATAAATAAATAAATAAATAAATAAATAAATAAATAAATAAATAAATAAATAAATAAATAAATAAATAAATAAATAAATAAATAAATAAATAAATAAATAAATAAATAACCTTTTCAGCAATTCAAATTTAACTTCATCCCTGAGCATCTGAAAACATAGGGTCAAGTGGGGTAAGTGTGATAGGGTTTCTGCATTTTTCATTAAGAAAATTCGTCCTCTGCTTCAAGTAAATTCCAAATCCTAAAATTGATAGTGAATTGGTTGTGAAAAATACATATGTAGAAAAAAAATTATATGTTTGAATTCCAATTTTAAGTGTAGAAAATTTGCATTTCAAAATCCATTGCTGTTTTATCACACTTACCCCACATAGGGGTAAGTGTGATTTTGATGTGGAAATCAAATCGAATCAATCTTTCGAATTTGAAAAAAGGAAGACAGTTGCACTTAAATTCAAAAGCTCAAAACTTTCTTTAAACAAAAAATAAGGTCAATATTTCTTTTTAGTTTAATTATAAGTGGTCTAATGTTATATATTGCAAACTCAGATTTTTAGAATGATTTCCAAAGTTACAAAAGCTGTTTATCACACTTACACCCAATCACACTTACCCCCCCTTGACCCTTAGCTAAAATTCGCCTTGTAAAAGATAGGTCTCTTCCTTCACGCTCATTTTTACCCAAAAGCGGACACGGAAAAGTGACCTATCTATTAACCCTCTAGTGCATACTGTTGCCATATGGCAACAAATAACGTAATCCAATTTATTCTAGTAACCCTTTCCGACCGAGCTATCACAATCGTGCAGATCATTTATTTGTATAAAAATGACTTTGATTTTAAGGAGTTGCTGTTTAACGCATTTTTTACAATAAAACTCCAACTTTATTCTCATCATATTAAATCAGCGCCATCTGACCGCCGGTCTGAAGGGTTAAAGAATATGATCGTGTATATGTGCATCTACTTTGCATTGTATAAATAATTTAATTTACAGCCTTATTCGTACTTACAATATGCCAACAAAAAAAATATGGGAAAATTTATTTTGCAAATTTTTTTAAATTATATATTATTTACTAAAAAATTTCAAACAATGAAATTAGATCACCAAAAATTCTTTTGGATGAGTTTATTTTAATTTGAAAATACTAGTTATATCAATCGTATGAAATATAATATTCAAATATAAAAGAAATGCATTCTAAATGTAAATTTAAATGACAATCGTTTAACACACACGTCATACCTAAGAGCAAATATATTTCGTTGTAAAAATCATTTATGCTTTCCAAAAAAACAACTCATTTTTAGTGTTTTAGTAGACTAATAAAAATGTTTTATTCTGTATCACAGATACTTGTCGCTTCTATGATGCGGACTATAAATTATGCAAATTAAAATTGTAACATTTATAGTTATTTTTGACAACAATATAAAACAAAATCTATTTTTTTTTGTTGAAAAAATTCTGAATTTTGTCCATTTTCTGCAAGGACCGAAGCGACACAATAAATAAAACAGCAAAATTCCTGTACATAAGATTAACAATATTGGGGGGAAAAATTATCCTGATATATCCGGACTATCTATTCTTAATCTGGAGATCAGAACAAATCTTGAATAATCGACGACATTCTTAATTGTAACAGTTACAAATTACAATTGTAAGAGTAACAGTAAACCTTAAAAATATTTTGAATAATTTTTGAATTCTTGAGTATAAAAAACCTTTTTAATCAAACATTTTAAGAATTACAATAGATCAATTTTATGTCCATTAAACTTTTCGTTAAATAACTGAAAGTTAATCAGATAAATTATGCCGACGTAACTTCTTGGTAAGCAAAAGACAACTTCATAAACAATATGAGGCCCTAAATTTTTTTTTGATAATTTGGATTGTTATGTTTCCTTAACAAATTCTGGCTGTAAAAGAAAACATGGTTTGAATGCTGTTTTAATTCCTCTTTAAATATCATGAAGATAGGATAAAGAAAGGCGAGATGTCTATTACAGAATTTCAAAAACTAAGAAAATCAAATAATTTGTCAGGAATACTATTTCATATTACATTGCAAGTTTTAGTTTTGAAAACGCCGAGTACAATTTTTAGTTAGAAATAAAATACGTATTATTGAATATAAATTACATTTTTTAAATTTTGGACTTTTTTGCTACTGGATATATATTCACTCATTTGTAGCTCTAGTAAACTTATTTACTTCTTTTATTTCTAACATCATTTGGGTACAAAAATCCAATTATGAATTTTTAACCCGTATTATATTAGAAACGAATGTATTCGAAGTGACTAAAAAAAACTTGCTTCCTATAAAAAATTAAAAATTTGTTATGATTGCTGGTAGAAAACAAAAAAATTACGTTTAATTATTTTTATCCTGTGCACGATTCTTAATATTTAGATAAGACTATTGCAAGGATAAGATGAAGAGTTTTGAGAGACTATTTCAAGTAACTTTCGCAAAGAAAGCATAACTGCTAAATTCCTTGAAATGACACAACGTTTAAAATAAATTCTTAGATACTTTGTACATTTGATAGGCTCCTTTTAATAATGTTCCGCAAATTTATTCACCAGGCCTACAAAAAAACATTAATCTTCGGTTACTTAAGATTGAAAACTGTTCTTTATTATATTTGGAGTGCTGAATCTAAATACGTAATCAATTTTCTTCTATCAGTTCCACTAAAATCTTTTTTTATATTCCCACTAGATGTCGCTCTTTTACTACGATGTTTGATATACACCTCAAAATGGTTGTGCGTTTTTCATAATGGTGTATAATCAGGAGATTTTATTTTTAAATTTTGTATATTAGCAGAAGGAAAGACAATTGGGAAAGGCCTCTTATTCCCGAAAAACTGTAGATGATGAAAGTATGCCTAACCCTGAGCAGCTACTGATCAGTACGCATGATCCTTGGGGGCCGAGTTCTCGAAGATTCAACTGATGTTTATTACCAGCAGTCAACACAGAGACACAATACTCTCGACGGAAGTCATCCTTCAATACGAACACCCTTAACATTCGGCCACGTCACACCCTTAAAGAAGCTGTGACTTACACTTAATAAACTTCGGAGAGGATTAGTGAGAATTGTGGAGTTAGTTCGGGAAAGTGATGTCTAGGTATTACCATCTTTTTTCAATAACACGGTGTCAGTGCATGTCTTGCTTAATTACGACAACAGATTAAAAAACCATCGTCGTACATAGTTTCGCGGTAAAATGCATTATTGTGAGAAAAAAAAGTTGTTTCACATCACAAAACAAAAACATCACAAAATTGTGTACTTTTTTTGGGACCTTTTACCTAAAATCGTACAACCTTCCTTTTACCTAAAATGTATAATAGAATAGTCTTTGATGATATCACAGGTATCTTCTCGTGATTGGAGGTCTATACCATTGTCTCTTAAGCCATTAGGTATAGGGCTGGTAAACTGCAGTAGCTATAACAATGACTTATGCACCATTGTTTAAGCACTCAATGACTGCAATCTACAGGAAATCATACTGAAAGAATGATTATTTAAGAACAAAAATGGTTCACTGCACTGTTGTAGATACTGCACTTTACCTGCTAAATGTAGTATGGTAGATGAATTGAAACACTAGACGACAAGATCCTTCCCTCCAGTGGTGAAAGCGGGAAAAATAAGTTTGGGGATGCCTTCAATTAGAATGCTATTCCCCATCCCCCCAATAGGGATTATGGATTTGAGAGATATAAGAGGTGGCGGGATTTATAGCCATTTTCTTGAAAAGTGGGGTGACGCGTCACCCTGCGTCTACCGCCAGTTTCAGCACTGCTTACCTCATAAAAAATAATAGAAATCGATTATGATAAACAAAAAAAAAAGAATCCCGGAAGATCTATCTGTATCTGTATAATATAAAACCAAAAGTAGTTCCGATTTTTTTTTTCCGAAATCTATGTATAACTATGAAATACTTCATGTTTGTTACAGAAAACTTTAAAATGATACACATTTACATACAAAATCTAAATAGTTAATTTTTGCCTTCTTCTTGTGTTTATTAATGTACATAGTACATATTCAATTTCACGTGTCCTAAATCGAGAAACGACGGGTATTTTTGATCTATGATTTTAAAAAACACAATTTTGTTAGAGATCAAACACAATTTTGTTTAAAAATATTACTTTGAGAATTCTTAGTTTTATTTCTGATTTAGTTTTATTCTTATGCATACCAAGGTTGCAAGATTTAAAAAAAGCATGTAATTGGCGCCAAAATTTTCCTACTTATCAGCTGTATACTTTTGAAAATGCTATATTTTTTGGTTAATTTTCACCGTATTAATTCCCAACTCGATAGGTTTAAAGAAGGCGTATCATTGTTGTCAAACTCTAAATACTCGTTATAAAACAGAAAAATACCTTTTTGTATAATTCAGATTCATTTTAAGTTCAATATTTCATTTTTGCCTTTATTTCGTGGATATTAATATATATAATTCTTTGATAAATAAATTTTCACGCGTCATTCACTGAAACTAAAGCTATGTTTTTAGCTAGTTTTAAAAGGCGCTATTTTGTTAGAGATAGATAAAAAATGTAATTCCGGAATTCTATATGTATTCCGCTAATTTTCACCTACAGGGTGTCCCAAAATGGACTACTTGTTTTTAAAAGTTAATAAAAAAGTATTGGATCGAGATATTAACACGATTTTTGCAGAAAACGAATAAGTCATGTCTGGAATTTGATATGGAACACTCTATTATGTTAGTTATGTTTATTACGTTATTACAATTTATTAAGTTCAATTTAACCGACTGAACTTTTAAAAACAGGGTGTCCGTTTTGGGACACCCTGTATATTTAATCCTTCTAAGAAATTGAACTCTCTAACCTGCTACATTCCAAGAAGACCCGTCATTGGTAAAGAAACTATGAGACAGTACAACATACTTTGTAAAATTCAGACAAAAAATTCATTTTGAATTTCTTGTCCTTCGACTTAAATGGTTAAAAATGCGAAACCGCCTGTTCAGGATAAAAGTCGCAGCAAATTTAAGCAATTTTTTTTTCATTTATTGCTGGTAGATAACGTATTTTCAAGTAATCGTAATTTTGCAGACACATTATTATAACAAGAAGAAAACAAAATTACGTATATTTCGCCAGGCAGGTTATAATTTTTCCATAACACGGTTTGAGTTCTAGCCCATTTTAATGTTTTGTCCCAAGACGAATGCCTTTTATCCATATTTCACATTTAGCCAGATTTTAGCAAGGCGATAATTAACCTCTTTCACGACTGAAAGAATCTTATGCAATATTTTAAATTAAGATACATTATTAAATCAGCTGCTTCAATATCGGTATTTTTAGAAAACTATAATATTCTAGTTTGTAATAAAAAATATAATAGTGTTAAGACAAAATGTCAACCGAAGTTGTGAAGTGAATTCTACAGAGGTTCACGTATGTATACCCCTGATGCGAAGAGGAAAAAAATTGAGATTTTACTTTACTGATTGTTACTTTACTTGGAAGCTTGATAATATAAAAATTGTGGAAGTAAAAATAATAAGCTTCTATCGACACCAACGCATGTATATCGCAGATATTTTTTTAATAACAAAATGAACAATTAGCACAGAATTTTTAAAAAAATCTTTTTGAACATTATTTAATACTTTTTTGGTATATATTTCGTTTCTTCAACTTTAAATTGTACATTACGACATGATGTACAGAATTGTCCGGATGTAAAAGAGAATGCTCAAGCTCCTCAAAAAATAGTGATACCGAATATTGAGGTGAAGTGTACCATTCGTTACTTGAATAAAATAATGACTTTCATAATTTTACTCGCAAATTGAGTTTAGATCTCTAGTAAAATACCGACAATGAAAACGATTTAAAACTATTTATTGTTTGCTAAAATATCAACTTGAAAATGAAAGATAGATGCATATTGGCATGTATTTTTGTAATCGACGTGTCTTATTTATTATATTAATTGTACTAAGTCCCACTCAACCAAGATTTTGAAATGGGATGTTTTAAATAAATAAATAAATAAATAAATAAATAAATAAATAAATAAATAAATAAATAAATAAATAAATAAATAAATAAATAAATAAATAAATAAATAAATAAATAAAATAAATAAATAAATAAATAAATAAATAAATAAATAAATAAATAAATAAATAAACAAATAAATAAATAAATGAATGAATGAATGAATGAATGAATGAATGAATGAATAGATGGATGGATGGATGGATGGATGGATAGATAGATAGATAGATAGATAGATAGATAGATAAATAAATAAATAAATAAATAAATAAATAAATAAATAAATAAATAAATAAATAAATAAATAAATAAATAAATAAATAAATAAATAAATAAATAAATAAATAAATAAATAAATAAATAAATAAATAAATAAATAAATAAATAAATAAATAAATAAATAAATAAATAAATAAATAAATAACGTTTCTACTTCAGCAATTCAAATTTAGCTTTATCGCTGCCGCAGGTGAAAACATAAGCTTAAATTCGCCTTGTAAGATAGAGCTCTTCATTCACGCTCATTTTTATCCGAAAACGAACACGGAAAAGTGACCTATCTATTAACCCTCTGGTGCATACTGTTGCCATATGGCAACAAATAACATAATCCACTTTATTCTAGTAACCCTTTCAGACCGAGCTTTCACAATCGTGCGGATCGTTTATTTGTATAAGAAAAATGACTTTGGTTTTAAGGAGTTGCTGGCATTGATGCTGTTGAACGCATTTTTTTTCAATAAACTCCAAATTTATTTTCATAATATTAAATCAGCGCCATCTGACAGCCGGTCTAAAGGGTTAAAGTATATGATCGTATATATGTGCTTCTACTTTGCATTGTATAAATAATTTAATTTGCAGCCGTATTCGTACTTTAAATATGCCAACAGCAAAAAATTATGACAAAATTTAATTTTGCAACAATTTTTTTATTTACATATTATTTACTTTAAAAATTTCAGACGAGGAAATTATATCACCAAAAATTCTCTTGGATGAGTTTATTTTGATTTAAAAAAATACTAATTATATCAATCGTAATAAATATAAAAGAAATTAATTCTAAATGTAAAATAAATCTAAATGACAATCCTATATACTAACACGCACACAAGTCACACCTAAGAACAAATATATTTCGTTGTAAAAACCTTTTATACTTTTCAAAAAACAACAACTCATTTTTAGTGTTTTAGTAGACTAATAAAAATGTTTTATTCTGTTTCATAGATATTGGACGCTCCTATGATGCGGACTATAAATTATGCAAATTTAAATTGTAACATTCATACAGTGGTGGTCATAATTATAAGGACAATGGAAAAACAGCTAGATCTTTTCGACAAATCACGGTTGAATTATGCAAATTTTATGTCTGTTAGCTAATAGTAAATTAAGCATTTTAAATAAGATTCTTTTCAAATATACATTAAATTCATAATTTTAAAATGCGTTATAAAATTTAACATACAGCGAAATTGGACAAAATTATAAGGACAATTGTATTTCTGTAAGTTTAATGCACAAATTAGCATAAAATTAGCAAAGTTTCGGCTTGTACACGTCATTCCATCGTGTTATAAAGATTTTGCGAGTGTTTGAAATTTTTTTTACACTTATCTTCAACCATGCCACTAGGTACGAAGCTTTCAGTGTTTGAAAAAGGAAAATTAATAGCTTATAAAAATTCTGGACTTACTAGACGTGAAATAGCATTGAAATAGAATAGATCAAAGACTGTAATATATAATTTTTTGAAAAATCCTGGAAATTATAGAAAACGAAAACACCCAGGTAGGCCATTTTCTGTATCTTTGAGAGATAATAGTCGAATTATAAGTAGAGCTTGCTCTAAAAAGCAAACATAGACGGAAATAAAGCATGAACTGGACTTGAACTACAGTGCTCGAACTGTTCGCCGTGTTTTACAAAATGCTAAACAGGTTCGATACGGAAAACTGAAGTCACGACCTCCTCTCACAAAAACCCAGAAGAGACTCAGGATGGAGTTTACAAAAAAGTGCATTTCTATGGGTGACAACTGGGATGATTTTGTCTTTTCTGATGAAAAGAAGTTTAACCTAGACGGACCTGATGGTTTTAAGTATTTTTGGTATGATCTTCGCAAAGAAAAAGAAATCTCTTCAAAGCGTTCATATGGTGGCGGCTCGGTAATGGTCTGGGCAGGTTACGCAGCCTCTGGAACTACAGAAATAGTATTTATTCAAGGGAAAATGAACTCAAATAGTTATGTTGATATGCTGGGTGACAATCTTTTGCCACAAGCACCGTTGATAACCAGTGGTGACTAATTGTTCCAGCTGGACAATGCATCCATACACGTGTCCGCAGCTTCAAAATCATGATTTCACGCTAATTCTGTAAAACTATTGACTGATTGGCCACCTAAAAGTCCCGATCTGAAAACAATCGATATTTTGAGGGGTATTTTGGCGTGTGAAGTTTACAAAAATGGCACTCAATACCATATCAAACGAGAACTGATGTCATCAATTGAAAAGGCATGGGAAAATATCCCTGTGAGCACCCTAAAGAAACTAACGAGCTCTATGACGTCAAGATTAATTAAAGTAATTGGAAATAAGGGTGAACTTATTAATTATTAATTGTTTGGACGTGAAAATTTTAAATGTCCTTATAATTTTGTCCAGTTTCCACACAATGCAATTTTTGTTTATTATTTTTTTATAAGCTAAATTTTTCTTGTTTAGGTTTTTTTATTGTTCTTAAATGATTTATAGCATAAAGAAGTATTTTATGTCTAAATACATTTTCATTTAATTCAGAAATAAAAATGTTCTGTTCAATTTTCAGTTGTCCTTATAATTATGACCACCACTGTAGTTATTTTTAACAACAATCTAAAGCAAAATGTATTTTTTTTTGCCGAAATTTTGTCTTTTGTCCATTTTCTGCAAGGACCGAAGCGACACAATAAATAAAACAGCAAAATTCCTGTACATATGATTAACAATATGGGAAAAAAAACTTTTATCCTGATATATTCGGACTATCCATTCTTAATCTGTGGATCAGAACAAATCTCGAATAATCGACAACATTCTTAATTGTAACAGTTACAAATTATAATTGTAAGAGTAGCAGTAAACCTTCTGTCTATTACAGAATTTCAAAAACTAAGAAAGTCAAATAATTTCTCAGTGATACTCTTTCATATTACAATGCAAGTTTTAGTTTTGCCAACGCCGAGTATAATTTTTAGCTGGAAATAAAATACACTTCTTTATTGGATATAAATTACAATTTTAAAAGTTTGAGACTTTTTTTCTACTGGATATATCGCACACCCAGATCTAAACAGGTATTAACTCAAAAAAGCACTTTTTTCAGAAAAGGCGAAAAACTGATACTGTCTCCCTGTGAACTGCAGGAGTTTCCTTTATAAATGGCATGCTTAGAATATGCAACTAGAAGAAAGATATTGTAGGAATCTTGTGTTTTCATCATGTTTTGGGGCTGAAAATTTGATTTTCGTAGTTATTTCCCTACTGCTTAACAATATTTGTATATTTTTTTCATTATTTTGAGTTGAGCCCTTTTTGGTGAATTTAGTTTTGAGTTGGCTCTCTTTTGAAGAGGCAACATAAATTTAAAATGTAATAGTATTTTGTATTATTTATAATTAGTGCAATTCATAGAGTGGTCTGTGGACCAGCAGTAGGAATATATTGGAAAGTAAATTAGCAAGAAAACACTAGAAAGACTGAAATCAATCAATATAATTATTAATAATGTTAATTCTTAGTATTAGATTTCCTTCGGTTTCGTCCCAAAAGTAGCACACGACATCTTTTGTCCTTAAATCACTGATAGTTAAATTGAGGCATTTGATCCTGGAATTATAAAAGAATAGGGATATTTGTCTCTTGGTAATCTGAAATACGACTTGTAAGGCATAAACTGCTGTGACGGGACCATCTGTCTTATTGTTGTCATTTCCCTTTTCAATTCTAGCCAAAGTTTTTTCTTGCAGATGCTGTTTATATTGTTGGCTTAACGTTCGCTTTCCTTCTTCGTCTGAGTTCTTGTACCTTTCGCAGAGATAGCATTGATCTTTTTTGGTACGAAAAAGAAATGTTGAATTCGGTGTTGAATATCTTGTTGAATGTGGAAGACGTGGCTACAAGTAACCCATCCCCTTCACGAAGTCGTTTATAATCTCTGTAGATATCGGCCAATGATTTGTCATTTGAAATAAATTCTCTGGTTGTTAGAGCCCTCAAGTAGAGAGATTCATTCCTTGGAATAGAATTTATAAAACTATAACACTCTGTTTAATTTGTGGGTCAATAGTTGGATGATGGTCGAGTTTTCCTCTAAAATCGGCTTCATTAACTCCTGATTCCGTTTTCTTGGAAAGTGCTGTTTTTATCTCTTTATTACTCTCCACTCTTAACTTTATAGCTAAAAATAAGAGTGGATTTGAAAAATGGCTGGCATACTTTAATTTTGGATCCATTAACCAAAAAATAAAAAGCGGCGTTAAGCGCTCTAAAATCTTGCTGAGTCTGCTTGAGTATCGATATTAAGGCTTTATTTGTTGCTAGTGTCGTACTACAAATTATCTGTCTTCAAGCTTGCCGAGTCCCCAAAATACATCAAAGAGCTGTTGCCTGGACATATCATCGATCTTATCTTTGCATTTTAGCCGTCATTTTTCTCCACAGGGCGGTCCAACTTTTCTCAGTGGCACTTTTTTCTTTGATTTCGACAAAGAATGGTAGGCTTTACCAGAATTTCTTAGCACATTTGCGACTTTCGAGATCCATTTAGCTGGTTTACGGATTCCTTTATACGCTTTTCTTCTCTCTCCTCGGTCTTTTAGGACTTATTTCCAGCAACAGTAGCATTTTGAGGGTCTACTTGCTCACTATCATCTTCTGTGTTCGACGAACTCTTAGAGTTCGATGAACTCGAGCTGCTACTGCTAGTGCTTGATGAAGTCAACGATGCAGTAGGAGTTACGACCTCCAACGATGGGGTCTTACTTTCGTGAACCAATCGGAAATTAGGATCCTCATCGGAGTCGTCAATATCACTTTCATCGCTTCGGATTGGTGAAATAGAATAGTTTGATGCACCAGTCTTTTGTTGTTTAAACGTGCTCGGAATAGAGTTATCAATCATGGATAAAGTAATATGAGTTTCTATAGAAGAGAATTCATCACTAATTGATGTCACCTTCAAGTCATCTTCCAGAGTTGCATGTTGAGTAAATATAATGTGAGTGATATTGCCTTTCTCCCTTCCTTTTTAATTCCATATTTTCTAAAACAGTCCACGTTTCAGTGTTTGCCTGAAATAGAAAATGTGTATTTCACTAAATTATAACATCCTGTGCGTCAAATAGATTTAAAAAGCCATAAATATAAAGTTTTCGATCTCATTAGCGATGTTGTAAAATTAGACTTGGTGGAGTCCATCTAAAGAGATCTAACTCAAAAATTCATCTGCAAAAAAGAACAAACTATGTAATTGCTAGGATGAAAATAAAATTACATTCAGATGAAAAGACTCCAATCGCCTATAGCCAAAAAAGAAAATTTAATTTGCTTTTTAAAGAAATATAGGAGTTTCAAAAATGACTCAACTAAACAGACTCAACTACAAATTCAAAAATGTTTCAACAATACGGTAACAATTCTAAATAGAAATAAAAAATTTACTCACCCTGCCAGCGATACTGGTTCTACTCAGAATGTTGTAATACTTTACTCAGCGCTAACCATCAAAAGTGCGAAGAAGAAATAATACTGCTTCAAATTTTGACAACACGGGTGCAACTTAAAATAACTCCAGTTTGTTTACGACGGCCAACGTGCTATCCGCTTGTGATACTGATTGCAACTAGAGATGGTCCTGTTTCGGTGGAGAAGGAGCGAGGCCTGTTAGTTCAACAAAAGGGGCATTTGTCGTCATCTAGCGTCGATTAATTATTATAATTAAAAATATGTTTTATTAGTCGGTAGGTACTGAAATAAGAAATTTGATGGTGTGCATAACTCAAAAATTGACATTTTTGAGTTAGCTCCCTTTAGATCTAGGTGTGCGATATATTCACTCGTCTGTACCTGGTGAACTTACAAAGTGCCTTTATTTTTACCATCATTTGGGAACAAAAATCCGATTCTCAATTTTCGACCCGTATTCAAATAATATTATTGTACAAATTTAGAAATTAGCTCAAAAAAAGTTGCTTCCATTAAAAAGTTAAAAATTTGTTATGATTGCTGGTAGATATAAAAAAACCAACAACGCTTAATTATTTTTATCCAGTATGCGATCCTTAATATTTAGATAAGACTATTTCAAGGATAAGAATAAGATGAAGAGTTTTGAAAGCTATTTCAAGGAACTATCGTAAAGAAAGCATAACTCCTAAATTCCTTGTAATGACACAACGTTTAAAATAAGTTCTTAGATACTATAGGGTCATTTGTAAGTATTCTTTTAATAATGTCCCGCAAATTTTTACACAAGACTTACAAAAAAAACATTCTTTTTTGCTTATCTAAGATTGAGAACTGAACTTTATCATATTGTCGGCGCTGAATCTTATTATAGAATCAGTTTTACTCTACTAGAGCTTCACTAAAATCTTTTAATATATTCCTACTAGATGTCGCTCTTTTACTTTGATCTTTGATATACCACTCAAAATGCATGTGCGTTTACAACAATATAAAACAAAATCTATTTTTTTTGCAAAAATTCTGTCTTTTTGTTCTTTTTCTGCAAGGACCGTAGCGACACAATAAATAAAACAGCAAAATTCCTGTACATAAGATTAACAATATTGGGAAAAAAACTTTTATCCTGATATATTCGGACTATATATTCTAAGTCTGGGGATCAGAACATCATCTTGAAATGACACAACTTTTAAAATAAGTTCTTAGATACAATAGGATCATTTGTAAGTATCCTTTTAATAATGTCCCGCAAAATTTTTACACAAGACTTACAAAAAAACATTATTTCTTGCATATCTAAGATTGAAAACTGATCTTTATCATATTGTGGGTGCTTAATCTTATTATGGAATCAGTTTTACTCTACCAGCTTTACTAAAATCTTTTAATATATTCCTACTAGATATCGCTCTTTTACTTTGATCTTTGATATACACCTCAAAATGCATGTGCGTTTACAACAATATAAAACAAAATCTTATTTTTTTGCAAAAATTCTGTCTTTTTGTCCATTTTCTGCATGGACCGAAGCGACACAATAAATAAAACAGCAAAATTCCTGTGCATAAGATTTCCAATATTGGGAAAAAAACTTTTATCCTGATATATTCGGACTATCCATTCTAAGTCTGGGGATCAGAACAAATCTCGAATAATCGACGACATTCTTCATTGTAACAGTTACAAATTATAATTGTAAGAGTAAAAGTAAACCTTAAAAATATTTTGATTAATTTTTGAATTCTTAAGTACAAAAAACTTTTGAGATCAAACTTTTTAAGAATTACAATTGATCAATTTTGATGACTATTAAACTTTTCTATAAATAACTGAAAGTTAATCAGATAAATTATGCCTGCGTAACTTCTTAAGTAAGCAAAAGAAAACTTCATAAAAAATATGAGGCCCTATTTTTTTATTATTTAGATTTTTATGTTTCCTAAACAAATTCTAGCTGTAAAAGAAAACATGGTTTGAATGTTTGCTGTTTTAATTCTTCTTTAACTATCATGAAGATAGGATAAAGAAAGGCAAGATGTCTATTCCAGAACTTCAAAAACTAAGAAAGTAAAGTAATTTCACCAGTAACACAATTTCTTATTATAATGCAAGTTTTAGTTCTGCCAACGTCGAGTATAATTTTTTAGCTAGAAATAAGAAAAAAAACAATGTTTTATTAGATATAAATTACAATTTTAAAAATTTGAGACATTTTTTTCTACTGATATATTTTCACTCGTCTGTACGGGTGAACCAATAAAATTCTTATATATTTAAGATTATTTGGGATCAAAAATCCGATTTTGAATTTTCGACCCGTGTTTAAAGAGGCAAAAAATAGCCGGCCAGAAATGGTGAAGTAGCTTCCTTTAAAATTTTAAAATTTATTATGATTGTTGGTAGATAAAAAAAATAACGTTTAAATAGTACAAAACCAGTATATGCAAGGATAAGATTAAAAGTTTGAAAGACTATTTAAATTAACTTTCACAACGAAACTGCCAAATTGCTTGAAATGACGCAACGTTTAAAATAAGTTCTTAGATAGTATAGGGGTATTTGTAAGTATCCTTTTAATAATGTTCTGCAAATTTTTACACCAGGCTTACAAAAAAAAACAAAACACATTATTTTTTGCTCATCTAAGATTGAAAACTGATCTTTATCATTTGGGGTGTTGAATCTAAATAGGGAATCAGTTTTCCTCCACTAGCTTCACTAAAAACTTTTTATACATTCCCACTAGATGTCGCTCTTTTACTACAATTTTTGATATACACCTCAAAATGCATGTGCGTTTTTTTTAATAATGGTGTATAATCAAGAGATTTTTTTTTTAAATTTTGGTTATTAGCAGAAGGAAAGACAAAAGGGAAAGGCCTCGCATTCCTGAAACACTGTTAGATTATGAGAGTAAACCATCCCTGAGCAGCTACTGATCAGTACGCATGATTCCTTGGTTGCCGAGTTCTCTAAGATTCAACTGATTTTTATTACCAGCTGTCAGCACAGAGACACAACACTCTCGACGGAAGTCATCCTTCAATACGAACGCCCTAACCATTCGGCAACACGTCACACCCTTAAAGAAGCTGCGACATGATAAACTCGGGAGAGAATTAGTGAGAATTGTGGAGTTAGCTCGGGAAAGTGATGTTTAGATATTACCATCTTTGTTCAATAACACGGTATCAGTGCATGTCTTACTTAATTACGACAACAGATTAAAAACCCATCGTCGTACATAGTTTCGTGGTAAAATGCATTATTGTGAAAAAAAAAAGTTGCTGTACATTACAAAATTATGAACCTTTCTAGGGACCTTTTACCTACAATTGTACAACCTCCTTTTACCTAAAATGCATAATAGAATAGTCTTCGATGATATCACAGCCCTCTTCACGTGATGGGAGGACTTTACCATTGTCTCTTAAGCCATTTGGTATAGGGCTGGTAAACTGCAGTATCTTTAACAATGACTTATGCACCATTGTTTAAGCACTAAGTAACTACAATATATAGGAAATAATACTGAAAGAATGAATATTTAAGGACAAAACGGTTCACTGCACCGTTGTAGATACTGCACTTTACCTGCCCAACTGTAGTATAGTAGAGTAATTTAAACAATAGATGACAAGTTCCTTCAATCATTTAAAGTAATAGAAATCGATAATGATTGACAAAAAAGACAACCCTTAAGATCTATCTGTATGGTATAAAGCCAGAAGAAGTTATGATTTTTTTTTGCCGAATTCTAAGAGTGTAACTGTGAATGCTTTATGTTTGCCCCCGACTACTTTAAAATGATGCACATTTACACACAAAATCTAAACATTTACACACAAAATCTAAACATTTACACACAAAATCTAAATAGTTAACCTTTGCCTTCTTCTTGTGTTCATTAATGTGCATAGTACATGTTCAACTTAGCGTGTCGCAAATCAAGAAACGACGGGTATTTTTTTTTATCTACGGTTTTAAAAAACACAATTTTGTTAGAGATCAAACACAATTTTGTTTAAAAATATTACTTTGAGAATTCGTTATTTTATTTGTGATTTACTTTATTCTTATTCATACCAAGTTGCAAGATTTAAAAAAATGCACGTATTAGGCGCCAAAAGTTTTCCTACTGATCAGCTATATACTTTTACAAATTTTAAATTTTCTTGTTTATTTTCACGAGTATTTATTCCCTACTATAGCTAGATTTAAAGAAGGCGTATCATTGCTGTCAAACTCTAATAACTCTTTATAAAACAGAAAAATACATATTTATAATTCGGATCCATTCTAAATTAGAATATTCAATTTTTGTCTTTAATTTTTGGCTATCAATATATATAATTTTTTGATAAATGAATTTGCACGTGTCATACAAAAAAAAAAAAAAAAAAAAAAACACAACTAAAGCCATGTTTTTAGCTAGTTTTAAAAGGCACTATTTTGTTAGAGATAGTTTAAAAATGTATTTCCCGAAATTCTATATGTATTAACAATATCTGCTCATTTTCACCTACAGGGTGTCCCAAAATGAGCTACCTGTTCTGAAAAGTTAATAAAAAAGAAATGGATCGAGACATTTACACAATTCTTGCAAGGGAAACGAATAAGTTATATCTGGAATTTAACATGGAACACTTTATTATGTTAGTTATGTTTATTACGTTATTACACTTTATTAAGTTCAATTTAACCGACTTAACTTTTAAAACAATGTAGTCCATTTTGGGACAACCTGTTTATCCTTTTCCGACCGGGCTCGCAATATCGAGCGAGTATTAAAGAGAAAAAGTTCAAACTCTTCAAAAATATCGATACCGAAACAGCTGACTTGTACCATTCGTTATTTGTATAAATATCACTTTGTTTTTAAGGAGTTACTGGCATTGATGCTGTTTAACGTATTTTTTTCGATAAAAATCCAAATTTAACATCATAATTTTAAATCAGCGCCATCAAATTTTTAATGACCGCCGGTCGAAAAGAGATATTTAATCGTTCTAAATTCTAAGCAATCGAATTCTCTAACCTGCTAGATTCAAAGATGACCCATTTTTGGTAATGAAACTGTACAACATACTTATTAAAATTCCGACTAAAAACTTATTTGAATTTCTAGTCCTACCTTTCTAGTCGACTTAATGCTAATCGATCAAGCTGATGTTTAGAATCGGAGATCGTAATAACTCTTTGTAGCCTCGACGCGGAGCGTCTTTACTACGCATCGAAAAAATCCCTAGAAGGGGCGAAACGTTCCAAGGGTTCAGAAGTGGTCAGCTGACCGGTATAAACAAAAGAGGGGGGGAGGTCCTAGGACCATGCCTTCGAATCCAACCACTACCACGACGGGTCGTGATGGATAGCTGATGTTTAGAATCCAAAGTCGCAGCAATTTTAAGCAAATTTTTTAAATTTACTGCTGGTAGATAACGTATTTTCAAGTAATCGAAATTTTGCAGATCCACTATTACAATAATTAGAAGAAATTTTTTTTTCAAAAAATGCACATATTTCGCCAGGCGAGTTACAATTTTTCCATAACACGTTTTGAGTTCTCGCCTATTTTAATGTTTTGTCCCAATACAAACGTTTTTTTTTTCTATATTTTTTCATTTAGTCATATTTCAGCAAGAATATATTTAACCTCCTTTACTCCTGAAAAGAATCTTATGCATACCATTAATTGTCTAAACATATTTTAAATTAAAATACATTATTAAATCAGCTGCTTCAATATCGGTATTTTTAGAAAACTAGAATATTCTAGTTTATAATAAAAATATAGTATTAAGACAAAGGGGAAACTGAAGTTGTGAAGTGAATTCTACAAAGGTTCACGTATGTGTATCTCACGTATGTGTTTAATAATTTTTTGGTATAAATTTCGTTTCTAAAACTTTAAATAGTCCTTTACAACCTGATATACACAATTTTGCGGGAATAAAAGAAATTGTTCAAGCTCTTCAAAAAATATTGATACCGAAGCAGGTGACGTGTAGCATTCGTTATTTGAATAAAATAATGACTTTGTTTTTAAGGAGTTGCTGGGGGGGGGGGCATTGATGCTGCTTAAGGCATTTTTGAGATCAAACATTTTAAGAATTACAATAGATCAATTTTGATGACTATTAAACTTTTCGTTAAATAACTGAAAGTTAATCAGATAAATTATGCCTACGTAACTTCTTAGTAAGCAGGAGACAACTTCATAAACAACATGAGGCCCTAATTTTTTTGATTATTTATATTGTTATGTTTCTATAACAAATTCTGGCTAAAAATGAAAAAAATGGTTTGAATGTTTGCTGTTTTAATTCCGCTTTAAATATAGAAAGGCGAGATGTCTATTCCAGAACTTAAAAAAACTAAGAAAGTCAAATAATTTCTCAGGAATACTATTTCATAATACATTGCAAGTTTTAGTTTTGCCAACGCCGAGTACAATTTTTAGCTGGAAAAAAAAAACGTATTATTGGATATAAATTACATTTCTAAAATTTGAGACTTTTTTCTTCTGGATATATATTCCCTCGTTTGTACCTGGTGAACTTATAAACTTCTTTTACTTTTACCATTATTTGGGCACAAAAATCCGATTCTGAACTTTCGACCCGTATTTAAATCGCATCTGAGTAAAGGAGACAGCTCAACCAAAGTTGCTTCCAATAAATTATTAAAAATTTGTTATGATTGCTGGTAGATAACGAAAAAAATTACGTTGAATTATTTTTATCCAGTATACGATCCTTAATATAAGACTATTGCAAGGATAAGGTGAAGAGTTTTGAAAGACTATTTCGAGGAATTTTCGCAAAGAAAGCATAACTGCTAAATTCCTTGAAATGACACAACGTTTAAAATAAATTCTTAGATACTATGGACATTTTATAGGCTCCTTTTAATAATGTTCCGCAAATTTATTCACCAGGCCTACAAAACAACATTAATCTTCGGTTTTTTTAAGATTGAAAACTGATCTTTATCATATTTGGGGTGATTAATCTAAATATGGAATCAATTTTTCTCTAATAGTTACCGTCGTGTTATAAATGAACCTTTAAGACCGGCCATCAGATGGCGCTGATTAAGATTCTTAACTAACTGTTAAGCGTTTTATCGAAAAAAAAATGCATTAAATAGCAAATTTACTGAGCGCACACCTAAGTCATATGCAAATATACTGCGTGTGCACAAATCGTGTTTTGTTGGCTGTTTAAGCCATTTTTTTTTCGATAAAGCTCTTAACAGTTAGTCTCATAAACTTAATCAGCTCCATCTGATGGCAGGTCTTAAAGGGTCATTTATAACACGACGGTTTTTGGATAAATTGCTGACGTTTTAACGCTATTTTAAAGTTTCCGCATGCGCTGAACATTCTGAGACAGGAAAAAGTAGGCGGTGCCATTTGAAATTTTTGAGTTTATGTAACTATAACCGTAACCGTGAGCACCACTGTCATGAAATTCACAGAATCTCGAGAGCATACCTCCAAATAACTATTATTGAAATCTCATCTCGATCGGTTAACTGGAAAGGACTCTAGAAGCGCAGATGTTGGAAAAGTTTCTTTATAATCACTCGATAGTTTAATGAATTGCTTTTTTTAAATAGATTACTAACTTTAGAATTCTCACATTATAATAAACGAAATGTTATTTGATGTCAAGTTCTTTTCTACCAGATATCTAGAATCGTAGTCCATTCGAAAAACGTAACCTAGATTTAACCCTCTAAGATCCATTCAGATAGCGCTGATTTAAGGTTATGAGACTAAAATGTGTTAAGAGTTTTATCGAAAAAGTTATCTAAAACAGTATCAATGCCAGCAACTCAAACTTCGTCATTTTCTATTTACAAATACTGGAAAAGTTGCCTTGCAGCAAAAGCATCAACGCCATACTCCTAAAAAAATTACAACGATTTTTTAAAATTCGCTTTTCGTGTAATTTAATTTTTCACATCTAAAATTATTCCGGGCAATAAAGGAGGTTAAATAATTTGTTCCACAAGTGGAACGTTGGCGTATAAAATATTAAAATAGGAGCTTTAATCAATTACTATGGAATATTTTAAGGCAAACGAAAATTTTAAGCACTATCCGTAAAAATACACAAATAATTTGAAACACTGTAACCATTTTTTATAATAAAATAATATAAAAACTCCTATACCGGAAATTACCAGTGGTAATTGGATGTGATAAAGCTTTTCAACAGAGGCCAAAAATAGATTGCTGCATATGAAATTAATGATTCCTCTCATTTCCGAAACACTGTTAGATGAAAGTAAACCATCCCTGAGCAGCTACTGATCAGTACGCATGATTCTTTGGGGGCCGAGTTCTCTATGATTCAAAGGATTTTTATTATCAGCAATCAGCACAGAGACACAATACTCTCGAAGGAAGTCATCCTTCAATACGAACGCCCTAATCATTCGGCCACGTCACACCCTTAAAGAAGCTAAACTCACAGATGGCAACATCTGTCATATGTGATTGTGTATGTCTTGTGTTGTCCTACTTGACGAGGGTTTATAAGCGGGTCCTTGCGACCAAGCACACAAGCCTGAAAATATATGTCAACCAACTAGGAATCGATAATTAACTCGGGAGAGGATGAGTGAGAATTGTGGAGTTAGTTCGGGAAAGTGATGTCTATATATAATCTTTGTTTATTAACACGGTATCAGTGCATGCCTTGTTTAATTACGACAACAGATTAAAAAACCATCGTCGAATATATTTGTGTGGTAAAACGCATTATTGTGAAAAAAAAGTTGCCGTACATCACAAAATTATGAACCTTTCTTGGGACCTTATACCTAAATCGTACAGCCTTCCTTTTACCTAAAATTTATAATAGAAAAGTCTTTGATGATATCACAGGTCTCTTCTCGGGATTGGAGGACTATACCATTGTCTCTTAAGCCATTTAGGGCAGGGTATAGGGCAGGTAAACTTCAGTATCTATGACTATGACTTGCACCATTGTGTGAGCACTCAATAACTACAATCTATAGGAAATCATACTGAAAGAATGAATATTTAAGGACAAAACGGTTCACTGCACCGTTGTAGATACTGCACTTTACCTGCCCACTGTGGTAAGGTAGAGTAATCGAAGCACTAGATGACAAGTTCCTTTCTTTATTTAAAATAATAGAAATCAATAATGATTGCCAAAAAAGACAACCCTTAAGATTTATCTGTATGATATAAAGCCAGAAGTAGTTATGATTTTTTTTTTTTTTTTTGCCGAATTCTATTTGTAACTGTGAAATACTTTATGTTTGTCCCAGAATACTTTAAAATGATGCACAATTACATACAAAATCTAAATAGTTAATTTTTGCCTTCTTCTTGTGTTCATTAATGTACATAGTAGGGTCACATGGGGGAATTATGGATCACTCGCTTTCCGGGGTAAATAATGATCACTAAGTTTTAAGGATTAAAAATGGTTTTTAGAAAAAAAATAAATTATGCCAAGTCATCCTTATACATTCTATTTTCTTATATCAAGTTCAAAAAAATGTAACTCTGCAGCAAATAATAGAAAAAAAAATACTTTTTACACTACTATAAAAACATCTTCAAAAAAGATTGTCTTTGAAAAACATGATTTTTTTTAAGATCCATACTGGAGAAATATATTTGAACTAACTATTTTGTTGGTGCTATTTTTCAATAGGAAAAGGTCTAAGCTTTTCATTCCGATATAAATGTTTTCATAATTATTTTTTTTAATGATTTTGAAGGTATATCGATTTATCCCCCAGTTTACTGGGGTAATTCTGGATCACTGGGGTAATTCTGGATCAGTGATATTTTTTAATTTTTCATGTGTTTTTAGCTAAGCGGTATACGTCATTTTGAAGCAAAAAATCAGATTAGGCTGCTTTCCAAATTTCACTAAAAAATTCGAATTAAAAGTTTATTTAAAATTTAAATAACAAAAAATTTCTTCTCCATTGAAATAACATGCAAATTCCATTTTTATTCAATATTTTGACTGTTTTAATTTCGTTAAACTTACGAGAAACTTTCGAGATACTTCGAACTGTAAATTAATTTAACAAACGATAAATAACCGAATTTTTGAAAGAATGTAAATGGGAAATTGCGGCATAATTTATTAAAAAAGATCATCATTATTCTTCGAGTTTAAAAAAAAATTAGCAAACGATAAAGTCTAATTTTTTTCTGAGAAAGAAGATTAATAAAAAGTTAATTTAGGCGTTTAAAAGTTTGCTTTGAATTATATTTTAACTGCAACAAAAAATTAATTTACTTTTAATATGCATTACCATAAAAAAAAAGGGTGATCCATAATTACCCCATGTGTGATCCATAATTGCCCAAACCCGGGGTAATTCCTGATCACTCAATAATTAAAATAAAACTAATAATAATTAAGTTTTAGGTAAAGTGATTATTTAAATAAATTCTAAATTATTTAAGCTTACTCCATGCAAAATTAAATCTTTCTATCTTTCATACTTTAGAAAAAAATTGGATGTTGTGATTTTTTGATCCATAATTCCCCCATATGACCCTACATGTTCAATTTCACGTGTCCCAAATCAAGAAACAACGGGTATTTTTTTTATCTATATCTTTAAAAAACACAATTTTGTTGGAGATCAAACACAATTTTGTTTAAAAATATTACTTTGAGAATTCGTTATTTATTTGTAATTTACTTTTATTCTTATGCATACCAAGTTGCAAGATTTAAAAAAATGCAACTATTAGGCGCCAAAAGTTTTAATACTGATCAGCTATATACTTTTACAAATTTTAAATTTTCTTGTTTATTTTCACGACTATTAATTCCATACTATAGCTAGATTTAAAGAAGGCGTATCATTGATGTCAAACTCTAATAACTCTTTATAAAACAGAAAAATACTTATTTATAATTCGGATCCATTCTAAATTAGAATATTCAATTTTTGTCTTTAATTTGTGGCTATCAATATATATAATTTTTTGATAAATGAATTTGCAAGTGTCATACAAAAAAAACCTAAAGCCATGTTTTCAGCTAGTTTTAAAAGGCACTATTTTGTTAGAGATAGTTTAAAAATGTATTTCCAGAAATTCTATATGTATTAACAATACCTGCTCATTTTCACCTACTGGGTGTCCCAAAATGAGCTACCTGTTCTTAAAAGTTAATAAAAAAGAAATGGATCGGGACTTTAACACAATTCTTGCAGGGAAACGAATAAGTTATATCTGGAATTTAACATGGAACACTTTATTATTTTAGTTATGTTTATTACGTTATTACACTTTATTAAGTTCAATTTAACCGACTTAACTTTTAAAACAATGTAGTCCATTTTGGGACAACCTGTTTATCCTTTTCGGACCGGGCTCGCACGATCGAGCGAGTATTAAAGAGAAAGTTCAAACGCTTCAAAAATATCGATACCGAAACAGCTGACTTGTACCACTCGTTATTTGTATAAATATCACTTTGTTTTTAAGGAGTTACTGATATTGATGCTGTTTAACGTATTTTTTTCGATAAAAATCCAAATTTAGTCTCATAATTTTAAATCAACGCCATCAAATTTTTAATGACCGCCGGTCGAAAAGGGATATTTAAATCGTTCTAAATTCTAAGCAATCGAATTCTCTAACCTGCTAGATTCAAAGAAAATACGTTTTTGGTAATGAAACTATGAGACTGTACAACATATTTATTAAAATTCAGACTAAAAATTCATTTGAATTTCTAGTCCTTCGACTTAAATCTTTACAAGTATCGATGATGTTTAGGATCCAAAGTCGCAGCAATTTTAAGCAAAATTTTTTCATTTATTGCTGGTAGATAACGTATTTTCAAGTAATCGAAATTTTGCAGATACAATATTACAGTAATGAGAAAAAAATTTGAAAAAAAAAAGTACACATATTTCGCCAGGCGAATTATAATTTTGCCATAACACGGTTTGAGTTCTAGCTTATTTTAATGTTTTGTCCTATGACAAATGCCTTTTTTTCAATATTTTTCATTTAGTCATATTTCAGCAAGTCGATATTTAACCTCCTTTACTCCTGAAAAGAATCTTATGCATACATTCTATGTCTAAGCATATTTTAAATCAAAATGCATTATTAAATCAGCTGCTTCAATATCGGTATTTTTAGAAAACTAGAATATTCAAGTTTATGATAAAACTATAGCATTTAAGACAAAAAGTAAACTGAAGTTGTGAATTGAAATCTACAAACATTCACGTATGTGTACCTCTGACACGAAGATGACACATTTTTTTATTTTACTTGGAATAACATAAAAATTGTAGAAGTCAAAATAATCAGCCTCTATCGACACCCTGTATATCGCATATAACTTTTTAATGACAAAATGAACTATTAGCTCAGATTTTTGTAACAAAATCTTTCTGAACATTGTTTAATAATATTTTTTTGGTATAAATTTCGTTTTAAAAACTATAAATAGTCCTTTACGACCCGATCTACACAATTTTGCGGGTATAAAAGAAATTGTTCAAGCTCTTCAAATGGCTCCCTAATGGAGTCAAGCCCCTGTTACGGCCCGGTCGTTGTGTTTTGAAGCCCTGTTATGGGTCTGTCTACTTATTAAAGAACACACAAAATCAAAATAAAATTAAATTCGTGTTGGCGCATGCGCCCTTAAAAAGCAAACACTAATAGTGGATAGCTTCAAGCCCCCGTTTCGGCCCGGTCCATGTATTTTCAAGCCCTGTTATGGTTCCGCACTCCCACGTTTGACTCCCACTGGATGACGTTTTTTTAAAATAATTATATTAATTAAAAATTGAAATCAAATATAAAAAAACTAAGCCTCAGGCGTGCACGTAGGAATTAAAAGGAATCTATATAAAAAATATCGAATTTTTTAGAGCAGTGTAAGTAGGTCTTTTGCGATCCACAGACAGACAAACAGACAGACTCTTTCTTTTATTATTATAGATTCTTTGATAAATAAATTTGCACGTGTCATACAAAAAAAAAAACTAAAGCTATGTTTTTAGCTAGTTTTAAAATTCACTATTTTGTTAGAGATAGATTAAAATGTATTTCCGGAAATTCTATATGTATTCTGATCATTTTCACCTACAGGGTGACTCAAAATGGACTACCTGTTCTGAAAAGTTATAATAAAAAAGAAATAGATCGAGATATTAACACAACTCTTGCAGAAAACGAATAAGTTATGTCAGGAATTTGACATGGAACACTTTATTATGTCATTATGTTTATTACGTTATTACACTTTATTAAGTTCAATTTAACCGACTTAACTTTTAAAAACAGGTAGTCCATTTTGGGACACCCTGTATATTTGATCCTTCTAAATTCTAAGAAATCGAACTCTCTAACCTGCTACATTCAAAGAACACCCGTCATTGGTAATGAAACTATGAGACAGTACAACATACTTATTAAAATTCGGACAAAAAATCTGAATTTCTAGTCCTTCGACTTAAATATTTTAAAAAGAATAAATTTTCTGTTTATGATCAAAACTCGCAGCAATTTTAAGCAATTTTTTTTCATTTATTGCTGGTGGATAACGTATTTTCAAGTAAACGAAATTTTGCAATACATTATTACAATAATGTGAAAAAAAATTGAATAAAAGTACATTCTTTTACAAAATAAAAGAATTATATTTCGCCAGGCGAGTTATAATTTTTCCATAACACGGTTTGAGTTCTAGCCTATTTTAATGTTTTGTCCTAAGACAAATGCTTTTTATCAATATTTTTCATTTAGTCATATTTCAGCAAGTCGATATTTAACCTCCTTTACTCCTGAAAAGAATCTTATGCATACATTCTATGTCTAAGCATATTTTAAATCAAAATGCATTATTAAATCAGCTGCTTCAATATCGGTATTTTTAGAAAACTAGAATATTCAAGTTTATGATAAAACTATAGCATTTAAGACAAAAAGTAAACTGAAGTTGTGAATTGAAATCTACAAACATTCACGTATGTGTACCTCTGACACGAAGATGACATTAAGATTTTATTTTACTGATTTTTTATTTTACTTGGAATAACATAAAAATTGTAGAAGTAAAAATAATAAGCCTCTATCAACACCATGTACACCGCATATAGTTTTTTTAATGACAAAATGAACTATTAGCTCAGATTTTTGTAACAAAATCTTTCTGAACATTGTTTAATACTCTTTTGGTATAAATTTCGTTTCTAAAACTTTAAATTATCCTTTACAACCTGATCTATACAATTATGCGGGTATAACAGAAATTGTTCAAGCTCTACAAAAAATATTGATACCGAAGCAGGTGACGTGTACCATTCGTCATTTGAATAAAATAATGACTTTGTTTTTGCTGTTTAACCCTTATTCTCATGAAGTAGCATATATGCAACCTGGGATTTTCCCCCTAACTTAAGTTAGTTAAGTGACGTCAGCGAGTATGTTGCATTGTTATTTGTTAGAAGAACAGTAGAAGCTTCGATCAGAGTGAAAACAATGTTCAAAGTTAAAATTATTTTTGTTTTAGAGGAAGGTAACTTGTTGGGTTGTTGGGTTTTTGCATCATGTCTCGTTGTCTCTACAAGGCAAGTCCATTGAATTATTTTTCATATTAATTTTGTTTTGTTTTTACTTTGAAAAATATTTTTCACATTTCTTATGTTCTATAGTTTTAAAAAATTGTTTAAGTTGTTCGATTACCACTGTCTTTGGAAAAATACAAGCTAAAAACTGAAGGTTGCATATACGCTACTTCATGAAATTGGGGTAGTTATTGACATGGTTAGTTGTTACTTACACTTGAATATTTTTACTTCCACACTACGTTTACAACATAAAAAGGGGACGGTTTTATAATCGTTCAGTCTATCCGTCTGCCTGTCTGCCACCCACTTTCACAGAACGAACCAAAAGTCTCACAAATAAGTAGGATACGTTATTTTGAAGAGAAAAATCAGTTTAGGCTACATTCCAAGTTGCATTTAAAATTTAAATGAGAAGATTTAAAATTTAAACAACTAAAAATTTAATTTACATTTAAATAATATGCAAATTCGATTTTTATTCATTATTTTCACTGTTGCCATTACACCAAACGTACGAGAAACTTTATTAAAAATAAAAATAAAACTCTTGAAAAAAATATTTATTTTTATAATATAATTCAATTTGGATTGTTGTAATAGCACAATGAAGTTATTTTGATGCTTCATTATATATGTAGGAAGAAAGATGCATAAAAAATTAAAAATTTGTATAAAAAATCTATACAGTTTAGCTTTTAATTTTAAAGCAAAAATTTTACTAATTTAATCGATCATGAGAGATGGAATAGGCCACCTCCTCATTTTCAGAGATAGTGGAAAATGCAGATTCTGTCACAAAGGTTTCTCCAACGTCTTTTGTAAAAAGTGTAATTTAAGGTTTTGTTTAACCCTTTCAGTCCCAAAAATTTACTACACTACAGAAACATCTGATATTCACAAAATAAGCTTATTTTAGGTCAAATATACGAATTCCATAAGAAAAAAAATCAATTTAAATTTTTTATATGGTTTTTAAAACAATGCCAAAATTCTTTAACTGTGGAAAACAACAAAATAAAAAATATATATATTACCTAAAAATACTTCGAGTTATATATTTTAAGGTATCTGACCAGATTATCAAAAAAAAATTTAGTAATTATTTTAACCGAAATAGTTTAAATTGTGTTTTAAATATGTGGAACTGAAGTGAACTTATGAAAAATCAGGAAAAACACTTGTTGACTATTTCTAAATAAAAAAAATAGTAGTTCTGACTTCTATTGAGATTAAAGTAAAATTTTGTCTGATAGAACAAAGTGTGAAGAATCGAATGATGTGTGTTTGGATGTCATAGCGGGACATAACCATTTTGAAAAAAATATTGAAAGTGATGATGCCAAATGGCATCACTGGGACTGAAAGGGTTAACAAAACAAGTAGGTTTGTTACAGAATCTGTCACCTAAACCGCTTCCCTGTAATATATGCTCATAGGAAACACACAATTTATACACTTCAGAAAAAAATTCTCTAATTAAAAAATGTTAAACGCCAAAATTAACTATTTTCATGTTGCAATGTAATAATAATACACAATGCCAAAAATAACTTAATCGATCATGAGAGATGGAATAGGCCACCTCCTCATTTTCAGAGATAGTGGAAAATGCAGATTCTGTCACAAAGGTTTCTCCAACGTCTTTTGTAAAAAGTGTAATTTAAGGCTTTGTTTAACAAAACAAGTAGGTTTGTTACAGAATCTGTCACCTAAACCGCTTCAATGTAATATATGCTCACAGGAAATACACAATTTATACACTTCAGAGAAAAAATCTCTAATTAAAAAATGTTAAACGCCAAAATTAACTATTTTCATGTTGCAATGTAATGATAATACACAATGCCAAAAATAACTTAATCGATCATGAGAGATGGAATAGGCCTCCTCCTCATTTTCAGAGATAGTGGAAAATGCCTATTCTGTCACAAAGGTTTCTCCAACGTCTTTTGTAAAAAGTGTAATTTAAGGTTTTGTTTAACAAAACAAGTAGGTTTGTTACAGAATCTGTCACCTAAACCGCTTCAATGTAATATATTCTCACAGGAAATACACAATTTATACACTTCAGAGAAAAAATCTCTAATTAAAAAATGTTAAACGCCAAAATTAACTATTTTCATGTTGCAATGTAATGATAATACACAATGCCAAAAATAACTTAATCGATCATGAGAGATGGAATAGGCCATCTCCTCATTTTCAGAGATAGTGGAAAATGCAGATTCTGTCACAAAGGTTTCTCCAACGTCTTTTGTAAAAAGTGTAATTTAAGGTTTTGTTTAACAAAACAAGTAGGTTTGTTACAGAATCTGTCACCTAAACCGCTTCCCTGTAATATATGCTCACAGAAAACACACAATTTATACACTTCAGAGAAAAAATCTCTAATTAAAAAATGTTAAACGCCAAAATTAACTATTTTCATGTTGCAATGTAATAATAATACACAATGCCAAAAATAACTTCGCGACCAGACAAAAAAACAGAAAAAAAATTGAAAATTAAAAAAAAAATTAGAAAATTTATGACCATGAGAATAAGGGTTAAGGCATTTTTTTCGATAAAACTCCAAATTTAGTCTCATAATTTTACTCTCAAATTGAGTTTAGATATCTAGTAAAATACCGACAATGAAACCGAGCTAAAACTATTTATCGTTTGCTTAAATATCAACTTGAAAATAAAAGATAGCTACATATTGGCATGTATTTTTGTAATCGACATGTCTTATTTATTATATTTATTGTACTAAGTCCCAATCAACCAAGATTCTGAAATGGGATTTTTAAATAAATAAATAAATAAATAAATAAATAAATAAATAAATAAATAAATAAATAAATAAATAAATAAATAAATAAATAAATAAATAAATAAATAAATAAATAAATAAATAAATAAATAAATAAATAAATAAATAAATAAATAAATAAATAAATAAATAAATAAATAAATAAATAAATAAATAAATAAATAAATAAATAAATAAATAAATAAATAAATAAATAAATAAATAAATAAATAAATAAATCCTACAGCAATTCAAATTTAACTTCATCACTGAGCATTTGAAAACATAAGCTAAAATTCACCTTGTAAGATAGGTCTCTTCCTTCAAGCTCATTTTTAACCAAAAAGGAACACGAAAAAGTGACCTATCTATTAACCCTCCAGTGCATACTGTTGTCTTATGGCAACAAATAACATAATCCAATTTATTCTAGTAACCCTTTCCGACCGAGCTATCACAATCGTGCGGATCATTTATTTGTATAAAAATGAGGAGTTGCTGTTGAACGCATATTTTTCAATCAAACTATTCTTATAATATTAAATCAGCGCCATCTGACCGCCGGTCTAAAGGGTTAAAGTATATGATCGTGTATATGTGCATAAACTTTGCATTGTATTAATAATTTAATTTGCAACCGTATTCGTACTTTAAATACGCCAACAACAAAAATTATGGGAAAAATATCACCATCACCAAAATGATCACCAAAAATTCTTTTGGGTGAGTTTATTCTAATTTAAAAATACTAATTATATCTATCGTATGAAATATAATATTCAAATATAAAAGAAATGCATTCTAAATGTAAAATAAATCTTAAATGACAATCGTATATAGGGGAGACCGGGTCTAGTTGATACAGGGTCAAGTTGATACAGTCAAAATAACTCCGTAATGTGCAGACTTAAACAAGTGGGTACTCGCTTGACTGGACGGCCGGTCCGTCGTCAGCAACCACGCGTGAGCACTGGGAGGAGGTTGCTTTGTTCGATGAGTTGTGAATTAAATATTGGTTTTGAGCTTTAAAAGTAAATTTTTACCCCTGGTTTTGAAGTGTTATTGAAAGTTTACTTGTTAGTGGATTGTGTTATCGATAACATCACATTGTTACTTGCTATAAAGGTAAGAATGCAACCTAGTAGACTGTGTTCTAGCTGTTATTGGTTTCCCATATTTTGTGGTTTAGTGTAATGGCGACGGTTGGGTCAAGTTGATACGCTTCTTTTGGGTCAAGTTGGTGCGGTGTATCAACTTAACCCACACCAATTTTCATATGTTGCATTTATTTACAGATGCCAAGAAACTGCAAGAAAAAAACTATACAAGAGGTGAAATACCAATTGATATTTTTGGAAGAGCTTATGAAGAGATTAGAAATGGCAGAATGTCTATTAGGGAAGCGGCCAAAACCTTTAATATAGACAAAATTCTTTACAGTTACTGTTAGATGATGAAAGTATACCTAACCTGAGCAGCTACTGATCAGTACGCATGATTCCTTGGGGCCGAGTACTCTAAGATTAAGCTGATCTTTATTACCAGCAGTCAGCGCAGATACACAATACTCTCGACGGAAGTCATTCTTCCAATACGAACGCCCTAACCATTCGGCCACGTCACATAATTAAAGAAGCTGCGACATAATAAACTCGGGAGAGGATTAGTGAGAATTATGGAGGTAGTTCGGGAAAGTGATGTATAGATATTACCATCGTTTTACAATAACACGGCAGTGCATGTCTTGCTTAATTACGACAACAGCTTAAAAAACCATCATCGTACATAGTTTCGAGGTAAATTGCATCATTGTGAAAAAAAAAGTTGTCTTACATCACAAAATTTGAACCTTTCTTGGACCTTTTACCTAAAATCGTACAACCTTCCTTTTACCTAAAATGTATAATAGAATAGTCTTCGATGATATCAAAGGTCTCTTCTCGTGATGAGAGGACTATACCATTACCTCTTAAGCCGTAATGCATAGGGCAGGTAAACTTCAGTATCTATAACTGTGACTTGCACTATTGTGTAAGCTCTCAATAACTACAACCTATAGAAATGATACTGAAAGAATGAATATTTAAGGTCAAAAATGGTTCACTGCACCGTTGTAGATACTTCACTTTACCTGCCCAATGTAATATGGTAGAGTAATTGAAACACTAGATGACAAGTTTCTTCCCTTATTTAAAATAATAGAAATCGATAATGATTGACAAAAAGAGACAACCCTTAAGATGTATCTGTATAGTATAAAGCCAGAAGTAGTTTTGATTTTTTGCTGAATTCTATGCGTAACTGTGAAATACAGTATGTTTGCCTCCGACTACTTGAAAATGATGCACATTCACACACAAAATCTAAACATTTACACATAAAATCTAAATAGTTAACTTTTGCCTTCTTCCTTTATTCATTAATTTACATAGTACATGTTCAATTTCACGTGTCCCAAATCAAGAAACGACGGGTATTTTTTTTATCTATTATTTTAAAAAACTCAATTTTGTTGGAGATCAAACACTATTTTGTTTAAAAATATTACTTTGAGAATTCGTTATTTCATTTCTGATTTGCTTTTATTCTTATGCATACCATGTTACAAGACTTAAAAAAATGCACGTATTTGGCTCCAAAAGTTTTCCTTTTGATCAGCTATATACTTTTAAAAATTTTAAATTTTCTGGTTTATTTTCACGAGTATTAATTCCCTTCTAGCTAGATTTAAAGGAGGCGTATCATTGTTGTCAAACTATAATAACTCTTTATAAAACCGAAAAATACTTTTTTTATAATTCTATACATTCTAAATTTAAATATTTTATTTTTGCCTTTATTTCGTGGATATTAATATATATAATTCTTTGATAAATAAATTTTCACACGTCATTCACAGAAACTAAAGCAATGTTTTTAGCTAGTTAAGGCGCTATTTTGTTAGAGAGAGATAAAAAATGTAATTCTGGAATTCTATATGTATTCTGCTCATTTTCACCTACAGGGTGTCCCAAAATGGACTACCTGTTTTTAAAAGTTAATGAAAAAGTATTGGATCAAGATATTAACACGATTCTTGCAGAAAAGGAATAAGTCATGTCTGGAATTCGATATGGAACACTTTATTATGTTAGTTATGTTTATTACGTTATTAAAATTTATTAAGTTCAATTTAACCGACTTAACTTTTAAAAACAGGTTGTCCGTTTTGGGACACCCTGTATATTTAATCCTTCTAAGTTCTAAAAAATAGAACTCTCTAACCTGCTACATTCCAAGACCCGTCATTGGTAAAGAAACAATGAGACAGTACAACATACTTTGTAAAATTCAGACAAAATATTCATTTTGAATTTCTTGTCCTTCGACTTAAATGCTTAAACATGCATATCGGGAAGTTCAGGATAAAAGTCGCAGCAATTTTAAGCATTTTTTTTTCATTTATTGCTGGTAGATAACGTATTTTCAAGTAATTGAAATTTTGCAGACACATTATTACAACAATGAGAAAACAAAAGTACGTATTTTTCACCAGGCAGGTTATAATTTTTCCATAACACGGTTTGAGTTCTAGCCCATTTTAATGTTTTGTCCCAAGACGAATGCCTTTTATCCATCTTTCACATTTAGCCAGAATTTAGCAAGGCGATAATTAACCTCTTTCACGACTGAAAAGAATCTTATGCAATATTTTAAATTAAGATACATTATCAAATCAGCTGCTTCAATATCGAAAACGATTTAAAACTATTTATTGTTTGGTAAAATATCAACTTGAAAATAAAAGATAGATACATATTGGCATGTATTTTTGTAATCGACATGTCTTATTTATTATATTAATTGTACTCAATCAAGATTTTGAAATGGGATGTTTTAAATAAATAAATAAATAAATAAATAAATAAATAAATAAATAAATAAATAAATAAATAAATAAATAAATAAATAAATAAATAAATAAATAAATAAATAAATAAATAAATAAATAAATAAAATAAATAAATAAATAAATAAATAAATAAATAAATAAATAAATAAATAAATAAATAAATAAATAAATAAATAAATAAATAAATAAATATAAATAAATAAATAAATAAATAACGTTTCTACTTCAGCAATTCAAATTTAGCTTTATCGCTGCCGCAGGTGAAAACATAAGCTAGAATTCGCCTTGTAAGATAGAGCTCTTCATTCACGATCATTTTTATCCGAAAACGAACACGGAAAAGTGACCTATCTATTAACCCTCTAGTGCATACTGTTGCCATATGGTAACAAATAACATAATCCACTTTATTCTAGTAACCCTTTCAGACCGAGCTTTCACAATCGTGCGGATCGTTTATTTGTATAAGAAAAATGACTTTGATTTTAACCCATTAAGACCCTTTCAGGTGGCGCTAATTAAAGGTTATGAGACTAAAATGTTAAGAGTTTTACCGGAAAAGCTGCCTTAAACAGCATCAATGCCCTTGGGTCAGTTGAAATGAACACTATTGAATACAACGGAGCAATTTTTTAATTGAAAAGTTGATTAATTAAAAATTGCTAATTTTTTTTTAAAGTGTCCCTAAAAAGGGACGCTAGGCATTAATGGGTTAAGGAGTTGCTGGCATTGATGCTGTTGAACGCATTTTTTTCAATGAAACTCCAAATTTATTCTCATAATATTAAATCTGCGCCACCTGACAGCCGGTCTAAAGGGTTAAAGTATATGATCGTATATATGTGCTTCTACTTTGCATTGTATAAATAATTTAATTTGCAGCCGTATTCGTACTTTAAATATGCCAACAACAAAAAATTATGGCAAAATTTAATTTTGCAACAATTTTTTTATTTACATATTATTTACTTTAAAAATTTCTGACGAGGAAATTATATCGTCGGTAAAATGACAAAACCACGAATGTGCAAAAACAGAAAGTGCTTAGGGATGGAAAACCGTGCAACATTAAACCGGTTTTTGGCTTCGGTTAAACGGGCAAAATCCGTTCTTTAGGTGAACCGGTTAAAACTGAAGAACCGATTTGAACTAAAATCTGAATCGGTTAAACTGGAGGAAAATTTTAAAACTGTTAGATAAATCAATTGATTATGACGTCAAAAATTATATCACAATGGGTTAGAATGATATGGTTCGTAAATTGATTATTAACACTGTTGATACTGATAATGCCTTCAAGCATCAAAAACTCAGCTGCCGGTGAATGCTAAACCTATGACATAATACGTGCAAAAAAATCTTTTTCTAGACATATTAGGCAGCAACATATCAGAAAGGGGCACAGGAAGTACCACTTTTTAAATTAAAAAGAAACACAATCGACTTATGGTTTAATTTTCAGCTTTTGTGAGGGTTAAATGTTCTCTTAATATAAATTATTCCTCATGATAAGGTGCTTTTTGTGTTGCGATTTTTCTGTTTTTCCGGATATTCGAAAATCACACCTCTGAGATATGTTTTATATGTACCGTGTGATCATAAAGAAACTTTGCCAACATCTGCGGTTCTAGAGCCGTGCCAGTTAACCGATCGAGATAAAAAAAATTTAAAAAAAGTCATTTGGAGGTATGTGCTCGAGATTCTGTTAATTTCATGACAGTGGTGCTTATGGTTACGGTTATAGTTATATAAACTCGAAAACTTCAAATTTTCAACGCCTACTTTTTCCTGTCTCAAAATGTTCACGCACGCAAAAACCTTAATTAGCATTGAAACGGCATCGATTAGTCCAAAAACCGACGCGTTATAAATAACCCTTTAAGACTGGCCATCAGATGGCACTGATTAAGTTTACGAACTAACTGTTAAGCGCTTTGTAGAAAAAAAAGGCCTTAAACAGCAAATTTATTGAGTGCACACCTCAGCCACCTTTTCGATAAAACTCTTAACAGTTAGTCTCATAATCTTTATCAGCTCCATCTGATGGCCGGTCTTAAAGGGTTATTTATAACACGTCGGTTTCTGGATAAATCGCTGCCGTTTCAACGCTATTTAAGGTTTTTGCATGCGCTGAACAATTGGAGATAGGAAAAAGCAGGCGTTGCCATATGAAAATTTCGAGTTTCTGTAACTATAGCCGTAACCGTGAGCACCACTGTCATGAAATTCATTGAATCTCGACCGCATACCTCCAAATAACTATATTTGAAATCTCATCTCGATCGGTTAACTGGGACGGACTCTAGAAGCGCAGATGTTGGCAAAGTTTCTTTATAATCACCTACTAACTTTAGAATTCTCAAATAGGGTACTTGACTGTATCGCTAAAATACCTTCCAATGTTATTTAAATTATAGTTGAAAGTAAAATAAAACATATGCATATATAATTTTTACGAAATAAATCTTTTAAATCAATAAAAAAATCGTTTTAAAAAGGCATTTTTTTCACGTGATCATCACATGATCACAAACACGTCGGTTTGGCTGACGTCAATATGAACTATAAACAAACCGTCGTGATGTTTCTTGTTTTCTGATTAAACTTGATTTAATCTAATTTACTATTGAAATAATAAATACTGAGAAAATGTAGGGCTGTTTTACAGAAGCATATATCCAAAATTTGACTAAAATTGATTCCAATGTGGTGTTTCAAAGTTTGTTTATAGTTCATAGTGACATCACAGATACCACGTGACAGCCAGAAAGCGTTTTCAGGAGTGATTTTTCGTCCTAATTTTGAAATTCATTTTTCTGCCTTTTAAAGGGGTATTTGAAAAAAAAGAAAAAAACGGGTCTAATATTTTTGGCACACGAACATTTTAAGCCAATAAAAAAAATTTAGTCAAGTACCCTATTATAATAAACGAAATATTATTTGATTTCAAGTTCTTTTCAACCACATATCTAGAATAGTTGTTCATTCGAAAATTGTAACCTAGATTTAATCCTTTAAGACCCTTTCAGATGGCGCTGATTTAAGGTTATGAGACTAAAATGTTAAGAGTTTTAACAAAAAAGTTATCTTAAATACTATCAATGCCAGCAACTCAAACTTCGTCATTTTTCTTGGAAAAAATGCCTTGAACAGCATCAACGCCATACTCATAAAAAACAAATTACAACGATTTTTTAAAAATTCGCTTTTCGTGTAATTTAATTTTTCACATCTAAAATTATTCCGGGATATAAACGAGGTTGAATAATTTGTTCCACAAGTGGAACGTTGGCGTATAAAATATTAAAATAAGAGCTTTAATCAATTACTAAAAAAGATTTCAAGACAAACGAACATTTTAAGCGCTATCCGTAAAAACGCACAATACAATTTGAAACAATGTTCCCATTTTTTATAATAAAATACAATAAAAAGTCCAAAACCGGAAATTACCAATTGTAATGGGATGTGATAAAGTTTTTCAACAAAGAGGCCAGAAATAGATGGCTGCAAATGTTTATTCTACCTACCCGAATTGGCTGTGTTAAATCTGCTCACAGAAGTTATAGAAATAAACAGACGGAATGGATCAAACTTACAAAACCGGTTTTTCAAAGAAACGGTTTTTAGTAACTCTTAACTGGTACCGGTTAGAACCGGAGGAAAAAAAGAACCGGTTGAACCGAGAAGCGGTTTTAGTTTTAAAAAACCGCCTATCCCTGGAATTGCACATTCGTGGTTTTGTCATTTGACCGACGATATCACCAAAAATTCTCTTGGATGAGTTTATTTTGATTTAAAAAAATACTAATTATATCAATCGTAATAAATATAAAAGAAATTAATTCTAAATGTAAAATAAATCTAAATGACAATCCTATATACTAACACGCACACAAGTCACACCTAAGAACAAATATATTTCGTTGTAAAAACCTTTTATACTTTTCAAAAAACAACAACTCATTTTTAGTGTTTTAGTAGACTAATAAAAATGTTTTATTCTGTTTCATAGATATTGGACGCTCCTATGATGCGGACTATAAATTATGGAAATTTAAATTGTAACATTCATAGTTATTTTTAACAACAATCTAAAGCAAAATGCAATTTTTTTGCCGAAATTTTGTCTTTTGTCCATTTTCTTCAAGGACCGAAGCGACACAATAAATAAAACAGCAAAATTCCTGTACATATGATTAACAATATGGGAAAAAAAACTTTTATCCTGATATATTCGGACTATCCATTCTTAATCTGTGGATCAGAACAAATCTCGAATAATCGACGACATTCTTAATTGTAACAGTTACAAATTATAATTGTAAGAGTAGCAGTAAACCTTCTGTCTATTACAGAATTTCAAAAACTAAGAAAGTCAAATAATTTCTCAGTGATACTCTTTCATATTACAATGCAAGTTTTAGTTTTGCCAACGCCGAGTATAATTTTTAGCTGGAAATAAAATACACTTCTTTATTGGATATAAATTACAATTTTAAAAGTTTGAGACTTTTTTTCTACTGGATATATATTCACTCGTCTGTACCTGGTGAACTTACAAAGTGCCTTTATTTTTAACATCATTTGGGAACAAAAATCCGATTCTGAATTTTCGACCCGTATTCAAATAATATTATTGTACAAATTTAAAAATTAGCTAAAAAAAAGTTGCTTCCATTAAAAAGTTAAAAATTTGTTATGATTGCTGGTAGATATAAAAAAAAACCAACAACGCTAAATTATTTTTATCCAGTATGCGATCCTTAATATTTAGATAAGACTATTTCAAGGATAAGAATAAGATGAAGAGTTTTGAAAGCTATTTCAAGGAACTATCATAAAGAAAGCATAACTCCTAAATTCCTTGTAATGACACAACGTTTAAAATAAGTTCTTAGATACTATAGGGTCATTGGTAAGTATTCTTTTAATAATGTCCCGCAAATTTTTACACAAGACTTACAAAAAAAAACATTCTTTTTTGCTTATCTAAGATTGAGAACTGATCTTTTTCATATTGTCGGCGCTGAATCTTATTATAGAATCAGTTTTACTCTACTAGAGCTTCACTAAAATCTTTTAATATATTCCTACTAGATGTCGCTCTTTTACTTTGATCTTTGATATACACCTCAAAATGCATGTGCGTTTACAACAATATAAAACAAAATCTATTTTTTTTGCAAAAATTCTGTCTTTTTGTTCTTTTTCTGCAAGGACCGTAGCGACACAATAAATAAAACAGCAAAATTCCTGTACATAAGATTAACAATATTGGGAAAAATATTTTTATCCTGATATATTCGGACTATATATTCTAAGTCTGGGGATCAGAACAAATCTCGAATAAACGACAACATTCCTAATTGTAACAGTTACAAATTATAATTGTAAGAGTAACAGTAAACCTTCTGTCTATTACAGAATTTCAAAAACTAAGAAAGTCAAATAATTTCTCAGTGATACTCTTTCATATTACAATGCAAGTTTCAGTTTTGACAACGCCGAGTATAATTTTTAGCTGGAAATAAAATACACTGTTTTATTGGATATAAACAACAATTTTAAAAGTTTGAGACTGTTTTTTTCTACTGGATATATATTCACTCGTCTGTACCTGGTGAACTTGTAAACTTCCATTATTTTTACCATTATTTGGGAACAAAAATCTGATTCTGAATTTTCGACCCGTATTCAAATAGTATTATTGAATAAAATTAGAAATTAGCTCAACCAAAGTTGCTTCCATTAAAAAATTAAAAATTTGTTATGATTGCTATTAGATATAAAAAAAAAGAACAACAACGCTTAATTATTATTATCCAGTATACGATCCTTAATATTTAGATAAGACTATTTCAAGGATAAGATGAGGAGTTTTGACTATTTCAAGGAACTATCGTAAAGAAAGCATAACTTCTAAATTTCTTGAAATGACACAACTTTTAAAATAAGTTCTTAGATACAATAGGGTCATTTGTAAGTATCCTTTTAATAATGTCCCGCAAAATTTTTACACAAGACTTACAAAAAAACATTATTTCTTGCACATCTAAGATTGAAAACTGATCTTTATCATATTGTGGGTGCTTAATCTTATTATGGAATCAGTTTTACTCTACCAGCTTTACTAAAATCTTTTAATATATTCCTACTAGATATCGCTCTTTTACTTTGATCTTTGATATATACCTCAAAATGCATGTGCGTTTACAACAATATAAAACAAAATCTTATTTTTTTGCAAAAATTCTGTCTTTTTGTCCATTTTCTGCATGGACCGAAGCGACACAATAAATAAAACAGCAAAATTCCTGTACATAAGATTTCCAATATTGGGAAAAAAACTTTTATCCTGATATATTCGGACTATCCATTCTAAGTCTGGGGATCAGAACAAATCTCGAATAATCGACGACATTCTTCATTGTAACAGTTACAAATTATAATTATAAGAGTAAAAGTAAACCTTAAAAATATTTTGATTAATTTTTGAATTCTTAAGTACAAAAAACTTTTGAGATCAAACTTTTTAAGAATTACAATTGATCAATTTTGATGACTATTAAACTTTTCTATAAATAACTGAAAGTTAATCAGATAAATTATGCCTGCGTAACTTCTTAAGTAAGCAAAAGAAAACTTCATAAAAAATATGAGGAACTATTTTTTTATTATTTAGATTTTTATGTTTCCTAAACAAATTCTAGCTGTAAAAGAAAACATGGTTTGAATGTTTGCTGTTTTAATTCTTCTTTAAATATCATGAAGATAGGATAAAGAAAGGCGAGATGTCTATTCCAGAACTTCAAAAACTAAGAAAGTCAAGTAATTTCACCAGTAACACAATTTCTTATTATAATGCAAGTTTTAGTTCTGCCAACGTCGAGTATAATTTTTTAGCTAGAAATAAGAAAAAAAACAATGTTTTATTAGATATAAATTACAATTGAAGAGCTGAGTGGAAGAACGTGCTAAGTGACATTTTTGAAAAAATTGAGATTTTTGTGTTAATGTTTATGTTATTACCTTCTTTAAACATTACAGCCTTCAATTTTTTAGAAAACATTCGATTTCATACTTTTTTCGTAAACGAAGTTGGTAGGTGCACGCGTTTTCGTCACTTTTTCAATGGAAGAAAGTGCTAAGGGCTGTTAGCATTTTTTTCCTCCGAAATCGTCCGATTCCGGAACGATCGTTTAGTGGAAGAAAGTGCTAAGTGACATCGTTCGCGGAAAATTTCGACTTTCGCTTGCATTAATAGCAAAACAAATGGATCTTTTGTAGTTTTAATCAAAAAGAATTGAACAAAGTATGATTAATATATACTAATTAACTTTATTTATAAAATATAACCAATAAAATAAAATTATATTGCTTAAAACCTGGTTTTAGTGCATTTAGCAAAGCAGGAGAAAGTGCATTTTTATTTTACAATTATACGGAGTTAAAGGTTTCACATTTTAAAAAATATCGTCGGATTTTAATGTCTTCTTTTTTTTATTGTAATAAACATAGATAATTTAGCAGCGAACAGATGATATAGTTAAAACAAAGTTGCACCTGCCCTATGGAGATCGCAGTTCGCGTTAAAACAACATTGCATCCATGAACATTCAAAGCATCTGGCTTCCTAAAACAATGAATTATGGGTACAAAAATAGTTTAAAGCCATTTTGCGTTTGATCTCTAAAGCTATCGAACGCATTTTGTGGAATGTAATAAACTCCTAAACTATTAAATTGGAATTAAAAAACAAGCGGAAAGCTGAATTTTTGCTTGAATGTGCATGCAAATAGCAGCTTATATGGTAATACAAATTTAATCCAGATGCTGTTGCTTTGTTATGCAAAACTAAAATATTTTTATTATAATTGATGTAAAAATAAAGTAACAAAGAATAAAACATTATAAGTTCTTAATAATTATTAAAATATCGATGACTTAAAAAAAGAACTATGCATCACGATTGTAAAAATAAATTGTTTAAACGATCATGTTCTATTGCTGTAGAAATGCTGTAATTTAAAGTATCTTTCTTAAAAATGATTAAACCCTTAATTGAAAAGGAGAAAGGAAAACCTAAATATCCTTTGGATCTATATTTTGCCGCACAACTTGTTTTTACTTTTTTTAATATCAAAGTTTGTTTTTAAATTCGATTATTCGTATCGATAAAACTATTTAAAAATTTATTTTGCGAAAACTTACATCTTTAAATTTAATATTTATTTTATTAGCATGGATTTATGTTTCTTTTGCTATCTTTTTGTATACTTTTTTTATAAAGTTGATTTGTATTATTATTACACTAAGTATTCAGTTTATAATTTCAGTGATAATGTGTTTTTTTAAAAAATATTTTCAATTATAAACTTACTCATCTAACATTAAGCAAGAAGTTCTAAAATAACTTATATATAACCTGCTTTCTTTTAACTTAAATAATAAAAGAAATCGTTACAGTGGCGACAGACGGACGAACAAAAAGTATAAAATAGGTGTCTAATATCTTTAAAAAACTAGGGATGTGTAACACTGTATTACATTCAATTACCGATTAATAAATCGAAACGCTCATTTAAAAGTCATTATATACCTTATAAAGTATTTTCAAAAACTTTCAAAATTAAAAAGTTCTACGGCAGCTACTCCTTTCACATGCATAATATTGTAGAAAACTTTATTTTCGCGCATCAAATTTGAAGTCCGTATCTATTTTCGTTATTCAGCAATACCTTTAAAACCAAAAAAGTTTAGAGCAGCATCTTCTTGCACATGCGCAACTTTTTTGAAATCCTTATTATGACATCCAACATGAACTAGAAACCCGTGTACGAAATTTGAAGTCCGTAGCTCTTTTATTTCGAACTGTAAAGTAGTTTCAGACAGACGCGGATCAATGTAAAAAAAAAGCAATTTTTTAGAATGAGCACTCTCCAAAACGTGCAGAAAGCACAAACGCTTCATTTTGTATTATTGAACCCATCGCAATACTTTTACGTTCGAACCAAAAAAAGAATTTTCAAAATCAGGCACTTTGGATCGGAAATTGAAAGGAATATGGACGGACGGACAAAATGATGGACGGACAGGCAAAAGATTAGAAAGTATAAAAGATATCTGTGAAGATCTATCTTCCAAACAAAAGAAGAATTTTGAAAATCGAATTTTAGAACATAAATTATGAAACTCGTATGGATCAAATTTACCTAAAAAATGTCACTTAGCACGTTCTTCCACTAAACGACTGACAAAATCTGAAGCATTTCGGAGGAAAAACATGCCAAGTGCAGGGGGCGTCATGCGCGTTCCGTAAATGGCGCGTTATTACGTAACGTACGACTAAGCCAAAAGACAACAAGTATTTTGAAGAACCAAACTAAAATATCCTGCCGAAAAAACTATGATTTTGTGAATGACAGAAAAGTTGCAAACTAAAAACTTTGAAGCTCATTATCTCGTTTTCACCTTTTTGTCACTTAGCACGTTTTTCCACTAAGCTCTTCAATTTTAAAAATTTGAGACATTTTTTTCTACTGATATATTTTCACTCGTCTGTACGGGTGAACCAATAAAATTCTTATATATTTAAGATTATTTGGGATCAAAAATCCGATTTTGAATTTTCGACCCGTGTTTAAAGAGGCAAAAAATAGCTGGCCAGAAGAATAATGGTGAATTAGCTTCCTTTAAAATTTTAAAATTTATTATGATTGTTGGTAGATAAAAAAAATAACGTTTAAATAGTACAAAACCAGTATATGCAAGGATAAGATTAAAAGTTTGAAAGACTATTTAAATTAACTTTCACAACGAAACTGCCAAATTGCTTGAAATGACGCAACGTTTAAAATAAGTTCTTAGATAGTATAGGGGTATTTGTAAGTATCCTTTTAATAATGTTCTGCAAATTTTTACACCAAGCTTACAAAAAAAAAAAAAAAACACATTATTTTTTGCTCATCTAAGATTGAAAACTGATCTTTATCATTTGGGGTGTTGAATCTAAATAGGGAATCAGTTTTCCTCCACAAGCTTCACTAAAAACTTTTTATACATTCCCACTAGATGTCGCTCTTTTACTACAATGTTTGATATACACCTCAAAATGCATGTGCGTTTTTTTTAATAATGGTGTATAATCAAGAGATTTTTTTTTTAAAATTTTGGTTATTAGCAGAAGGAAAGACAAAAGGGAAAGGCCTCGCATTCCTGAAACACTGTTAGATTATGAGAGTAAACCATCCCTGAGCAGCTACTGATCAGTACGCATGATTCCTTGGTTGCCGAGTTCTCTAAGATTCAACTGATTTTTATTACCAGCAGTCAACACAGAAACACAACACTCTCGACGGAAGTCATCCTTCAATACGAACGCCCTAAAAATTCGGCCACGTCACACCCTTAAAGAAGCTGCGACATGATAAACTCGGGAGAGAATTAGTGAGAATTGTGGGGTTAGCTCGGGAAAGTGATGTCTAGATATTACCATCTTTGTTCAATAACACGGTATCAGTGCATGTCTTACTTAATTACGACAACAGATTAAAAACCCATCGTCGTACATAGTTTCGTGGTAAAATGCATTATTGTGAAAAAAAAAGTTGCTGTACATTACAAAATTATGAACCTTTCTAGGGACCTTTTACCTACAATTGTACAGCCTCCTTTTACCTAAAATGCATAATAGAATAGTCTTCGATGATATCACAGCCCTCTTCTCGTGATGGGAGGACTATACCATTGTCTCTTAAGCCATTTGGTATAGGGCTGGTAAACTGCAGTATCTTTAACAATGACTTATGCACCATTGTTTAAGCACTCAATAACTACAATCTATAGGAAATCATACTGAAAGAATGAATATTTAAGGACAAAACGGTTCACTGCACCGTTGTAGATACTGCACCTTACCTGCCCAATTTTGTTCAAAAATGTTACTTTAAGAATTCGTTATTTTATTTCTGATATACTTTTATTCTTTTGCATACCAAGTTGCAAGATTTAAAAAATGCACGTATTTGGCTCCAAAAGTTTTCCTACTGATCAGCTACATAATTTTAAATTTTTTTTTAAAAAAAATTCTGGTTTATTTTCACGAGTGTTAATTCCCTACTGCCTAGATTAAAGAAGGCGTATCATTGCTGTCAAACTCTAATAACTATTTATAAAACAGAAAAATACTTATTTATAATTCGGATCCATTCTAAATTTGAATATTCAATTTTTGTCTTTAATTTGTGGCTATCAATATACATAATTTTTTGATAAATGAATTTGCACGTGTCATACAAAAAAAAAAAAACTAAAGCCGTGTTTTTAGCTAGTTTTAAAAGGCACTATTTTGTTAGAGATAGTTTAAAAATGTATTTCCCGAAATTCTATATGTATTAACAATATCTGCTCATTTTCACCTACAGGGTGTCCCAAAATGAGCTACCTGTTCTGAAAAGTTACTAAAAAAGAAATCGATCGAGACATTAACACAATTCTTGCAGGGAAACGAATAAGTTATATCTGGAATTTAACATGGAACACTTTATTATGTTGGTTACGTTTATTACGTTATTACACTTTATTAAGCTCAATTTAACCGACTTAACTTTTAAAACAATGTAGTCCATTTTGGGACAACCTGTTTATCCTTTTCGGACCGGGCTCGCACGATCGAGCGAGTATTAAAGAGAAAGTTCAAACTCTTCAAAAATATCGATACCGAAACAGCTGACTTGTACCACTCGTTATTTGTATAAATATCAATTTGTTTTTAAGGAGTTACTGGCATTGATGCTGTTTAACGTATTTTTTTCGATAAAAATCCAAATTTAGTCTCATAATTTTAAATCAACGCCATCAAATTTTTAATGACCGCCGGTCGAAAAGGGATATTTAATCGTTCTAAATTCTAAGCAATCGAATTCTCTAACGGTCGTATCCACCAACCACGATTAGGCGCGGTTTATTCTCTGAACAGGTTCTAGTGCGGGATTAGCCGCAAAACGGTATCCACCAACACTTAATCGCGAAAATAAACCTAGACTAGTCGTTCGAGAATAAACCACCTCTCGAGGTGGTTTAAACCTAGTACTACATTCCATCTACCAATAGCGTTCGAGCAGTTTTGCGAACAGAAAAGATGGCCGATTTCTAACGAGTCTTATGATGAGGAAGATTTAAATGATTTAGAAAATTTAGAATACATTGGAAGGCGAGATATAATCGGAGTGGACACCAAATTTATTTAAGCTTACCAAAATGTTTTTCATAGTTTTTAAACTTTTTATTAACAATAAATAACGATGCATCGGAACATTGAAAATGTAACGATTTTCACATGCAGTAGCCCCATCTATATTATTTTTTGTGTACTATTTTCTACAATCCTTTTAATTTTATTTTCCTTGTAATGTTATACTTTTTTTTAACGAAAACAGTGTCTTCTTGGATCGTAACACTAATATTAGATATTTTTTTATTTATAAAATTGACTAATTTTTTGAGCCAAACATATTTTAAAAAAAGTGTTGCTAAATCTTGTTCATTGGCGATCAGCAAGAAAACCAGGTCCCTTTCACATGAAGCAACTAAAAAATCCATTTTCAAATTGAAACACTACCCGAAGAAAGATATTACTACGAAAAAAATACTTCAAAGCACAATAAATAAACATATATATTTCACTTTGTTTTTTTACAATCCGTATTCAAAGTTAATCATATAAAGCAAGCCGGAAAATACATACACCTATATCATACCAACCAACCAATCAAATAAAGCCTAAAATTGCAGTTGGCCAATCATAGAAGACTTCCGGAAGATGTTCTGCGGACGACTAAATCCTGCGCTGGTGGATAGGGATGCCGATTTAAAACACGATCAACCAGTTGGAGCAACAAAGCTAGATTAGGCTGTCTCAGGTTGATCCCGTGGCTGGTGGATACGACCGTAACCTGCTAGATCCAAAGAAGATCCGTTTTTGGCAATGAAACTATGAGACTGTACAACATACTCATTAATATTCAGACTAAAAACTCATTTGAATTTCTAGTCCTTCGACTTAAAGGACTACATAATAGACATCGCCGATGTTTAGGATCCAAAGTCGCAGCAATTTTAAGCCAATTTTTTTCATTTATTGCTGGTAGATAACGTATTTTCAAGTAATCGAAATTTTGCAGATACAATATTACAATAATGAAAAAAAAATTGAAAAAAAGAGTACACATATTTCACCAGGCGAATTATAATTTTGCCATAACACGGTTTGAGTTCTAGCTCATTTTAATGTTTTGTCCTATGACAAATGCCTTTTTTTCAATATTTTTCATTTAGTCATATTTCAGCAAGTCGATATTTAACCTTTTTCACTCCTGAAAAGAATTTTATACATACATTCCTTGTCTATACATATTTTAAATTAAAATACATTATTTAATCAGCTGCTTCAATATCGGTATTTTTAGAAAACTAGAATATTATAGTTCATAATAAAAAGATAGTGTTAAGTTAAAATGAAAACTGAAGTTGTGAAGTGAATTCTACAGAGGTTCACCTATGTGTACCTCTGATACGAAGATGACATTAAGATTTTATTTTACTGATTTTTTATTTTACTTGGAATAACATAAAAATTGTAGAATTAAAAATATTAAGCCTGTATCGACACCCTGTATACCGTATATAATTTTTTTAATGACAAAATGAACTATTAGCTCAGATTTTTGTAACAAAATCTTTCTGAAAATTGTTTAATTCTTTTTTCGTATAAATTTCGTTTCTAAAACTTTAAATAGTCCTTTACGACCTGATCTACACAATTTTGCGGGTATAAAAGGTATTGTTCAGGCTCTTCAAAAAATATTGATACCGAAGCAGGTGACGTGTACCATTCGTTATTTGAATAAAATAATGACTTTGTTTTTAAGGAGTTGCTGGGTATTGATGCTGTTTAAGGCATTTTTTTTTTATAAAACTCCAAATTTATTTTCATAATTTTACTCGCAAATTGAGTTTAGATCTCTAGTAAAGTACCGACAATAAAAACGAGTTAAAAATATTTTTCGTTTGCTAAAATATCAACTTGAAAATAAAAGATAGATACATATTGACATGTATTTTTGAAATCGAAGTATCTTATTTATTATACTTATTGTACTAAGTCCCACTCAACTAAGATTTTGAAATGGGATAAATACATAAATAAATAAACAAATAAATAAATTCCAACAACAATTCAAATTTAACTTCATCACTGAGCATCTGAACACATAAGCCAAAATTCGCCTTGTAAGATAGGTCTCTTCCTTCACGCTCATTTTTATCCAAAAACGAACACGAAAAAGTGACCTATCTACTAACCCTCCAGTGCATACTGTTGCCATATGGCAACAAATAACACAAACCACTTTTCTAGTAACCCTTTCCCGACCGAGCTATCACAATCGTGCGGATCATTTATTTGTATAAGAAAAATGACTTTGGTTTTAAGGAGTTGCTGGCATTGATGCTGTTGAACGCATTTTTTTCAATAAACTCCAAATTTATTCTCATAATATTAAATCAGCGCCATCTGACAGCCGGTCTAAAGGGTTAAAGTACTGATCGTATATATGTGCTTCTACTTTGCATTGTATAAATAATTAAATTTGCAGCTGTATTCGTACTTTAAATATGCCAACAACAAAAATTATGGGAAAACTTATTTTGCAACAATTTTTTTAAATTATATATTATTTACTAAAAAAAATTCAAACAATGAAATCAGATCACCAAAAAATATTTTGGATGAGTTTATTTTAATTTAAAAAATACTAATTGTATCAATCGTATGAAATATAATATTCAAATATAAAAGAAATGCTTTCTAAATGTAAAATAAATCTTAAATGACAATCGTATATACTAAAACACAAACACGTCATACCTAAGAACAAATATATTTCGTAGTAAAAATCTTTTATGCTTTCCAAAGAAACAAATCATTTTTAGTGTTTTAGTAGACTAATAAAAATGTTTTATTCTGTATCACAGATATTTGTCGCTCCTACAATGCGGACTATAAATTATGCAAATTATAATTGTAACATTTATATTTTTTTAACAACAATATAAAACAAAATCTAATTTTTTTGCAAAAATTCTGTCTTTTGTCCATTTTCTGCAAGGACCGAAGTGGCACAATAAATAAAACAGCAAAATTCCTCTACATAAGATTACCAATATTGGGGAAAAAAAACTTTTATCCTGATGTATTCGGACTATCCATTCTTAATCTGGGGATCAGAACAAATCTCGAATAATCGACGACGCTCACAATTGTAACAGTTACAAATTATAATTGTAAGAGTAACAGTTAACCTTAAAAATATTTTGAATAATCTTTTAATTCTTGAGTTTAAAAAACCGTTGACGTCAAGCTTTTTAAGAATTACAATAGATAAATTTTGATGACAGGTTGCTTTTTTAAAACTTTTCGTTAAGTAACTGAAAGTTAATCAGATAAATTATGCCTACGGAACTTCTTAGTAAGCAAGATTTATAAACAAGAATGAGGACCTAATTTTTACTAATTATTTAGATTTTCATGTTTCCTAAACAAATTCTAGCAAAAAGATAGATTCTTGTAAAAGAAAACATGGTTTGAATGTTTGCTATTTTAATTCCTCTTTAAATATAATGAAATTAGGATAAAGAAAGGCGAGATGTCTATTACGGAATTTCAAAAACTAAGAAAATCAAATAATTTTTCAGTAATACTATTTCATATTACATTACAAGTTTCAGTTATGCCAACGTCGAGTACAATTTTTAGGTAGGAATAAAATACGTTTTATTGGATATAAATTACAATTTTAAAAGTTTCAGACTTTTTTTTCCCTACTGGATATGTATTCCCTCGTATGTACCTGGTAAACTTATAAACTTTAATTTTTACCATTATTTGGGCACAAAAATCCTATTCTGAACTTTCGACCCGTATTTAAATCGGAAAAAAGAGTACGAAGCTTGTTCAACCAAAGTTGTTTCCATTAAAATATTAAAAATTTGTTATGATTGCTGGTAGATAACGAAAAAATTACGTTTATTTAATTTTATCCTGTATACGATCCTTAATATTAAGATAAGCCTATCACAAGGATGAGAAGAAGAGTTTTGAAAGACTTTTTCAAGGAACTTTCGCAAATAAAGCATAACTGCTACATTCCTTGAAATGACACAACGTTTAAAATAAATTCTTAGATACTATAGCGACATTTGTAAGCATCCTTTTAATAATAATTCGCAAATTTTTACACCAGGCTTACAAAAAAACATTTTTTGATTATCTGAGATTGAAATCTGATCTTTCTCATATTGGGGGTGCTGAATCGAATCATAGAATAAGTTTTCCCCTACTAGAGAACCGCTAAAATCTTTTTATATATTACCACTAGATGTCGCTCTTTTACTTCGATGTTTGATATACACCTCAAAATGGTTGTGCGTTTTTAATAATGGTGTATAATCAGGAGATATTTTTTTAAAATTTGGTTATTAGCAGAAGGAAAGACAAATGGAAAAGGCCTCTCACTCCCGAAAAACTATACGACGTTAGTTTTATAGTGTTTCAGGAATGTGTTTCAGGAATGAGAGGTGTTTCAGGAATGACAGTGTTTCAGGAATGTGAGGCCTTTCCCGTTTGTTAGATGATGGAAGTATACCTAACCCTGAGCAGCCACTGATCAGTACGCATGATCCTTGGGGGCCGAGCTCTCTAATATTCGAAGGATTTTTATTACCTGCAGTCAGCACAGAGACACTGACGTCTCTTCTCGTGATGGGAGGACTATACCATTGTCTCTTAAGCCATTTGGTATAGGGCAGGTAAACTTCAGTATCTATGGCTATGACTTGCACCATTGTGTAAGCACTCAATAACTACAACCCATAGAAAATCATACTGAAAGAATGATCTTTTAAGGACAAAAAGGGTTAACTGCAATGTTGTAAATACAGCACTTTACCTGCCCACTGTTGTATAGTATAGAGTATTTGAAACACTAGACAAGTTCCTTCCCTCATTAACAATAATAGAAATCGATAATGTCTAGACAAAAAAAAGACAGCCCCGAAAATCTATCTGTATAGTATAAAGCCTGAAGCAGTTCCGATTTTTTTTGCCGAATACAATGTATTACTATAAAAAACTATATGTTTGTTGCAAAATACTTTAAAACTACACATTTACATACAAAATCTAAACAGTTCATTTTTGCCTTCTTCTTGTGTTTATTAGTGTGCATAGTTTGTTCAATTTTATGTGTCGTAAATCGAGAAACGACGGGTTCTTTTGATCTATGGTTTTAAAAACCACAATTTTGTTAGAGATCAAACACAATTTTGTAAAAAATATTACTTTGAGAATTCTTTATTTTATTTCTGATTTACTTTTGTTCTTATGTATACCCCCTTACAAGATTTTAAAAAAATGCATGCAATTGGCGCCAGAATATTTCTTACTTCTCAGCTGTATATTTTTGAAAATGCTACATTTTCTGGCACATTTTCGCGCGGATTAATTCCAAACTAGATAGATTTAAAGACGGCGTACCATTTTTGCCAAACTCTAATAACTCTTTATAAAACAGAAAAATACTTTTTTTATTATTCTATACATTCTAAATTTAAATATTTAATTTTTGCCTTTATTTCGTGGATATTAATATACATAATTCTTTGATAAATAAATTTTCACGCGTCATTCACAGAAACTAAAGCTATGTTTTTAGCTAGTTTTAAAAGGCGCTATTTTGTTAGAGCGAGAGATAAAAAATGTAATTCCGGAATTCTATATGTATTCTGCTCATTTTCACCTACTGGGTGTCCCAAAATGGACTACCTGTTTTAAAAAGTTAATAAAAAAGTATTGGATCGAGATATTAACACGATTCTTGCAGAAAACGAATAAGTCATGTCTGGAATTTGATATGGAACACTTTATTATGTTAGTTATGTTTATTACGTTATTACAATTTATTAAGTTCAATTTAACCGACTTTTAAAAACAGGTTGTCCGTTTTGGGACACCCTGTATATTTAATCCTTCTAAGTTCTAAGAAATCGAACTCTCTAACCTGCTACATTCAAAGAACAAACGACATTGGTACTGAAACTATGAGACGGTACAACATACTTATTAAAATTCGGACAAAAAATTCATCTGAATTCCTAGTCCTTCGACTTAAATGTTTTGCAATTGATACATTTTTCTGTTTACGATCAAAACTCGCAGCAATTTTAAGCAATTTTTTTTCATTTATTGCTGGTAGATAACGTATTTTCAAGTAAACGAAATTTTGCAGATTCATTATTACAATAATGTGAAAAAAATTGAAAAAAAGTACATATATTTCGCCAGGCGAGTTATCATTTTTCCATACCACGATTTGAGTTCTAGCCTATTTTAATATTTTGTCCTAAGACACACAAATGCTTTTTATCTATATTTTTCATTTAGTCATATTTCAGCCCAAGACGATATTTAACCTTCTTCACTCCTGAAAAGAATCTTATGCATACCCCCATTCCTTGTCTAAACATATTTTAAATTAAAATACATTATTAAATCAGGTGCTTCAATATCGGTATTTTTAGAAAACTAGAATATTCTAGTTTATGATAAAAATATAGTATTGAGACAAAATGTAAACTGAAGTTGTGAAGTGAATTCTACAAAGGTTCACGTATATGCACCTCTGATACGAATATGACATTAAGATTTTATTTTACTGATTTTTTTTTATTTTACTTGGAATAACATAAAAATTGTAGAAGTAAAAATAATAAGCCTCTATCAACCCTGTATACCGCATATAATTTTTTTAATGACAAAATGAACTATTAGCTCATATTTTTGTAACAAAATCTTTCTGAACATTGTTTAATACTTTTTTGGTGTAAATTCCGTTTCTAAAACTTCAAATACTCCTTTACGACCTGATCTACACAATTTTGCGGGTATAAAAGAAATTGTTCAAGCTCTTCAAAAAATATTGATACCGAAGCAGGTGACGTGTAGCATTCGCTTTTTGAATAAAATAATGGCTTTGTTTTTAAGGAGTTGCTGGGGGGGGGGGGGGGGGGGGAGGGGGGGGCATTGATGCTGCTTAAGGCATTTTTGAGAACAAACATTTTAAGAATTACTATAGAGCAATTTTGATGACTATTAAACTTTTCGTTAAATAACTGAAAGTTAATTGGATAAATTATGCTTACGTAACTTCTTAGTAAGCAAGAGACAACTTCATAAACAATATGAGGCCCTATTTTTTTTGATTATTTAGATTGTTATGTTTCTATAACAAATTCTGGCTAAAAATGAAAAAAATGGTTTGAATGTTTGCTGTTTTAATTCCGCTTTAAATATCATGAAGATAGGATAAGGAAAGGCGAGATGTCTATTCTAGAACTTAAAAAACTAAGAAAGTCAAATAATTTCTCTGTAATACTATTTCATATTACAATGCAAGTTTTAGTTTTGCCAATGCCGAGTATAGTTTTATTGGATATAAATTACAATCTTGAATGTTTGAGACTTTTTTTTCTACTTGAAATATATACACTGGTCTGTATCTGGTGAATTTATAAAATTGTTTTGTTTGTTACCATTATTTGGGCACAAAAATCCGATTCCGAATCTTCTACCCGTATTTAAACAGCCTAAAAACCAACATAACATCTGAAACAAATAAGTTGCATCCATTAAAAAATTAAAAATTTGTTATGATTGCTGGTAGATAACAAAGAAAATTACGTGTAATTATTTTTAAACTGTATACGATTCTTAATATTTATATAAGACTATTGCTAGGATAAAATTAAGAGTTTTGCAAGACTATTTCAAGTAAATTTCGCAAAGAAAGCATAACTGCTAAATTCCTTGAAATGACACAACGTTTAAAATAAATTCTTAGATACTATGGACCTTTGATAGCCTTCTAAAATGTTCAGCAAATTTATTCACCAGGCGTACAAAAAACATTAATCTTCGGTTAATTAAGATTGAAAACTGATCTTTAACATATTTGGGGGTGCTGAATCTAATTATGGAATCAGTTTTCCTCTACTAGATCTCCACTAAAATCTTTTTATATATTCCCACTAGATGTCGCTATGAGACTACGATGTTTGATATACACCTCAAAATGCATGTGCGTTTTTAATAATGGCATCTAATCAGGAGATTTTTCCTTTAATTTATGATATTAGCAGAAAGAAAGACAAATGGGAAAGGCCTCTCATTTCCGAAAAACTGTTAGATTATGAGAGTAAACCATCCCTGAGCAGCTACTGATCAGTACGCATGATTCCTTGGGGGCCGCTCTCACACAATACTCTCGACGGAAGTCATTCTTCCAATACGAACGCCCTAACCATAAATGAATTTGCACGTGTCATACAAAAAAAAATTAAAGCCATGTTTTTAGCTAGTTTTAAAAGGCACTATTTTGTTAGAGATAGATTAAAAATGTATTTCCGGAAATTCTATATGTATTCTGCTCATTTTCACCAACAGGGTGTCCCAAAATGGACCACCTGTTTTTAAAAGTTAATAAAAAAAAATGGATCGAGATATTAACACAATTCTTGCAGAAAACTAATAAGTTTTGTCTGGAATTTGATAAGGAACACTTTATTATGTTAGTTATATTTATTACGTTATAACACTTTATAAAGTTCAATTTTACCAACTTGACTTTTAAAAACAGGTAGTCCATTTTGGGACACCCTGTATATTTTATCCTTCTAAATTCTAAAAAATCGAACTCTCTAACCTGCTACGTTCAAGGAAGACCTGTCATTGGTAATGAAACTATGAAAATATACAACATCGGGTAGACTAATCAGTGAATGAACGTTTACTTAGCTACGTTCAAAAGTGAATAAACACCATTACATAATGACCTAGACAACCAGCATGTCAGATTATCTTACTACTACATGGGAGGAAATCAGTGTTGCCAATACATCTAGTGAAATGATTTCCAATCCTTATTTTTTAATTATATTTTCCAAATGTTCATTCACTGGTCAGTCTACCTCACTTATTAAAATTCAGACTAAAAATTCATTTGAATTTCTAGTCTTTCGACCTAAATGAAGACGAAGTGTGACAACGTACTATTTAGGATCGAAAGTCGCAGCAATTTTTGGCAAAATTTTTTCATTTATTGCTGGTAGATAACGTATTTTCAAGTAATCGAAATTTTGCAGATACATTATTACAATAATGAGAAAAAAAAATTGAAAAAAAAAGTACATATATATCGTACGTACATATACTCTGGACCCACCCGTGAAAAGGAAAAGAGCCCGCTTTCCCTAACGTTTCAGTTGTTTGAATTTCGGTCATACTTCTGTAGCAGCCTCAGTAATCAGTAATCCGCAGTTACCAAAAGTATCCTCAATATACTTTAGATACTCCTCATAATACTTTAAAATGATGCATATTTACACACAAAATCTAAATAGTTGATTTTTGCCTTCTTCTTGTGTTCATTAATGTACATGTTCAATTTCACGTGTCCCAAATCAAGAAACGACGGGTATTTTTTTTATCTATTATTTTAAAAAACACAATTTTGTTGGAGATCAAACACGATTTTGTTTAAAAATATTACTTTGAGAATTCGTTATTTCATTTCTGATTTACTTTTATTCTTATGCATACCATGTTACAAGATTTAAAAAAAATGCACGTATTTGGTGCCAAAAGTTTTCCTACTGATCAGCTATATACTTTTAAAAATTTTAAATTTTCTGGTTTATTTTCACGAGTATTAATTCCCTACTAGCTAGATTTAAAGGAGGCGTATCATTGTTGCCAAACTCTAATAACTCTTTATAAAACAAAAAATTCTTTTTTATAATTCTGATCCATTCTAAATTTGAATGTTCAATTTCTGTCTTTAATTTGTGGCTATCAAATAGCCTTTATCTAAGATTAACAATATTGGGAAAAAAAACTTTTATCCTGATATATTCGGACTATCCATTCTTAATCTGGGGATCAGAAGAAATCTCGAATAATCGATGACATTCTTAATTGTAACAGTTACAAATTGTAAGAGTAACAGTAAACCTTAAAAATATTTTGAATTCTTGAGTATAAAAAACCTTTGAGATCAAACATTTTGAGAATTACAATAGATCAATTTTGATGACTATTAAACTTTTCGTTAAATAACTGAAAGTTAATCAGATAAATTATGTCTACGCAACTTCTTAGTAAGAAAAAGACAACTTCATAAAAAATATGAGGCCCTACTTTTTTGATTATTTAAATTTTTATGTTTCCTAAACAAATTCTAGTTGTAAAAGAAAACATGGTTTGAATATTTGCTGTTTTAATTCTTCTTTAAATATCATGAAGATAGAATAAAGAAAGGCGAGATGTCTATTACAGAACTTTCAGAACTAAGAAAGACAAATAATTTCTCAGTAATACTATTTCATATTACAATGAAAGTTTTAGTTTTGAAAACGCTGTGTATAATTTTTAGCTTGAAAAAAAAATACGTTTTATTGGATGTAAATTACAATTTCGAATGTTTGATACTTTTTTTCTACTGGATATATATATTCACTCGTCTGTACCTGGCGAATTTATGAACTTGTTTTATTCTTATCATTATTTGGGCATAAAAATCCGATTTTAAATTTTCGACCCGTGATTTAAACAACCGACTCCTGTTGACGGTATTCCTGTTGACGTAGCTAGGCCAAAGTTGCTTCCTTTAAAAAATTTAAAAAATTTTATGATTGCTAGTAGATAAAAAAATAACCTTTAAATATTTGTATACAGTACACAACAGGTATATTCAAGGATAAGATGAAAAACTTGAGACTTTTTCAATTAAATTTCACAACGAAAGCATAACTGCTAAATTGCTTGAAATGACGCAACGTTTAAAGTAAGTTCTTAGATAGTATAGGGGCATTTGTAAGTATCCATTTCATAATGTTCTGCAAATTTTCACAATAGGCCTACAAAAAAAAAAAAAAACAATATTTTTTGCTCAACTAAGATTAAAAACTGATCTTTATCATTTGGGGTGTTGAATCTAAATAAGGAATCAGTTATCCTCTAGTAGCTTCACTAAAATCTTTTTATACATTCCCACTAGATGTCGCTCTTTTACTACGATGTTTGATGTGCACCTCAAAATTGTTGCGCGTTTTTAATAATGGTGTATAATCAGGAGATTTTATTTTTAAATTTTGGATATTAGCAGAAGGAAAGACAATGGGAAAGGCCTCACATCCTGTTAGATGATGATTTTCACTGTTAGATGATGAAAGTATACCTAAACCTGAGCAGCTACTGATCAGTACGCATGATTCCTTGGGGGCCGAGTTCTTTTAAGATTCAACAGATTTTTATTACCAGCAGTCAGCACAGATACACAATACTCTCGACGGAAGTCATTCTTCCAATACGAACGCCCTAACCATTCGGCCACGTCACATAATTAAAGAAGATGCGACATAATGAACTCGGGAGAGGATTAGTGGGAATTGTGGAGTTAGATCGGGAAAGGGATGTCTAGGTATTATCTTAGTTCAATTACGCGGTATCAGTGCATGTCGTGCTTAATTAAGGCAACAGATTAAAAAACCATCGTCGTACATAGTTTCGTGGTAAAATGCATTATTGCCGTACATCACAAAAGTATGAAATTTTCTTAGGACATTTTACCTAAAATCGTACAACATTCCTTTTACCTAAAATCGTATGATAGAATAGTCTTTGATGATATCACAGGTCTCTTCACGTGATGGGAGGATTTTACCATTGTCTCTTAAGCCATTTGGTATAGGGCTGGTAAACTGCAGTATCTTTAACAATGACTTATGCACCATTGTTTAGGCACTCAATAACTACAATCTATAGGAAATCATACTGAAAGAATGAATATTTAAGGACAAAACGGTTCACTGCACCGTTGTAGATACTGCACTTTACCTGCCCAATTCTAGTATAGTAGAGTAATTGAAACAATATATGACAAGTTCCTTCCCTCATTTAAAGTAATATAAATCGATAATGATTGACAAAAAAGACAACCCTTAAGATCTATCTGTATGGTATAAAGCCAGAAGAAGTTATGATTTTTTTTGCCGAATTCTTATGTGTAACTGTGAATGCTTCATGTTTGCCCCCGACTAATTTAAAATGATGCACAAGTACATACAAAATCTAAATAGTTAATTTTTGCCTTCTTCTTGTGTTTATTAATGTGCATAGTACATGTTCAACTTCACGTGTCGCAAATCAAGAAACGACGGGTAATTTTTTTTATCTACGGTTTTAAAAAACACAATTTTGTTAGAGATCAAACACAATTTTGTTTAAAAATATTACTTTGAGAATTCGTTATTTTATTTGTGATTTACTTTATTCTTATTCATACCAAGTTGCAAGATTTAAAAAAATGCACGTATTAGGCGCCAAAAGTTTTCCTACTGATCAGCTATATACTTTTACAAATTTTAAATTTTCTTGTTTATTTTCACGAGTATTAATTCCCTACTATAGCTAGATTTAAAGAAGGCGTATCATTGCTGTCAAACTCTAATAACTCTTTATAAAACAGAAAAATACATATTTATAATTCGGATCCATTCTAAATTAGAATATTCAATTTTTGTCTTTAATTTTTGGCTATCAATATATATAATTTTTTGATAAATGAATTTGCACGTGTCATACAAAAAAAAACACAACTAAAGCCATGTTTTTAGCTAGTTTTAAAAGGCACTATTTTGTTAGAGATAGTTTAAAATTTTTTTTCCCGAAATTCTATATGTATTAACAATATCTGCTCATTTTCACCTACAGGGTGTCCCAAAATGAGCTACCTGTTCTGAAAAGTTAATAAAAAAGAAATGGATCATTGCTGTCAACGTATTTTTTTCGATAAAAATCCAAATTTAATCTCATAATTTTAAATCAGCGCCATCAACTTTTTAATGACCGCCGGTCGAAAAGGGATATTTAATCGTTCTAAATTCTAAGCAATCGAATTCTCTAACCTGCTAGATTCAAAGAAGATCCGTTTTTGGTAATGAGACTATGAGAATGTACAACATACTTATTAAAATTCAGACTAAAAACTCATTTGAATTTCTAGTCCTTCGACTTAAGTGCCTATAAACATCGTTGATGTTTAGGATCGAAAGTCGCAGCAATTTTAAGCAAATTTTTTTCATTTATTGCTGGTAGATAACATATTTTCAAGTAATCGAAATTTTACATTTACACAATTCTTGCAGGGAAACGAATAAGTTATATCTGGAATTTAACATGGAACACTTTATTATGTTAGTTATGTTTATTACGTTATTACACTTTATTAAGTTCAATTTAACCGACTTAACTTTTAAAACAATGTAGTCCATTTTGGGACAACCTGTTTATCCTTTTCCGACCGGGCTCGCAATATCGAGCGAGTATTAAAGAGAAAAAGTTCAAACTCTTCAAAAATATCGATACCGAAACAGCTGACTTGTACCATTCGTTATTTGTATAAATATCACTTTGTTTTTAAGGAGTTACTGGCATTGAAGCTGTTTAACGTATTTTTTTCGATAAAAATCCAAATTTAATCTCATAATTTTAAATCAGCGCCATCAACTTTTTAATGACCGCCGGTCGAAAAGGGATATTTAATCGTTCTAAATTCTAAGCAATCGAATTCTCTAACCTGCTAGATTCAAAGAAGATCCGTTTTTGGTAATGAGACTATGAGAATGTACAACATACTTATTAAAATTCAGACTAAAAACTCATTTGAATTTCTAGTCCTTCGACTTAAGTGCTTATAAACATCGTTGATGTTTAGGATCGAAAGTCGCAGCAATTTTAAGCAAATTTTTTTTCATTTATTGCTGGTAGATAACGTATTTTCAAGTAATCGAAATTTTGCAGATACAAAATTACTATAATGAGAAAAAAATTTGAAAAAAAAAGTACACATATTTCGCCAGGCGAATTATAATTTTGCCATAACACGGTTTGAGTTCTAGCTTATTTTAATGTTTTGTCCTATGACAAATGCTTTTTTTCTATATTTTTCATTTAGTTGTATTTCAGCCCAAGATGATATTTAACCTCCTTCACTCCTGAAAAGAATCTTATGCATACATTCCTTGTCACGTATGTGTACCTCTGATACGAATATGACATTAAGATTTTATTCTACTGATTTTTTATTTTACTTGGAATAACAAAAATTTTAGAAGTAAAAGTAATAAGCCTCTATCGACATACCGCATATAATTTTTAATGACAAAATTAATTATTAGCTCAGATTTTTGTAACAAAATCTTTCTGAACATTGTTTAATTTTTTTTGGTATAAATTTCGTTTCTAAAACTTTAAATAGTCCTTTATTACCTGATCTATTCAATTTTGCGGGTATAAAAGAAAATTTTCAAGTTCTTAAAAAATATTGATATCGAAGCAGGTGACGTGTACCATTTGTTATTTGAATAAAATAATGACTTTGTTTAAAAAGTTGCTGGGCATTGATGCTGTTTAAGGCATTTTTTTCGATAAAACTCCAAATATTGTCTCATAATTTTACTCACAAATTGGGTTTAGATCTCTAGTACAGCGGTTCCCAACCTGGGGGCGATCGCCCCCAAGTGGGCGATTTGTGCTATCAAGGGGACAAAAAATACTTAAGGGGTGATCAGGGGGCGATGAGTATTGAAAGGGAGAGAAATTAAAATAATGTATCTTTGTTCAGTAAAACCATTCTCCAACCATTACCAAACTAGCCAATTTTTACATTCAACGCGTTTAAATTTTCTAGAAACCAGTAAAAATATCTTATTTAATTATTTCACAATTGTTCTTTAAAAATATGCGTTTATGTTTTTTCTGTTTAATTTAAAAGTGACCGGATAAAGCTCATTTGGTTGTTTTTATCAACGGTAGTAAATGTTATAAAACTGTTTAATAGTTACGCTTTAAATCAAATTATGATAGACATAAAATGAAAATTAAAAGGGGGCGATGGTTGTTAATTAACTTAAAGAAGGATTGCAATGGTCCAGAAAGGGTTGGGAACCACTGCTCTAGTAAAGTACCGACAGTGAAAACGAGTTAAAACTATTTATCGTTTGCTAAAATATCAACTTGAAAATAAAAGAACGATACATATTGACATGTATTTTTGAAATCCACATGTCTTATTTATTATATTTATTGTACTAAGTCCCACTCATCCGAGATTTTGAAATGGGATGTAAAAAATAAATCAATAAATAAATAAATAAATAAATAAATAAATAAATAGCCACTTCAGCAATTCAAATTTAACTTCATCACTGAGCATCTGAAAACATAAGCTAAAATTCGCCTTTTAAGATAGGTCTCTTCCTTCACGATCATTTTTATCCAAAAGCGGACACGGAAAAGTTACCTATATATTAACCCTCTAGTGCATACTGTTGCCATATGGCAACAAATAACATAATTCACTCTATTCTAGTAATCTTTTCCAACCGAGCTTTCTCAATCGTGCGGATCATTTAGTTGTATAAAAAATGACTTTGATTTTAAGGAGTTGCTGTTGAACGAATTTTTTTCAATAAAACTCCAAATTTATTCTCATAATATTAAATCAGCGCCATCTGACAGCCGGTCTAATGGGTTAAAGAATGTGATCGTGTATATGTGCATCTACTTTGCATTGTATAAATAATTTAATTTGCAGCTGTATTCGTACTTTAAATATGCCAACAATAAAAATTATGAGAAAACTTATTTTGCAACAATTTTTTTAAATTATACATTATTTACTTAAAAAATTTCAAACAAAAAAATCAGATCAGCAAAAAATATTTTGGATGAGTTTATTTTAATTTAAAAAATACCAATTATATCAATCGTATGAAATATAATATTCAAATATAAAAGAAATGCTTTCTAAATGTAAAATAAATCTTAAATGACAATCGTATATACTAAAACACACACACGTTATATCTAAGAACAAATATATTTCGTAGTAAAAATCTTTTATGCTTTCCAAAGAAACAAATCATTTTAAGCGTTTTGGTAGACTAATAAAAATGTTTTATTCTGTATCACAGATATTTGTCGCTCCTATGATGCGGAATATAAAATATGCAAATTATAATTGTAACATTTATATGTTTTTTTACAACAATATAAAACAAAATCTAATTTTTTTTTTTTGCAAAAATTCTGCCATTTGTCCATTTTCTGCAAGGACTGAAGTGGCACATTAAATAAAACAGCAAAATTCCTGTACATAAGATTGCCAATATTGGGGGAAAAAACTTTTATCCTGATATATTCGGACTATCCATTCTTACTCTGGGGATCAGAACATACCTTGAATAATCGACGACGCTCACAATTGTAACAATTACAAATTATAATTGTAAGAGCAACAGTTAACCTTAAAAATATTTTGAATAATTTTTGAATTCTTGAGTATAAAAAACCTTTGACATCAAAAATTTAAGATTTACAATAGATAAATTTTGATGACAGGTTGCTTTTTAAAACTTTTCGTTAAGTAATTGAAAGTTAATCAGATAAATTATGCCTACGGAACTTCTTAGTAAGCAAGATACAGCTTTATAAACAAGAATGAGGACCTCATTTTTTTTAATTATTTAGATTTTCATGTCTCCTAAACAAATTCTAGCAAAAAGATAAATTCTTGTAAAAGAAAACATGGTTTGAATGTTTGTTGTTTTAATTCCTCTTTAAATATTATGAAGATAGGATAAAGAAAGGCAAGATGTCTATTACCAGAATTTCAAAAACTAAGAAATTCAAATAATTTCTCATTAATACTATTTCATATTACATTGCAAGTTTCAGTTTTGCCAACGCCGAGTACAATTTTTAGCTAGGAATAAAATACGTTTTATTGGATATAAATTACATTTTTAAAAGTTTGAGACCTTTTTTTCTACTGGATATGTATTCACTCGTATGTACCTGGTAAACTTATAAACTTCTTTTATTTTTACCATTATTTGGGCACAAAAATCCGATTCTGAACTTTCGACCCGTATTTAAATCGACAAATAGAGTAGATTAAACACATTGTTCAACCAAAGTTGCTTCCATTAAAATATTAAAAATTTGTTATGATTGCTCGTAGATAACAAAAAAAATTACGTTTAATTATTTTTTTATCCTGTATATGATTCTTAATATTTAGATAAGGCTACTGCAAGGATAAGATGAAGAGTTTAGTTTTTGAAACACTAGTTCAAGAAACTTTCGCAAAGAAAGCATAACTGCTAAATTCCTTGAAATGACACAGCGTTTAAAATAAATTCTTAGATACTATGGACTTTTGATAGCCTAATTTTAAGAATGTTCCGCAAATTTATTCACTAGGCCTACAAAAAAAAACCCCATTAATCTCCGGTTACTTAAGATTGAAAACTGATAATTGTCATATTTGGGGTGCTGAATCTTAATACGGAATCAATATTCCTTTATTAGCTCCACTAAAATATTTTTATATATTCCCACTAGATGTCGCTCTTTTACTACGATGTTTAATATACACCTCAAAATGCATGTGCGTTTTTAATAATGGCGTATAATCAGGAGATTTTTTTTTAAAAATTTTGGATATTAGCAGAAGGAAAGACAAAATGGAATGGCCTTACATTTCTTAAACACTGTTAAATTATGAGAGTAAAACATCTCTGAGCAGCTACTGATCAGTACGCATGATTCCTTGGTTGCCGAGTTCTCTAAGATTCAACTGATTTTTATTACCAGCAGTCAGCACAGAGACACAATAACTCTCGACGGAAGTCATCCTTCAATACGAACGCCCTAACCATTCGGCCACGTCACACCCTTAAAGAAGCTGCGACATGATAAACTCGGGAGAGAATTAGTGAGAATTGTGGGGTTAGTGTCGGGGGGGAAAGTGATGTCTAGATATTACCATCTTTGTTCAATAACACGGTATCAGTGCATGTCTTGCTTAATTACGACCGACAACAGATTAAAAAACCATCGTCGTACATAGTTTCGTGGTAAAATGCATTATCGTGAGAAAAAAAAGTTGCCGTACATCACAAAATTGTGTACCTTTCTTGGGACCTTTTACCTAAAATCGTACAGCCTTCCTTTGAGAATTCTTTATTTATTTCTGATTTACTTTTATTCTTATGCATACTAAGGTGGCAAGATTTAAAAAAAGCATGTAATTGACGCCAAAATTTTCCTACTTATCAGCTGTATACTTTTGAAAATGCTATATTTTTTGGTTCATTTTCACCGTATTAATTCCTAACTCGATAGATTCAAAGAAGGCGTATCATTGTTGCCAAACGTTAAACACTCCTTATAAAACAGAAAAATACCTTTTTGTATAATTCAGATTCATTCTAAATTTCAATATTTCATTTTTGTCTTTATTTCGTGGATATTAATATATATAATTCTTCGATAAATAAATTTTCACGCGTCATTCACAGAAACTAAAGCTATGTTTTTAGCTAGTTTTAAAAGGCGCTATTTTGTTAGAGAGAGATAAAAAATGTAATTCTGGAATTCTATATGTATTCTGCTCATTTTCACCTACAGGGTGTCCCAAAATGGACTACCTGTTTTTAAAAGTTAATGAAAAAGTATTGGATCGAGATATTAACACGATTCTTGCAGAAAAGGAATAAGTCATGTCTGGAATTCGATATGGAACACTTTATTATGTTAGTTATGTTTATTACGTTATTAAAATTTATTAAGTTCAATTTAACCGACTTAACTTTTAAAAACCGGTTGTCCGTTTTGGGACACCCTGTATATTTAATCCTTCTAAGTTCTAAAAAATCGAACTCTCTAACTTGCTACATTCCAAGACCCGTCATTGGTAAAGAAACAATGAGACAGTACAACATACTTTGTAAAATTCAGACAAAATATTCATTTTGAATTTCTTGTCCTTCGACTTAAATGCTTAAACATGCATATCGGGAAGTTCAGGATAAAAGTCGCAGCAATTTTAAGCATTTTTTTTTCATTTATTGCTGGTAGATAACGTATTTTCAAGTAATCGAAATTTTGCAGACACATTATTACAACAATGAGAAAACAAAAGTACGTATATTTCACCAGGCAGGTTATAATTTTTCCATAACACGGTTTGAGTTCTAGCCCATTTTAATGTTTTGTCCCAAGACGAATGCCTTTTATCCATCTTTCACAATTAGCCAGAATTTAGCAAGGCGATAATTAACCTCTTTCACGACTGAAAAGAATCTTATGCAATATTTTAAATTAAGATACATTATCAAATCAGCTGCTTCAATATCGAAAACGATTTAAAACTATTTATTGTTTGGTAAAATATCAACTTGAAAATAAAAGATAGATACATATTGGCTTGTATTTTTGTAATCGACATGTCTTATTTATTATATTAATTGTACTAAGACCCACTCAATCAAGATTTTGAAATGGGATGTTTTAAATAAATAAATAAATAAATAAATAAATAAATAAATAAATAAATAAATAAATAAATAAATAAATAAATAAATAAATAAATAAATAAATCAATCAATCAATCAATCAATCAATCAATCAATCAATCATTCAATCATTCAATCAATCAATCAATCAATCAATAAATAAATAAATAAATAAATAAATAAATAAATAAATAAATAAATAAATAAATAAATAAATAAATAAATAAATAAATAAATAAATAAATAAATAAATAAATAAATAAATAACGTTTCTACTTCAGCAATTCAAATTTAGCTTTATCGCTGCCGCAGGTGAAAACATAAGCTAGAATTCGCCTTGTAAGATAGAGCTCTTCATTCACGATCATTTTTATCCGAAAACGAACACGGAAAAGTGACCTATCTATTAACCCTCTGGTGCATACTGTTGCTCAATGGCAACAATTAACATAATCCACTTTATTCTAGTAACCCTTTCAGACCGAACTTTCACAATCGTGCGGATCGTTTATTTGTATAAGACAAATTACTTTGATTTTAAGGAGTTGCTGGCATTGATGCTGTTGAACGCATTTTTTTCAATGAAACTCCAAATTTATTCTCATAATATTAAATCAGCGCCATCTGACAGCCGGTCTAAAGGGTTAAAGTATATGATCGTATATATGTGCTTCTAATTTGCATTGTATAAATAATTTAATTTGCAGCCGTATTCGTACTTTAAATATGCCAACAACAAATAATTATGACAAAATTTAATTTTGCAACAATTTTTTTAATTATATATTATTTACTTTAAAAATTTCAGACGAGGAAATTATATCACCAAAAATTCTCTTGGATGAGTTTATTTTGATTTATAAAAATACTAATTATATCAATCGTAATAAATATAAAAGAAATTCATTCTAAATGTAAAATAAATCTAAATGACAATCGTATATACTAACACGCACACACGTCACACCTAAGAACAAATATATTTCGTTGTAAAAACCTTTTATACTTTTCAAAAAACAACTCATTTTTAGTGTTTTAGTGGACTAATAAAAATGTTTTATTCTGTTTCATATACATTGGACGCTCCTATGATGCGGACTATAAATTATGCAAATTTAAATTGTAACATTCATAGTTATTTTTAAAAACAATCTAAAACAAAATGTAATTTTTTTTGCCGAAATTTTGTCTTTTGTCCATTTTCTGCAAGGACCGAAGCGACACAATAAATAAAACAGCAAAATTCCTGTACATATGATTAACAATATGGGAAAAAAAAAACTTTTATCCTGATATATTCGGACTATCCATTCTTAATCTGTGGATCAGAACAAATCTCGAATAATCGACGACATTCTTAATTGTAACAGTTACAAATTATAATTGTAAGAGTTGCAGTAAACCTTCTGTCTATTACAGAATTTCAAAAACTAAGAAAGTCAAATAATTTCTCAGTGATACTCTTTCATATTACAATGCAAGTTTTAGTTTTGCGAACGCCGAGTATAATTTTTAGCTGGAAATAAAATACACTGCTTTATTGGATATAAATTACAATTTTAAAAGTTTGAGACTTTTTTTTCTACTGGATATATATTCACTCGTCTGTACCTGGTGAACTTATAAAGTGCCTTTATTTTTACCATTATTTGGGAACAAAAATCCGATTCTGAATTTTCGACCCGTATTCAAATAATATTATTGTACAAATTTAGAAATTAGCTAAAAAAAAGTTGCTTCCATTAAAAAGTTAAAAATTTGTTATGATTGCTGGTAGATATAAAAAAAAACCAAAAACGCTTAATTATTTTTATCCAGTATGCGATCCTTAATATTTAGATAAGACTATTTCAAGGATAAGAAAAGAATATTTCAAGGATAAGAATAAGATGAAGAGTTTTGAAAGCTATTTCAAGGAACTATCGTAAAGAAAGCATAACTGCTAAATTCCTTGTAATGACACAACGTTTAAAATAAGTTCTTCAATACTATAGGGTCATTTGTAAGTATTCTTTTAATAATGTCCCGCAAATTTTTACACAAGACTTACAAAAATCATTATTTCTTGCTTATCTAAGATTGAAAACTGATCTTTATCATATTGTGGGTGCTGAATCTTATTATGGAATCAGTTTTACTCTACTAGAGCTTCACTAAAATCTTTTAATGTATTCCTACTAGATAGCGCTCTTTTACTTTGATCTTTCATATACACCTCAAAATGCATGGGCATTTACAACAATATAAAACAAAATCTCATTTTTTTGCAAAAATTCTGTCTTTTTGTCCATTTTCTGCAAGGACCGAAGCGACACAATAAATAAAACAGCAAAATTCCTGTACATAAGATTACCAATATTGGGGGAAAAAACTTTTATCCTGATATATTCGGACTATCCATTCAAAGTCTGGGAATCAGAACAAATCTCGAATAATCGACGACATTTTTCATTGTGACAGTTACAAATTATAATTGTAAGAGTAACAGTAAACCTTAAAAATATTTTGATTAATTTTTGAATTCTTAAGTACAAAAAACCTTTGAGATCAAACTTTTTAAGAATTACAATAGATCAATTTTGATTATTAAACTTTTCGATAAATAACTGAAAGTTTATCAGATAAATTATGCCGACGTAACTTCTTAGTAAGCAAAAGACAACTTCATAAAAAATATGAGGCCCTATTTTTTTATTATTTAGATTTTTATGTTTCCTAAACAAATTCTAGCTGTAAAAGAAAACTTGGTTTGAATGTTTGCTGTGTTAATTCTTCTTTAAATATCATGAAGATAGGATAAAGAAAGGCGAGATGTCTATTCCAGAACTTCAAAAACTAAGAAAGTCAAGTAATTTCACCAGTAACACAATTTCTTATTATAATGCAAGTTTTAGTTCTGCCAAAGCCGAGTATTCCTCTCCAGCGTGGGCCGCTGTTCGCAAGACACACAGAAGCAAACTATAATAATATAACCCTAATAAATAAAACCCTGAGAAGAATGACAAATCTCCTTGGTATGTGCGAAATAAGATCCTTTACAGAGACTTTTTAATATTGATTTTATTGACTCAGCAATTCTTTCTGCTTCACATAATTACAAAACCTCTATTGATGGATCTGCATATGAGAACTCTAAAGACATTATCGCTTATGATCATATAGTTGAACAAAAATATAAACGCCCATGCACCGTTCATCACGACCCTTCTTGGTAATACCGTTATGACAGTTAAGTTTTTTCGTTAACTAATACTTTTTACCCTGACAACAAGTTGCACTTTGAATAGCATTGTTATGTCCAGTGTTTAAAGATATGTGTTCATTGTCCTTTTTGGTGTTCATTTTCATCATTGTTTTTTATTAGACCAGCCTATCGCTTTGCCCTGGGGTCTCTCCCACGGGTTTTCCACATTATTTCTATATTGCCTTATAGTTTACTTTTGGAAAACACAAACGCTCTCCCTTTTTGGGGTATCTTAGATGGAGAAGTAAGGACGCTTCGCGTCGATACTTCGTATTGCTATTTCGATTTCCGCCGAGTATAATTTTCTAGCTAGAAATAAAAAAAAACACCGTTTTATTAGATATAAATTACAATTTTAAAAAATTTGAGACATTTTTCTTCTACTGATAAATTTTCACTCGTCTGTACGTGTGAACCAATAAAATTCTTATATTTGTTCCATTATCCGGGAACAAAAAGCCGATTTTGAATTTTCGACCCGTGTTTAAACAGAAAATGGAGAGCGGAGAGCGCTGGATACGTAGCTTGGCCAAAGTTGCTTCCTTTAAAAAATTTAAAATTTATTATGATTGCTGGTAGATAACAAAAAAAAAAAAATAAAGTTTAAATATTTTTATACCGTACACAACCGGTATATGCAAGGATAAGATGAAAGGTTTGAAAGACTATTTCAATTAACTTTCACATCGAAAGCATAACTGCTAAATTGCTTAAAATGACGCAACGTTTGAAAAAAAAAACCCCTTTATTAATGTAGAACAAACATTACCAGAAAAAAAATCTTCACAAGGGGGTAAACAAGAACCCCGTATATGTGACCAAAATAATCAATTACAATAATTAAGACAAAAGTTAATACCAAAACCCCCCCACAAAAAATAGATTTAAATACATAAATATTCACAAAAGAAAAAAAAAACAAAATGCGACAATGCTTTTTTTTTTTTCAAAACAAATGTCTAAAAATTCTGGACAGCGGGGGAAATATATAAACTAAAAACCTTTCGCTTCTATGAATTAAAAACATACATCAATATCGTCTATTGACAATATAAATTTAAATAAATGTTTTTTAAATTTGAAGAGGGGATACTTTGAAGTTCAGTTGGTAGTTATGTTTTCGAAAAATTTCTTTATGTGGAAGTGGGATATGATACATTTCATTTAAACGCCTAGCTGAAATATTTACTTTTAAATTACCAAAAGAATTATTACGATATAAATCTAAAATCATACGAAAAATAACGTTATGCCTAATCGGTAGTACATTTAAAAATTTAAAAATGGGGATGTTCGAATAAAGATGTCCTTTCAGTTCTTAGATAGCATAGGGGCATTTGTAAGTATCCTTTAATAATGTTCTGCAAATTTTACACCAGGCCTACAAAAAACCCCATTATTTTTTGCTAATCTAAGATTGAAAACTGATATTGATCATTTGGGGTGTTGAATCTAAATAAGGAATCAGTGTTCCTCTAGTAGCTTCACTATAATCTTTTTATTCATTCCCACTAGATGTCGCTCTTTTACTACAATATTTGATATACACCTCAAAATGCTTATCAGTGCATGTCTTGCTTAAATACGATAACTGATTAAAATTTTTAATATATATAATTCTTTGATAAATAAATTTACAAAAAAAAAACCTATGTCTTGCAAAAAAAACTAAAGCTATGTTTTTAGCTATTTTTAAAAGGCCATATTTTGTTAGAGAGAGATAAAAAAAATGTAATTCTGGAATTCTATATGTATTCTGCTCATTTTCACCAACAGGGGGTCCCAAAATGGACTACCTGTTTTTAAAAGTTGATAAAAAAGAAATGGATTGAGATATTAACACGATTCTTGCAGAAAACGAATAAGTCATGTCTGTGAATTTGACATGGAACACTGTATTATGTTAGTTATGTTTATTACGTTATTACACTTTATTAAGTTCAATTTAACCGACCTAACTTTTAAAACAATGTAGTCCATTTTGGGACACCCTGTTTATTCCTTTCCAACCGTTCTCACACGATCGTGCGAGTATTAAAGAGGAAGTTCAAATTCTTCAAAAATATCGATACCACAACAGCTGAATTGTACCCCCATTCGTTATTTATATAAAAAATGACTTTGATTTTAAGGAGTTACTGGCATTGATGCTGTTTAACGTATTTTTTTTCGATAAAAATCCAAATTTAGTCTCATAATTTTAAATCAGCGCCATCTGACCGACGGTCGAAAATTGATGTTTAGTAGTTCTAAATTCTAAGAAATCGAACTCTTTAACCTGAAGTCCTGTCATTAGTAATGAAGCTATGAAAGAGTAACACATACTTATTCAGACCAAAAATTCATTTGAATTTCTAGTCCTCCGACATAAAGGTTTAAAAATTGCAAAAACTACTACTTAGGATCAAAAGTCGCAGCAATTTAAAGCAAACATTTTTCATTTATTACTGGTAGATAACGTATTTTCAAGTAAAAGAAATGTTGCAGATTCATTATTACAATAATGAGAAAAAAATGAAAGAAAAGTACATATATTTCGCTTGGTGAGTTATAATTTTTCCATTACACGGTTTGAGTTCTATATTTTAATGTTTTGTCCTAAAACAAATGGTTTTTATTTATATTTTTCATTTAGTCATACTACCCTCCTTCAGATTATTAGAATATTCAGAATATTTGAGCATTTTCTAAGTAAACTACCCGATTTCTATAAGATTCTGCAATTTATACTCCATAAAATATTAACATTCATATTTTTAGTATGCAAATCAACAACATATTGTTCAAAAATGGCATACACATGAATTAATAATTTATAAGAAATTTTTTTAACAAAATCACAATATTAGAATAATAAAAAAACTAATTCAAAAAATTATAATACTTATAAATTAACGTGATTGGTTCACGTTGGGGTCGAAATTCAGCATAAATTATGACGATGAATGAAGTAGTGAAAGTGCTTTTCTTACTTAGGGAACAAGATTTAGTTAGTTGAGCATTAAAATGGGTCGAAAGAAAGACGTAACTTTTCTACTAAGAATGTAATTTTGAAATTACGTGAAGAGGGGCTTACCCAGCAAAGGATAGCCAAAAAGGTGAATTGTTCTCAAGGAACTGTAAGTAAAGTTCTTCAAGCTTATTATAAAATTACGAAATTTAAAGATAATCGTGAAAACTGCGGTTCCAAAAGAATAACTTCGATGAGACAGGACAGATGTCTGAGAAGGATTACTGAAATATCGGTTTAGGACCGTGGATTTCCTAAACAAGAAGTGGCAAGAATCGGGGGTGGATGCCTTAGTGAGCACGACAAGGCGAATAATGCATGAATTCGGCTTTCGATCTCGTGTTCCGAAGAAGAAACCGTTTCTTACTGCCAAACAAAAAAAGGAGATGTTTGATGAGGTGCAGAGAGAGGTTGTCTTGGGGCACCCAGGAGTGGAATAAAGTACTTTTTAGTGATGAGTCTATATTTTGCGTTTTTGTCGGTCCCCATAGTAACCGTGTTTGGCGCTTTTCTCAAGAAGATTTTTATGCAAACTGCTTGAAACGTGCAGTTAAGTTTAGTACCTCAGTAATGGTTTGGGGTTGTTTAAGTGCTCATGGACTAGGAACTCTATGTATACTGAAATGTGTTGTCAATTTTGAAGCATACAAGGCAGTTCTTGATAATTATATGATTCCAGCGTCTGAAGATCTATTTGAAGGTTACTTTATTTTCCAACAAGATTATGCATCATGCCACACTTCGAGAACTGCAATGTCTTGGCTTAAGAACAATGAAATCTAAGTGCTTTCTTGGCCGGCCAACTCACCGGATTTGAACCCCATAGAGAATATTTGGGGTTTAATGAAGAAAAAACTTAAAACTAAACTAAAAATATTGGCCCCAATGGACAAAAATAAACTTATAAACATCGTGAAAATTGTTTGGGATAATATCAGCAGAGAACAGTGCAAAAATTTAGTTTTAAGTATGCCGAATCATCTGCGAAAGTAATTAAAGCTAAGGGCAATATGACTAAATTCTTATTATTCTCACTGGTATTTGTTTGAATAGTTTACGTTACTTGTTCAAACATTATTCTAATTTTGTGGAAAGTGATTTGATGTATTCTATTTTTTTGATTTTTATGTGCAATTCGTTATAACCTTTTTTTTCAAACCATGATAATAATTTCGGGTTATATTAATCAACAAATCATGTCAAATGTGGCGCGACAAAAATAATTTGTCAATCTTTTATTTTCGTTGAATAAATACAAAATTTCAAGCACTTGAAACATGTTTTTCTCATTATTCTAATATTCTGAAGTTGGGTAGTATTTCAGCAAGGCGATATTTAACCTCCTTCACTCCTGAAAAGAATCTTATGCACACATTCTCTGTTTCATCAGCTGCTTCAATATCGTTTTTTTTTTTAGAAAACTAGAATATTCTAGTTTGTAATAAAAATATAGTATTAAGACAAAAAGTAAACTGAAGATGTGAAGTGAATTCTACAAAGGTTCACGTATGTGTACCTCTGATACGAAAAGATGACATTAGGATTTTATTTTACTGATTTTTTATTTTTCTTGGAATAACATAAAAATTGTAGAAGTAAAAATAATAAGCTTCTATCGACACCCTGTATACCGCATATAATTTTTTTAATGACAAAATGAACTATTAGCTCATATTTTTGTAACAAAATCTTTCTGAACATTGTTTAATACATTTTTGGTATAAATTCCGTTTCTGAAACTTTAAATAGTCCTTTACGACCTGATCTACACAATTTTGCGGGTATAAAAGAAATTGTTCAAGCTCTTCAAAAAATATTGATACCGAAGCAGGTGACGTGTAGCATTCGTTTTTTGAATAAAATAATGACTTTGTTTTTAAGGAGTTGCTGGGGGGGGGGGGCATTGATGCTGCTTAAGGCATTTTTTAGAACAAACATTTTAAGAATTACAATAGAGCAATTTTGATGACTATTAAACTTTTCGTTAAATAACTGAAAGTTAATCAGATAAATTATACTTACGTAATTTCTTAGTAAGCAAGAGACAACTTCATAAACAATATGCGGCCCTAATTTTTTTTGATTATTTAGATTGTTATGTTCCTATAACAAATTCTGGCTAAAAATGAAAGAAATGGTTTGAATGTTTGCTGTTTTAATTCCGCTTTAAATATCATGAAGATAGGATAAAGAAAGGCGAGATGTCTATTCCAGAACTTAAAAAAACTAAATAAGTCAAATAATTTCTCAGGAATACTATTTCATAATACATTGCAAGTTTTAGTTTTGCCAACGCCGAGTACAATATTTAGCTAGAAAAAAAATACGTATTATTGGATATAAATTACACTTCTAAAATTTGAGACTTTTTTCTACTGGATATATATTCCCTCGTCTGTACCTAGTGAACTTATAAACTTCTTTTACTTTTACCATTATTTGGGCACAAAAATCCGATTCTGAATTTTTGACCCGTATTTATATAGAAACTGATTATGAAGGTAGCCCAACCACAGTTGCTTCCATTAAAATATTAAAAAAAAATTATGATTGCTGGTAGATAACAAAAAAAAAATACTTTTAATTATTTTTATCCAATATACGATTCTCAATATTTAGATAAGACTATTGCAAGGATAAGATGAAGAGTTTTGAAAGACTATTTCGAGGAACTTTCGCAAAGAAACCATAACTGCCAAATTCCTTGAAATGTCAAAACGCTTGAAATTAATTCTTAGATACTATGGACATTTGATAGCCTATATTTAATAATGTTCCTCAAATTTATTCACCAGGCCTACAAAAAACCATCAATCTTCGGTTACTTAGATTGAAAACTGATCTTTATCATATTTGGGGTGCTGAATCTAAATACGGAACCAATTTTCCTCTATTAGTTAAACTAAAATCTTTTTATGTATTCCCACTAGATGTCGTTCTTTTACTACATACTGGATATACACATCAAAAAGGATGTGCGTTTTTTTAATAATGATGTTTAATCTGGGGATTTTTTTCTTTAATTTTGATTATTAGCAGAAGGAAAGACAAAAGGGAAAGGCCTCGCATTCCTGAAACACTGTTAGATTATGAGAGCAAACCATCCCTGAGCAGCTACTGATCAGTACGCATGATCCTTGGGGGCCGAGTTCTCTAAAATTCAAAGGATTTTTATTATCAGCAGTCAGCACAGAGACACAATACTCTCGACGGAAGTCCTCCTTCAATACGAACGCCCTTAAAATTCGGCCACGTCACACCCTTAAAGAAGCTGTGACTTACACTTAATAAACTTCGGAGAGGATTAGTGAGAATTGTGGAGTTAGTTCGGGAAAGTGATGTCCTTGATGTTACCATCTTTTTTCAATAACACGGTGTCAGTGCATGTCTTGCTTAATTACGACAACAGATTAAAAAACCATCGTCGTACATAGTTTCGTGGTAAAATGCATTATTGTGAGAAAAAAAAGTTACCGTACATCACAAAATTGTGTACCTTTTTTGGGACCTTTTACCTAAAATCGGACAGCCTTCCTTTTACCTAAAATGCATAATAGAATAGTCTTCGATGATATCACAGGTCTCTTCTCGTTATGGGAGGACTATACCATTGTCTCTTAAGTTATTTGGTGTAGGGCAGGTAAAATTCAGTATCTATGACTATGACTTGCACCATTGTCTAAGCACTAAATAACTACAACCTATAGGAAATCATACTGAAAAAATGATCTTTTAAGGACAAAAATGGTTACCTGCAATGTTGTAAATACTGCACTTTACTGGCCACTGTAGTATAGTATAGAGTAATTGAAACACTAGACAAGTTCCTTCCCTCATTAACAATAATAGAAATCGATAATGTATAGACAAAAAAGACAGCCCGGAAAATCTATCTGTATAGTAGAAAGCCTGAAGTAGTTCCGATTTTTTTTTTGCCGAATTCCATGTATTACTATGAAAAACTATATGTTTGTTGCAAAATACTTTAAAATTGCACATTTACTTACAAAATCTAAACAGTTCATTTTTGCCTTCTTCTTGCGTTTATTAGTGTGCATAGTTTGTTCAATTTTACGTGTCGTGAATCGAGAAACGACGGGTTCTTTTGATCTATGGTTTTAAAAACCACAATTTTGTTAGAGATCAAACACAATTTTGTTAAAAAATATTACTTTGAGAATACTTTATTTTTTATTTCTGATTTACTTTTGTTCTTATGCATACCCCCTTACAAGATTTAAAAAAAATGCATGCAATTGGCGCCAGAATATTTCTTACTTCTCAGCTGTATATTTTTGAAAATGTTACATTTTCTGGCACATTTTCACGCGTATTAATTCCAAACTAGATAGATTTAAAGACGGCGTACCATTTTTGCCAAACTCTAATAACTCTTTATAAAACAGAAAAATACTTTTTTTATAATTCTATACATTCTAAATTTAAATATTTAATTTTCGCCTTTATTTCGTGGATATTAAAATACATAATTCTTTGATAAATAAATTTTCACGCGTCATTCACAGAAACTAAAGCTATGTTTTAGCTAGTTTTAAAAGGCGCTATTTTGTTAGAGAGAGAGATAAAAAATGTAATTCCGGAATTCTATATGTATTCTGCTCATTTTCACCTACAGGGTGTCCCAAAATGGACTACCTGTTTTAAAAAGTTAATAAAAAAGTATTGGATCGAGATATTAACACGATTCTTGCAGAAAACGAATAAGTCATGTCTGGAATTTGATATGGAACACTTTATTATGTTAGTTATGTTTATTACGTTATTACAATTTATTCAGTTCAATTTAACCGACTTAACTTTTAAAAACAGGTTGTCCGTTTTGGGACACCCTGTATATTTAATCCTTCTAAGTTCTAAGAAATTGAACTCTCTAACCTGCTACATTCCAAGAAGACCCGTCATTGGTAAAGAAACTATGAGACAGTACAACATACTTTGTAAAATTCAGACAAAAAATTCATTTTGAATTTCTAGTCCTTCGACTTAAATGCTTAAAAATTACAACCCGAATGTTCAGAATAAAAGTCGCAGCAATTTTAAGCAACTTTTTTTCATTTATTGCTGGTAGATAACGTATTTTCAAGTAATCGAAATTTTGCAGACACATTATTACAACAGTGAGAAAACAAAAGTACGTATATTTCACCAGGCAGGTTATAATTTTTCCATAACACGGTTTGAGTTCTAGCCCATTTTATTGTTTTGTCCCAAGACGAATGCCTTTTATCCATCTTTCACATTTAGCCAGAATTTAGCAAAGCGATAATTAACCTCTTTCACGACTGAAAAGAATCTTATGCAATATTTTAAATTAAGATACATTATTAAATCAGCTGCTTCAATATCGGTATTTTTAGAAAACTATAATATTCTAGTTTGTAATAAAAAATATAATAGTGTTAAGATAAAATGTAAACCAAAGTTGTGAAGTGAATTCTACAGAGGTTCACGTATGTATACCCCTGATGCGAAGAGCAAAAATTGTGATTTTACTTTACTGATTGTTACTTTACTTGGAAGCTTGATAATATAAAAATTGTAGAAGTAAAAATAATAAGCTTCTATCGACACCGACGCATGTATATCGCAGATATTTTTTTATAACAAAATGAACTATTAGCACAGAATTTTAAAAAAAAATCTTTTTGAACATTATTTAATACTTTTTTGGTATATATTTTGTTTCTACAACTGTAAATAATACATTACGACACGATGTACACAATTTTCCGGATATAAAACAGAATGCTCAAGCTCCTCAAAAAATATTGATACCGAAACAGGTGACGTGTACCATTCGTTATTTGAATAAAATAATGACCTTGTTTTTAAGGAGTTGTTGGGGTGGGGGGTGGGCGGTGGAGCATTGATGCTGTTTAGGAATTTTTTTTCGAAAAAACTCTAAATTTAGTCTCAAAATTTTACTCGCAAATTGAGTTTCGATCTCTTGTAAAATACCGACTATGAAAACGATTTGAAACTATTTATTGTTTGGTAAAATATCAACTTGAAAATAAAAGATAGATACATATTGGCATGTACTTTTGTAATCGACATGTCTTATTTATTATATTAATTGTACTAAGTCCCACTCAACCAAGATTTTGAAATGGGATGTTTTAAATAAATAAATAAATAAATAAATGAATGAATGAATGAATGAATGAATGAATGAATGAATGAATGAATGAATGAATGAATGAATGAATGAATGAATGAATGAATGAATGAATGAATGAATGAATAAATAAATAAATAAATAAATAAATAAATAAATAAATAAATAAATAAATAAATAAATAAATAAATAAATAAATAAATAAATAAATAAATAAATAAATAACGTTTCTACTTCAGCAATTCAAATTTAGCTTTATCGCTGCCGCAAGGGAAAACATAAGCTAAAATTCGCCTTGCAAGATAGAGCTCTTCATTCACGCTCATTTTTATCCGAAAACGAACACGGAAAAGTGACCTATCTATTAACCCTCTGGTGCATACTGTTGCCATATGGCAACAATTAACATAATCCACTTTATTCTAGTAACCCTTTCAGACCGAACTTTCACAATCGTGCGGATCGTTTATTTGTATAAGAAAAATTACTTTGATTTTAAGAAGAAGCATCAATGCCAGCATCAATGTTGCTGGCATTGATGCTGTTGAACGCATTTTTTTCAATGAAACTCCAAATTTATTCTCATAATATTAAATCAGCGCCACCTGACAGCCGGTCTAAAGGGTTAAAGTATATGATCGTATATATGTGCTTCTGATTTGCATTGTATAAATAATTTAATTTGCAGCCGTATTCGTACTTTAAATATGCCAACAACAAAAAATTATGACAAAATTTAATTTTGCAACAATTTTTTTAATTATATATTATTTACTTTAAAAATTTCAGACGAGGAAATGATATCACCAAAAATTCTCTTGGATGAGTTTATTTTGATTTAAAAAAATACTAATTATATCAATCGTATGAAATATAAAAGAAATGCATTCTAAATGTAAAATAAATCTGAATGACAATCGTATATACTAACACGCACACACGTCAAACCTAAGAACACATATATTTCGTTGTAAAAATCATTTATGCTTTCCAAAAAAACAACTCATTTTTAGTGTTTTAGTAGACTAATAAAAATGTTTTTTCTGTATCACAGATACTTGTCGCTTCTATGATGCGGACTATAAATTATGCAAATTAAAATTGTAACATTTATAGTTATTTTTAACAACAATATAAAACAAAATCTATTTTTTTTTTGTTGCAAAAATTCTGAATTTTGTCCATTTTCTGCAAGGGCCGAAGCGACACAATAAATAAAACAGCAAAATTCCTGTACATAAGATTAACAATAGTATTGGGGGGAAAAATTATCCTGATATATCCGGACTATCTATTCTTAATCTGGAGATCAGAACAAATCTTGAATAATCGACGACATTCTTAATTGTAACAGTTACAAATTACAATTGTATGAGTAACAGTAAACCTTAAAAATATTTTGGATAATTTTTGAATTCTTGAGTATAAAAAACCTTTGTAATCAAACATTTTAAGAATCACAATAGATCAATTTTATGACCATTAAACTTTTCGTTAAATAACTGAAAGTTAATCAGATAAATTATGCCGACGTAACTTCTTAGTAAGCAAAAGACAACTTCATAAACAATATGAGGCCCTAAATTTTTTTTGATAATTTGGATTGTTATGTTTCCTTAACAAATTCTGGCTGTAAAAGAAAACATGGTTTGAATGCTGTTTTAATTCCTCTTTAAATATCATGAAGATAGGATAAAGAAAGGCGAGATGTCTATTACAGAATTTCAAAAACTAAGAAAATCAAATAATTTGTCAGGAATACTATTTCATATTACATTGCAAGTTTTAGTTTTGCCAACGCCGAGTACAATTTTTAGTTAGAAATAAAATACGTATTATTGAATATAAATTACATTTTTAAAATTTGGGATTCTTTTGCTACTGGATATATATTCACTCATTTGTAGCTCTGGTAAAATTATTAACTTCTTTTATTTCTAACATCATTTGGGTACAAAAATCCAATTATGAACTTTCAACCCATATTATATTAGAAACGAATGCATTCAAAGTGGCTCAAAAAAATCTTGCTTCCTATAAAAAAATTAAAAATTTGTTATGATTGCTGGTAGAAAACAAAAAAAAATTACGTTTAATTATTTTTATCCTGTGCACGATTCTTAATATTTAGATAAGACAATTGCAAGGATAAGATGAAGTGTTTTGGGAGACTATTTCAAGTAACTTTCGCAAAGAAAGTATAACTGCTAAATTCCTTGAAATGACACGACGTTTAAAATAAATTGTTAGATACTTTGGACATTTGATAGGCTCTTTTTAATAATGTTCCGCAAATTTATTCACCAGGCCTACAAAAAAACATTAATCTTCGGTTACTTAAGATTGAAAACTGTTCTTTATTATATTTGGAGTGCTGAATCTAAATACGTAATCAATTTTCTTCTATCAGTTCCACTAAAATCTTTTTATATATTCCCACTAGATGTCGCTCTTTTACTACGATGTTTGATATACACCTCAAAATGGTTGTGCGTTTTTCATAATGGTGTATAATCAGGAGATTTTATTTTTAAATTTTGTATATTAGCAGAAGGAAAGACAATTGGGAAAGGCCTCTCATTCCCGAAAAACTGTTAGATGATGAAAGTATACCTAACCCTGAGCAGCTACTGATCAGTACGCATGATCCTTGGGGGCCGAGTTCTCTAAGATTCAAAGGATTTTTATTACCAGCAGTCAACACAGAAACACAATACTCTCGACGGAAGTCATCCTTCAATACGAACGCCCTTAACATTCGGCCACGTCACACCCTTAAAGAAGCTGTGACTTACACTTAATAAACTTCGGAGAGGATTAGTGAGAATTGTGGAGTTAGTTCGGGAAAGTGATGTCTAGATATTACCATCTTTGTTCAATAACAAGGTATCAGTGCATGTCTTGCTTAATTACGACAACAGATTAAAAAACCATCGTCGTACATAGTTTCGTGGTAAAATGCATTATTGTGAGAAAAACGTTGCTGTACATCACAAAATTAGGACATTTTCTAACGACATTTTACCTAAAATCGTACAACCTTCCTTTTACCTAAAATTGTAAAATATGATAGTCTATGATGATATCACAGGTCTCTTTTCGTGATGGGATTACCATGCCATTGTTTCTTAAGCCATAATGCATAGGGCAGGTAAACTGCACTTTCATAACAATGACTTTCACCATTTTGTAAGCACTCAATAACTACAACCTATAGGAAACATACTGAAAGAATGAATTTTAAGGACAAAATATGTTCACTGCACCGTTGTAGATACTGCACTTTACCTGCCCAACTGTAGTATAGTAGAGTAATTGAAACACTAGATGACAAGTTCCTTCCCTTATTTGAAGTAATAGAAATCGATAATGATTGACAAAAAAAGACAACTAATCTAAGATCTATCTGTAGGTATAAAGCCAGAAGTAGCTATGATTTTTTTTTGCCGAATTCTATATGTAACTGTGAAATACTTTATGTTTGTCCCAGAATACTTTAAAATGATGCACATTTACATACAAAATCTAAATAGTTAATTTTAGGTACTTTTTTTTAAATAAAAGGCACTATTTTGTTAGATATAGATTAAAAATGTATTTTAGGAAATTCTATATGTATTCTGCACAGTTTCACCTACATGGTGTCCCAAAATGGACTACCTGTTTTTAAAAGTTAATAAAAAAGAAATGGATCGAGATATTAACACAATTTTTGCAGAAAACGAATAAGTTATGTCTGGAATTTGATAAGGAACACTTTATTATGTTAGTTATATTTATTACGTTATAACACTTTATAAAGTTCAATTTTACCAACTTGACTTTTAAAAACAGGTAGTCCATTTTGGGACACCCTGTATATTTTATCCTTCTAAATTCTAAAAAATCGAACTCTCTTACCTGCTACGTTCAAGGAAGACCTGTCATTGGTAATGAAACTATGAAAATGTACAACATCGGGTAGACTAATCAGTGAATGAACGTTTACTTAGCTACGTTCAAAAGTGAATAAACACCATTACATAATGACCTAGACAACCAGCATGTCAGATTATCTTACTACTACATGGGAGGAAATCAGTGTTGCCAATACATCTAGTGAAATGATTTCCAATCCTTATTTTTTAATTATATTTTCCAAATGTTCATTCACTGGTCAGTCTACCTCACTTATTAAAATTAAGACTAAAAATTCATTTGAATTTCTAGTCTTTCGACCTAAATGAAGACGGCGAAGTAACGACAACGTACTATTTAGGATCGAGAGTCGCAGCAATTTTAGGCAAAATTTTTTCATTTATTGCTGGTAGATAACGTATTTTCAAGTAATCGAAATTTTGCAGATACATTATTACAATAATGAGAAACAATTTGAAAAAAAGTACATATATATCGCCAGGCGAATTATAATTTTTCCATAACTCGGTGTGAGTTCTAGCCTATTTTAGTGTTTTGTCCTAAGACTAATGCTTTTTATCTATATTTCACATTCAGCCAAATTTCAGCAAGGCGATATTTAACTTTCTTCACTCCTGAAAGGAATCTTATGCATACATTCTTTGTCTAAACATATTTTAAATTAAAATACATTATTAAATCAGCTGCTTCAATATCGGTATTTTTAGAAAACTAGAATATTCTTGCTTATAATAAAAATATTGTCTTTAAGACAAAAAGTAAAGTAACCGAAGTTGTGAAGGGAATTCTACGAAGGTTCACGTACGCGTACCTTTGAAGCGAGGAGAATAAATTGAGATTTTACTTTACTGATTTGTTGTTTTACTTGGAAGCTTGATAACACGAAAATTGTAGAAGTAAAAATAATAAGCCTCTATCGACATCAACGCCAATATATTCAATATTACTAATCATTATAATTTAATTAGATAAATAATAGGTGAAATGAAACAAATAACTTTTTTCAAATACATGACTGATAAGAAATGATTTCCGCATTTTTCAACACTAAAAAAATCTTTCAATATACAATTTTATAATATGAAACCTTTTAAGTTTTAAAAAAGTGAATTTTAAAGAATTATTGAAATGCTAAAATCATTTTACAATTCATGAAAATTAAAAACAAACAAATTAAATAACAATTTCTTTACTCGAAAGCAATGACTGGGATAATTGAAAATAGTTTGCCTAAAAAATGCTTTTCCCCCTTTAAGATTTTTTAAAACTTGAAATGATAGAAAACAATAAACATGAGTTTAAGTACTTTAAATTCATAATTGTAAAATAGTTTTTTTTAAATGGTGGTAAGTTGTAGGGATTCTTTAATTTTATATCTGAATCTGTCAAGTTGCAGCAATTGATATTTGATCTCTAGTAAAATACAGACAAATAAAACGATTCATAACTATTTATCGTTTGCTAAAAGATTAACTTGAAAATAAAAGATCGATACAGATTGGCATATCTTATATGTAATCGACACATTTTATTATTTTATGTTTATAATTATTGTACTAAGTACCACTTAACCAAGATTGTGAAATGGTATTTTTTAATAAACATTTCAAACAAATAAATTAATACTTCAACGTTTCCACCTAAGCAATTCAAATTTAGCTTAATCGCCGCCGCAGCTTATAACATCGCTAAAAATCGCCTTGAAAGATACAGGGTGTCCCAAAATGGACTACCTGTTTTTAAAAGTTAATAAAAAAAGAAATGGATCGAGATATTAACACAATTCTTGCAGAAAACGAATGAGTCATGTCTGGAATTTGATATGGAACACTTTATCATGTAAAGTTATGTTTATTAAGTTATTACACTTTACTATGTTCAATTTAACCGACAGATGACGCTTCAACGGACTGTATTGAATTAAATTTCAATTGGCTGCATGAAAGAATTAGGCATGCGCATACAGCAAAAAGATGGACACGTGGTCGGAACTGAACATTTCTGACCACGTGTCCTTCTTTTTGGTGTATACGCATGCCGAGTTCTTTCATACAGCCAACACGCGGTAATGAAGCGCTATCTGTTGGCTAAATTGAATATAATGTAGTGTAATAGCATAAACTATTGATTGCAGACGAACTACGGCTCAGATGGCTTTGCAATTGCACCAATCGAAATTTTGCATTATATATAGTAGCGTAAACTCAAAAAGTCAATTTTGGCCGATCGGTCACTTTTCCGCGCATGGTATACGATATTGTGGAAGAATGTGCTAAGTGACAATAGGCCAAAAACGAGAAAATGAGTTTTGAAGTTTTTAGTTTGCACTTAATTCTGTAAAAAAACGGTTCTTTCTAACGGTAAAAAATATACTTAAATTTTATGAAAAAGAAGATAAACTTGTTACATTTAAAGGATGGAATAATATGTCCATTGGAATACAACAATCTCAATTTTTCGAAAATGTCACTGAGCATGTTCTTCCACTAATGTCTTCTTTCTTCCACTAATGTCTAATGTTACTGAGCATGTTCTTCCACTAATGTCTAATGTTACTGAGCATGTTCTTCCACTAATGTCTTCTTTCTTCCACTAATGTCTAATGTCACTGAGCATGTTCTTCCACTAAGCTCTTCTTTTGACTTCTTCTAGACTGCATCCCTGAAATCCGTTGGACAGATGGTGGACAAGACTTCTGCATAGTAGAGGGTAAACCGTATCGAAATGGAGACCGAATTCCTCGTGACAACCCATGCCACGTGTGCATGTGCCACTTGGGTCGTGCGACCTGCTACTGGATGAAATGTCCCCCAGCTCCAGAAGGCTGTATTGAGTATACTAATGAAAAGTACTGCAATCCAGCGCTTTATGTGTGCGGTGAGTCTTCAATTTATTTTCTCGAAAGTAAGTTGTTGATCAATGTTGATGCGATTATAGAAGTTTTTTTACTGAGTCAGTTCCAGATTATGCATATTAAATAAATGTGTGTGTTTACCGGATTATATAACCTAGTTACAGTGATAAAATTTTGTAGTATGATTGCAACACACAATTTTCTGGTAAAAGTAACTTTTAGCACCGTGCTGTATTTATTTGCAGGTAATATAATAAATCTGTAGCTATCAATGAAGCTTCTTAACTTAAAAATTCAAAGCAATCTCTCTCCCCACAAATATAGAAATTCTTTTTCGTGACGTTATACAGGGAACAAATTACAGATTTAAATATCCTAATAGCCTTGAAAAACTAAGGATAGAAATTAACACCTAAATGGTATCCAACTGGCAAAATACGCCATCTGCTGACAAAAACTGCCCTTCCCCCCTTCCCCGTTGCATATATTTTTTAATCAGTTACACAGAAGGGAATCAAATAGTATCTCATCCACTGCAACTACAGCAAGTTATATAAAATATATAATCAGAGAAATATGCCATATTTTTGGGGGCAGTACAATACCTCTTTTAAGTGTATAATAAATGTATGTGAGTATTTTGCTGATTCGTAACTTTTTTTCTTCATGTATTAATAGCGGAACATTAAACTTTTTAAAACACTTCTGATCCCAAATTCCACTTCTTCAGATATTCCAGAACACTTGGTAGGATATCGGCATCAAAGTAGCGGAGACGGCTTTGGAAGTGGACTAGGAAATTTACAAAAATCTGAGGACAACAACGTAACCCACACATCAGGTTGGTCATGTAGAGGAAACGTCAGTCCCATAGAATAAGGCATTTTGAATTCATAATATTAAAGTATTGAATTAGAATTTAGGCATTTTCCCAAAAAGTATTAAAATGGCAATAATAGCAAAGTTTTATAGAGAAAATTTGAAGGTCAAAATTGTATAGGCGCCTCACGGATGTCCAAATGTTTGACCGATATGTCGACACTAGTCTTAAAAATTAAAAAGAAAAGCAGCGCAAACACAAATTTTAATGATTAAAAATCTATTTATGCGGGCTAAACTTCCATATATTAATAGCGGAACATTAAACTTTTAAAAACACTTCTGATCCTAAATTTTAAACAAAAAAAAAAGAATAAAGACGGCAAGAAAAAAATAATTTCAGTAAAACTATTATGAATTCAAGCTGTATCTGTTAGAGTTATGCTTGATAAAAATAATTTCCAGTAACACAGATCTTCAATTACATATTCTGTCTGTAAAATTATAAATACCCTTTTTTAGGTGATTGCAATATATTAGGAGTGCCTTACAAAACTGGGGACCTGATGGGAATCGCCACAAGTTTCTGTCTCGAATGCCGTTGTGCGGATCGGAAATTATATTGTAGCCCAAGGTGCTGCTTCAACTATGCCAAGTACCACATGTCACCAATTGAAAAGATGGTAGCAGCGCAAAGACTGGTAGCGCCGCTCAAGAATCCCTTACGCCATCTACTTGAAGAATCCGAGTAAAAACAATCAAAATGTGGGACTATAATGAGATGTAGTAGCCAGTTGAATAAATTTAGCATTTGATTTTTTTATTTTACTGAGATTTATAACGTGGTTAGCCAAAGTTTAGCAATTGTCGAAATGTATATTTGTGTTCACTGAATGAATATTTTTTAACAGATGATTATTAAATTATTAAAAATAATTTTAAAACGATTGGCTTGATTTAATTTACTTTCTATTATGTATATTTATTATGAAAAATACACCACACATAGAATATAAAATTAGACGGGTTTGTTCTTTTCCTCTAACAGTTGTTTATGAATATGAGGATGTTTTTTCTCTTCTTTCCATATGCTATTAAATAGAAATCGAAAAAATAGTCAAAATTTCAGCTGACATTACCCCGTAACTTAAAAAACCTCACATTTTTATACATGTACGCATCAAACACAGTAATAAAAGAACGACATCTGGCGTCAATTGATTTATGCGTAAAATATATATTAATATCTTATCGAAAACATAAGTATAAAGAAGTAGAGTCGTTAGAGCGAAAAAGCTGATTACCTATTAGATTCAAAGCCTAAATTTAGTTCTAAAATCCTAAGCAAAAATCTTTTTGTAGGACCATGCAATTGAGTTACAACAAGACTTTTTCAAAAAATTATTAATAATTGATAAATTTGCCTAATAAATACAAAAAGTGACGACCAACAATAAATTAATTCACTTGTATTTTGTATCAACTTTAAGGATCTGGGCCGACCCGGAGGTCTCTACCCATTCATCGAAGATAGCTCAATGAGAAAGAGACTAATTAACAAAATTACATAATTTTTTTTATACTTTTGTCCAACTAAGTATTCAGTAGTGGTCAAAATTATAAAGACTACAGAATATTGAGCAGATTTTTTTTTATTTCTGAATTAAATGAAAATGTTTTTAGACATAAAATACTTCTTTATGCTATAAATCATTTAAGAACAATTAAAAAAACTTAAACTAGAACATTTGAGTTAATAAAAATAATAAACAAAAAATACGTTGTTAGGAAACTGGAAAAAATTTTAAGGACATTTAAAATTTTCGAGTCCAAACAATTAATAATTAATAAGTTCACCCTTATTTTCATTTACGTTAATTAATCTTGACGTCATAGAGCTTGTAAGTTTCATTAGGGTGCTCACAGTGATATTTTTAAATGCCTTTTCAATTGATGACATCAGTTCTCGCTTGTTAGGGTACTGAGTGCTATTTTTGTAAACTTTATACACCAAAATACCCTACAAATTCTGGATGGGGTTCAGATCGGGACTTTTAGGTGGCCAATCAGTCAATAGTTTTACAGAATTAGCTTTGAACCAAGATTTTGCAGCTGCGGACCCATGTATTGATGCATTGTCCTGCTGGAATAAATAGTCACCGCTGGTTATCAGTTATCATTTGTGTATTATCATTATTGTGGCAAAAGATTGTCACCCAGCTTATCAACACAACTATTTAAGTTCATTTTCCCTCGAAGAAATACTATTTCTGTAGTTCCAGAAGCTGTGTAACCTGCCCAGACTATTACCGAGCCGCCACCATATGAACGCTTTGAAAAGATTTCTTTTTCTTTGCGATGATCGTACCAAAAATACTTAAAACCACCAGGTCCATCTACTAGGTTAAACTTCTTTTCATCAAAAAAGACAACATCATCCCATTTGTCATACATAGAAATGCACTTTTTAGCAAACTCCATCCTCAATCTCTTTTGGGTTTTTGTAAGAGGGGGTCGTGACTTTCAGTTTTCCGTATCGAACCTGTTTGGCATTTTGTAAAACATGGTGAACGGTACGAGCTCTGTAGTTCAAGTCCAGTTCACGCTTTATTTCCGTCGATGTTTGCTTTTTGGAGCAAGATCTATTTATAATTCATCTTTTTTCTCTCAAAGATACAGAAAATGGCCTACCTGGGTGTTTTCGTTTTCCAAAATTTCCAGGATTTTTCAAAAAATTATATATTACAGTCTTTGATGTATTTAATTTCAAAGCTATTTCACGTCCAGTAAGTCCAGAATTTTTATAAGCTATTAATTTTCCTTTTTCAAACACTGAAAGCTTCGTACCTAGTGTCATAGTTGAAGGTAAGTGTAATGAAAATTTCAAACGCTAGCGAAATCTTAATAACACGATGGAATGAAGTATACAAGCCAAAACTTTGCTATTTTATGCATTAAACTTACAGAAACACAATTGTCCATATAATTTTGTCCTATTTCGCATGTATGGTAAATTTTAAAACGCACTTCACAATTATGAATTATATGTATAATTGTAAAAAATCTTATTTAAAATGCTTAGTTTATAATTGGCTAACAGACATATAATTTGCATAATTCAACCGTGATTTGTCGAAAAGATCTAGCGGTTTTCCCATTGTCCTTATAATTCTGACCACCATTGTGCATGCAGATATGTAAATATTTAAAAAAGAGTATTTAAACGATCATAAAGCATATTATTAAGAGTAAAGAATTCCAAACCTTACCTGGTTCATTGAACGTTTCGATAATATCATTTTAACAAAGAACTGAGCAGACTTTTTTGATTTAAAATCCTCTTACCGCTATTTTTTTTATACTTAAAATAGCATATAAGAATCGTCCGCAATGGTATCCTAGTTAATCTTTTGCGTTTCGTCCTTTACAGTAATGCAGATTTTTTTTACAAAATACTGCAGTTAATCCACTGAATAATTTGTACAATTGAATTTGCCGTTAAAAAGAAATAAGTAATATGTTCTTAGTATTAGCATTTTAGTTATGTATAGATTTCACTTTTATGACTGTTTTATATATAACTTTACATAAAACGAGAGTCTATGCATTTTTCTGAAGTTAAAAAGAAAAACAAATTATTTTCTTTGTTTATCATTATCAGGTATTATTTGTAAAACAACTCATTTTACGTTCGAGTTCAAATAAATTTAGGACGATTGATTTATTTAGTTTAAACATAATATTGCTATTATTGTATATTTTTTTATGAAAATACACCGCACATGGTATATAAAACTAGCAGGATTTGTTCTTTTTATCTAACAGTGGTTTATGAATATCTGGATGTTTCTCCAAATCTTTCCCTATGCTGTTTATGATATTGAAACAGAAAAAATAGTCAACATTACAGCTGACATTACCCTGTAAGTTTAAAAAAACGCCACATTTTTATACATGTACGCATCAAACACAGTAATAGAAAAACGACATCTAGCGTCAATTGATTTATAAGTAAAGTATATATTAATATCGTATCGAAACACTATAAATTTTTAAACCAAAAAAAAAAAAAAAAACTTTGAGGAGTCTGCGAATTGGATGTTTTGTGGGGTTTTTTCTTTCTTGTAAAATGATTTTGAGTAAAACGCAACTAACGCAGAATTAAAAGCAACATACCAGGTTTAAAGAAGTAGGGTCGGTAGAGCAAAAAAGCTGATTACCTATTGGATTCAAAGCCTTAAATGTAATTAAAATCATTTCTAAAATCCCAAACAAAAAAGAAATATTTTTGTATTAGCATGCAATTCAGCTACAATATAAGACTTTTTCAAAACAAAAATTATTGGTAATTGCCAAATTTACTTAATGAATACAAAAATGGACGACTCATTCTCAAACTTACTTAATTTTTTTATACTTTTGTCCAACTAAGTATGCATGCAGATATGTATATATTTAAAAAGGATTATTTAAACGGCCATAAAGAATATTGTTATGAGTATATATAATTCCAAACCATACCTTCATTAAACGTTTCGAGAATATAATTTTAACGAAGAACTGAGAACTTAGTAGACTCTTTTTACCTAAAATCCTTTTTACCACTACTTTTTACCTAAAGAGGCATATAAGAATCGTTCGCGATGATATCACAGTTATCATCCTTTTTCAGTCCTCTATACAGTAATGCAGAACTTTACAAAATCCTGCAGTTAATCCATTGAATAATCAGGTCACCAAATAATATTTAACCTTATACATTTAACCCTCTAAAGCATACTGTTGACATATGGCAACAAGTAACATAATCCACTTTATTCCGTTAAAGTATAGCTTCCTCTCGACAAATCTGTGTTTTTTTTATCTATTACATTAAATTTTGAAGTTTTAGTTAATAATAACCCCCATAGATGACAGTAGCAAAAGTGTATTCAAAATTAAAGAGTGAAGTTATCAACTGTTGTGAAATTACATCTTTGGCAGTATTTAAAGTATTATAACATTGATACTAAATACAAATAAATTGTTTGAAAAAATAATTATACGTCAAGAGGGTTATTTTAAAATATATTTAGTTGTTTTCTAGTCATTCTTCTCAAAATTGGAATTTTGTTGTTGGTTTTTGCTACATGGCAAAAATTTTAAAAATTGAAATTTTTTTTATTTTCAATGCAGTTAATTTTTTTTCTGTATTTTTCCCATAATGTATGTGTATTAAAGAAACAAATATATCTTTTCGGGATGAAAAAAAATCATGCATTACAGGTTTAAGTTTTCCGTTTAAAATAAATAAATAATATATGTTCTTAGTATAGTATATAATATGTTCTTAGTATAATATATAATATGTTCTTAGTATAGTATATAATATGTTCTTAGTATAGTATATAATATGTTCTTAGTATAGTGTTTTAGTTATGTATAGATTTCACTTTTATGATGTATTTACGTATTATATATATATAAGTTTGTATGGTACGATATTCTACACATTTTTCTAAAGTTAAAAAGAATTTCAAGAAATTATAAATTACTTTAACTACAAATTGTCTTTGTTTATCAAAATCAGGTGTTATTGTAAAACAACTAATTTCACATTCGAATACAAATAAAGCAAACAATTTTTATAGCTCTCTTATATTTCATGCATAGTTATGCTTTATTTAAGCAAAATTTTGTATAGTAAATTTTTACAATTTGTTTTCTCTCCTCATTTTCCAATTTAAACCCTTATTTGATACCTTTACTTTTTCTGAAATATTAGCTTGAATTTGAAAACTGCAACTTTAATAGCCATGTTCCATTACCTTAGTAGACTTTTTTTTTACCTAAAATCCTTTTACCACTACTTTTTGCCTAAAATTGCACATAAGTATCGTCCGCGGTGGTATCACAGTTAAACTTCTTATGCCAATTCTATACAGTAATGCTGATTTGTACAAATTTCTGCATTTTATCGATTGAATAATATGTTCACCAAATTCTAATTAACCCTCTACTTTTTAGTTTTCCGTTTAAAATAAATAAGTAATGTGTTATTAGTATTTTAGTTATGTATAGATTTCATTTTTAATGACTGGTTTTACATATAACTTTATACAGAAAAAGAGTCTACACAATTTTTCTGAAGTTAAAAAGAATTAGAACAATTTTTCTTTGTCTATCATTATCAGGAGTTATTTGTAAAACAACTAATTTCACATTCCAGTGCAAATAAAGCTAAATTTTGTATAGCTCTCTTATATTTCATATATAGTTATAAATCTATTTTAGCAAAATTTTGTATAGTAAATTTGTACAACTTATTTTCTCCTCATTTTCCTATTTTTTATTTGATACCTTTTTTCCCTGAAATATTAGCTTGAATTTGAAAACTGCAACTTTAGTAGCCATGCTCCATTTTAATTGAAAATTACTCGTTTGTAATTTCTTTTCAAAATTATTTTATTATTATCAGTGTTATTTTGTTACGTTAGGACGTACAATACAGATATACTCATTGTAGATACATATTCCTTTTAAAAATTAAAACATAATATAAAAAAATTTTGCGTGATTAAGCAAACTCATAAACAAATTGCATTCAAACGTTGTTGAAGTTTCTAATATCTTTTATAATCTTCTTCATTTTCATACGAGAAATAAGATTCTCGCTTTCTGCGTAAAGGTGGACTGGGACTATTGGCCGAGGTGACTGAAAGCTGATCTGAATCGTAGCCAGCATTGTCGGAGGCTTCTTTCTTGTTTAGATTCGAATTCTTTTCCTGGTCCTGATTGTCGTAGTCCTTCTTCACAGCGAAGCGTTTGGGTGAAGAAAAGGGGCTGTCGTAGTTTGTTTTGTTGTTAGCGAAACTGTTGTAGATGTCTCGTCTCCCGTATTCGTCGAAACCTCCATATTGGTCCGACAGAACCATGTTGCGCTGGTTTTCCCATTCATTTTCCAAATAACCTGAAATTACGTGTATTACTTTGAAATTTAAATGTTGGAAATATTTTTGTATTATGTTACAGCAACTATTTTGACAGTTTAGAACAAGAATTACTTATTGCAACAAGAATGTAGATGAATGTAGGTATGTGACACTTTTACCTCAAAACAGGTTACCGAACCCAAAAAAGCTACATAGTAACAAAAAAAGTCTTCCAGCTCAAAGAAGCCAGTAAAAATATTTATTTTTTTATTACTATTTAGTAACTGTGGACTCACCCTTGAATGGGAAAAGAGCCCGCTCTCCCTAACGTTTCAGTTGTTTGAATTTCGACCATACTTTCTGTAGCAGCCTTAGGTACCCACAGTCTACCAAAAGGATCCTCAAGGTGGAGATGAGTTGCCTAGGCTTATATAGTTATATACTACTATTAACGTTGCAATCAGGAATAGTGGTAGGAACGTGGCTGCAAATCTGTGCCACCTAGTTGTTGATGGCATATTGAGGTTGCGTGTGTGGTGAACCGCCACACTTCTACACTGCTCACAAATATTAGGGGAGCGCATGGTTTAAACTCTTTCAATCCCAAAGTTTCCATTTGGAATCATGAGCTTGCGGTTTTTTTCTCACTAAGTTGAGCTTGCACTAATTTATCGTTGTATGGAAGAATCAAGTCTTTTGAGGATGTAAATAATGCTTGTTTTAATCAATTGAAAATATGAAAACATGGTAAAATTAAATTCACTCCCCAAAAAATTTTATGTAATAAATTGACCCTAAATTCTTCACTCTTGCATTCTCAGATGTTTAAAAATTGATTTTACCCCATTTTTGCAAATAAAAATTTGAAAAAAATTATTGTTATAATTTATTCTTAATTTTTTATTCCGATTTCCCCCCCTTAAATTTTAGTTAAAAAAATTAATATTTTTGAGCCTGTTTTTCACCATTTCATCTGAGTGCATAAGGAATCTATTTCACAAATTTTAGAATGAAAAACAAAGCGCTGAAGCTGAAAGGGTTAACAAAAGTACGCAAAGTGCTCCCCTAATTGTTTTGAGCAGTGTATCATTGCTGTTTAATGGGGATACCCATTTATAAAATGTCATTCGCGTTAAAGCAATCCGCATTTAACAAACACTCCATTGCATCAAAAAATGGCTGTACCTTTGTTATTCTTCCCATGTGCCATTTTGTTTCTTTTTGACTTGCGCTCTTTTTTCATTTTCGCTGGATCCACCCCTCTAGGATACATTCTGGACTGCATAAATTGCTTCTGATTATTCACCCTCTGCGATCCTTTGTTGACAAAACTTGATATAATCTTGCAGCAGGGTAGCTGGACTGGCTTGTCCTTGCTCTTAGCAGTTAGGTACCTGAAAAGTTTAAAGTAACGAAGGATTCGTCAATTTAGTGTTGGATAAAAGTCAGTTAGATAAGACCAAGCAAACTTAATTGGCAGTTCGACGCAGATATTACGTCACGATATAAGAATATAAAGTAAAATATATAAAATAAGACATGGCTCTGTGAATATGACAATATAAAACTTATTACAAGTATACCTTTGTTCACGTTTTAATAATTTTTATTGCGTTCGACATTTTGACTTGTTTTAGCTTCGATAATACATTTTCGTTAATAAATTCGTTAGAACAAATGTTTTATTCATTTTAGTCAAGAGTCCAATTTTAAGAATTAGTATTCGTCTAAAAAGATTATTAGGACCTATTTAACTTAAGAAACTTGGTATTCATAAAACGACTGTATTAGTATATATCATTAACTAGTACATTACAATCCTATAATCAGGAAAAAGTGTTAATATTCTTCATCTAAGAGTATACGTATTGAACAATAAAGAGCATTTGAATTTAACAAAAATGATTACTAGTATTTAAAAATAAAAAATATAAGTATTCAACAATAAAGAGTATTACAAAAACAATAATAAATATTAGTGTTTAACACTAAACAATATAAATATTCAACGATAAATAGTACTAGAGAGCAACATTAAAGAGTATTAGAATTCAACAAGAAATAGTATACGAATTCAAAAATTATGAATATTTATTTTCAAGAATAAACTCTATAAATATTCATCAACAAAAAGTAATGTAAATGGTGTCCCAAAATGGACTACCTGCTTTTAAAAAAATAATAATAATAAAAAAAGAAATGGATAGAAACATTAACACAATTCTTGCAGAGAAGGAATGAGTCATTTCTCGAATTTGATATGAAATACTTTATTATGATAGTTATGTTTATTACGTTATTAAATTATAACACTTAATTATGTTCAATTTAACCGACATACGGCGCTGCAATACCGTGCTTTGGCTGTATGAAATAACTAGGCATGCGCCTACACCCAAAAGAAGAACATGTTAGTAGACTGAACATTTCTGACCCCACGTGTCCTTCTTTTCGGTGTCTTTTTTGTATACGCATGCCTAGTTCTTTCATATAGCCAACACACGGTATTGCAGCGCCGTCTGTCGGTTAAATTGAGCATAGAAATAATCGGTAATAACATAATAACGTAATATAAACATAACTAACATAATAAAGTGTTCCATATTAAATTCCAGACATGACTCATTTGATTTCCGCAAGAATCGTGTTAATATCTCTATACATTTCATTTTTATTAGTTTTTTAAATCAGGTGGTTCATTTTGGGACACCATATAAAAACTTTGTATTTATGTAGTCTTCCTCTCAGAAATAACACTTTCGTTTTTGACGATTCATGAATCCTCAAGCCCCATTTCGTTAATTTGAAGGATTATTTCGTCAAACTATCACGTGACTTTTGAGTAAACGCGAAACCTCACTTTTACGATCGTGATTTGACGATACTACTGCATCTTGAATTTGAGTAAACTGAATCTCATTGTTGTACTCACATGCTGAAAAATGACGAAATATTTCTTTAGATTAGACGACATTCAAATCCTCCTAAAAATGACGATTCAAATTTCCTCACTTTGTGGAAACGAAAACTACGAAATCGTCAAAACGGAATCGTCAAAAATAAGGAAAATTTCGTCGTTTTTGAGCATTCTTTTTAGAGAGTGTTAATTTACCCGTATTCAATGAGCAGTGCCACCAAGGCGGCGAACATGCCAAACATGAGTATGTAGAAGGATCCGACCATCTGGGATAAGTTGATTTTGCGCGTGTCTCCAGCCTGGGGCTTGGATGTGGTGGTACACTCGTTGTCAGGGGGCAGGGCATCGCGTTTCCACTTCAAGAAGAGACCACTCTCGAACAGACGCGCAATCCTTGGGGTACAAGAAACGAAACCATGTTATGGCATACAAGACCCCATATACAGCAAATGTCGTAACAAAGAGGAAATGGCACATCACATTATATTTGAAAGCCCTCGATTACACTCCACTAAGTCAGAGTTTTATAACTAATTATACAAAAGAATTACACCTTAGCTCTTATAACCCTTTTCGACCAGCGGCGGCGGTCAGGTGGCGCTGATTTAAAATTATGAGACTAAATTTGAAGTTTTGTAAAAAAAAAATTCTTTAAACAGCATCTATGCCGGCAATTCCTTAAAAACAAAGTAATTTTTTATACAGATAACGAATGGTGCTCGTCAGCTGCTTCGATATCGATATTTTTGAAGCGCTTGAACATTCTCTTTACTACCCGCACGATCGTGCGAGCCCGGTCGGAAAGGGATAAACGTCAGATAGACATTATTACTAAAGTAAGTGACCCAAAGGAATGGTGCTAGGAAACTTTTGGGTCTGGGATTTGGTACAAAATGTAACCCATAGCAGAGGTGCCTCTCATATAGGACATACCCAGATCAACGAAGAAGAAGAGATGTGCAAGGTGCATGTGAATCTGATTTATTGTTATAGTTCTGATGCCATTGATTTATAAATAGAGGAATTTTCGTCATCATAATTAACAAACTGCTTGGGAAAAATCGGTATACTTGAGTGTGGAAATATGCTAGTCGACTGTTATTACTTAGTCAGAATCATTTCATTTTAACAAGTCACGTTCACAGCTTCATAAAAAAGTGTATTTAAACAGTGGTTTTTTGATACATCCAGACAGATATTAATATAACTTTTTATATATTTAAGCAAAAAATATATTTTTGTATCTAGAAAACAAAAAATGACAACTAATGAAACTCCATTCAGTGATTAAAACGTATGGTAAAGTTCTAAAATAACTAAACCATAAAGAACATAGGTTGAATAACTTTAAAAATAAAAACAATCTTACTCTTTGTTTAAGTATGGTAGGTATGGCCAGTTCTGTCTCACTGCCATAGACACGCTCTCCGAATAGACATCAACGTTGCCGACCGCATAGAAACACTTTCCCGTTTCGTTGTAATTATCCCCCATAATTTCAAACAGCTCATACTTGGGACCGATGAATATAAGTTCTCCGTCTACAACTTTCTGCAGCATGCTTTCTCTGTCTTTGCGTTGGTATTTGATTAAACCTCGGTAAATGCCTTGGGCTGCTTCAGCTGGGGTGCCCTGTAAAATCCACAATAATTAATGAAGGTATTGTTTTGTGTCTTTTACGAAAACAAAAAAAGAAGTAATTAAAGGATGACATAGTTTATTGGAAGATTATCACAAAACAAACTTGAAACAAGAAAAACATATGAAGGTTGAAAATACACAAAAAAAAAGAACATTAAATAAAAAATAGAATATTTAAATTTCGATAACCTATTACTCTTCTAAAAATTTGTAATAAATGTATAAATGAAAAATACAATGACATTTTATATATAGGTATCCACAGAAACAAATAACTTTTTAAGTTGTGTACTAACTCTACTTACAGGGTGTCCCCAAAAGAAGTACCTGTTTTTAAAAGTTAATAAAAAATAAATGGATAGATATATTAACACAATTCTTGCAGAAAACGAATACGTCATGTCTTTAATTTGATATGGAACACTTTATTATGTTAGTTATGTTTATTACGTAATTATGTTATTTCACGTTATTATGTTCAATTTAACGGGCAGATGGCGCTTCAATACCATGTGTTGGCTGCATGAAAGAACTAGGCATGCGTATACTCCAAAAAGAAGGACACGTGGTCAGAACTGAACATTTCGGACCACGTGTCGTTCTTTTAAAAACAGGTACTCAATTTTGGGAAACCATGTAAGTTGTTCATTGTTTACATTTACATCTATAATAATAAAAGAAAGAGTCTGTCTGTCGGTGTGTATGTCTGTGGATCGCAAAAGACCTTCTTAGACGGCTCTAAAAAATTCGAAATTTTTAATATAGATTCCTTTTAATACCTACGTGTTCACCTGATGCTTAGTTTTCCGTATTTGCTTGTGATTTTTAATTAATATAATTAATTTCAAAAAACGATCCACGTGGGAGTGCGGAACTATAACAGGGCTTGAAAATACATGGACCGGGTCGAAACGAGGGCTTGACGCCATCCTCTATTAGTGTTTGCTTCCCATTTTCACAAGTAAGCATGCCTCTAAAAGGAAGCAATGTGAAGTTAAAGGGTTCCCAGTCAGGCGGGACAATACCTGCTAGTACAGTAGACGCCGCTTAATGTGATCACATCGGGACGAACGTGATTTGATAACAATAACCGATTGATTACAATACACGAAAGTTTAAAACTAAGTAAAAGTTTAAACTAAAAATGATTTTTTACATATGTATTTTAATAAAAATTAATTTTAAAGTAGGAGTTGTTGCTGTATAAAACTCCATAGCATTTATTTGAAATTAATGCTCACTAAGGAAAAAGAATTACTTGTTAGTATACTTACATATTTAATGAATTGCATAAAAACAGTACAAAAGTTTAATTAATGTAATAAAAGGTTGCACTAATCCCCCCTTGAAATGTCGCACAAAGACCTCCTGCATTTTTGTGACAACCCGAGTAATCGGTTTTGAAAAGAGAAGGGGCTTTGTGTGCTGACTTCACCGAGGACAAAATTGGGTTTGGACTTTACAAATACGAGCCCCGTTTGGACTTTTGGTAAGTTTCAGGGATCACTTTTAACAAAAAAGTTTTCCTTCTTGTTTTTATTGATTTCAGGAAGGTATAATTTACATATAAACTGATAACAATAAACGAACATTTGATTACAATAAACAATGATTTTTTAATGTATTTTGATGTAAGCGGACGGGACTAAGCGATTTTGATAACATTAAACGATTGATAACATTAACCGTGATCACATTAAGCGGCGTCTGCTGTATTTATATCAAGCATCGATATTTTTTTATATTAACAAAAACGTAATTTTTTTTAGTTCCACAAGGATTGCCAGTTAGCGAAACTTTTGTTATTGTCTATACTCTATGTTGAGACACCCGATTATCACAGAGGGTGTTTAAAAGTTAACCCATTAATGCCTGGCATCCCTTTTTAGGGACACTTTTAAAAAATTTCGCAATTTTTAATGAATCAACTTTTCAATTAAAAAATTTCTTTGTTGTATTCAATAGTTTACATTTCAACTGACCCAAGGGCATTGATGCTGTTTAAGACAACTTTTCCGGTAAAACTCTTAACATTTTAGTCTCATAACCTTAAATTAGCGCCACCTGAAAGGGTCTTAATGGGTTAACCAATGATTTTATAAAGAAGCATATATTACCTTGAGCTGATCTATAAGGCCTTCTCCTTCAAAAATGCTCCATTTTACTTTGTCTTTGTGAACCAAAAGGTCTTCAAAGCTGTTAATTGGATTCCGTATCTTGGGGAATGTAAGCACAGCCACTAGATTGCCACTGTAAGTGGCGACAGTAACTATAACAAAAAGCCACCAAAATCCAACTAAGATTCTACCAGATATTGCCAATGGCAAATGGACACCACCTGAAAATTATTTTGGATAGTTAATTTTTTTTAATTATTCAGAACAACAAGAATGTTTGTTGTTGCAACAACATTTCATGAACTTACAGGGTATTCCAAAATGGACTACCTGTTTTTATAAGATAATAAATAGAAATGGGATACAGGTATTAACACAATTCTCTCTCTCTCTCTCTCTCTCTCTTGCAAAACGAATGAGTCATGTCTTGAATTTGATATTTGGAACACTTTATTATGATAGTTATGTTTATTACGTTATTGTGTTATTACACTTTATTATGTTCACTTTAACCGAAACATGGCGCTTTAATACCGTGTGTTGGCTGTATGAAAGAACTAGGCATGTGTATACACCAAAAACAAGGACACGCGGTCGGAACTGAACATTTCTGAACACGTGTCCTTATTTTTGGTGTATACGCATGCCTATCTACCATGATATTGAATCATGTTTAGTCAAGCACGCATGCATCTATCATGGTATTGAAGCGCCATCTTTCGGTTAAATTGAACACAATAAAGTGTAATAACATAATAACTTAATAAACATAACTAACATAATAAAATGTTCCATATCAAATTCCAGACATGACTTATTCGTTTTCTGCAAGCATTGTGTTAATATGTACATCAATTTCTTTTTTATTGACTTTTAAAAACAGGTAGTCCCTTTTGGGAGACCCTGTACATGCCTAAATTAATTACAGACAGAGTCGTGTTTGAAAGAGACAGTGAACTGTTATCAACAGAATTTACTAACGCGCATGTATCAATATTATTAAAAATGGGAAAGACCATATAATTATAGTTACCTTGTTGAACTATTGATCCAAAGCCGTACCAAGCACAGTTGCTTATTTGAAAGAGGCCCTTTCCGTTCGCAAGATCGTAATACTCGTAATAAAGGCTACATTTATGCACAATGTATAATATTGGTCCAATGAAGATAACAGTTATGAACACGGCTATCCAAGTCTATAATAAAATAAATAAACACAAATACTTATGCAAAAACAAAGAAAATAACAGACCTCAATTTTGTCAAAAAAACTTAAGTTTTTACAAATCGAAAACAGCTATTATTTTTTTTTAATTCCAGAAATATAAAATGGCACCCTTGTGTTTAATAACGCTTGAAGGTAGTTTTATAATTTGTTGAATAAAGTTTATAAGTTGTATCACCATCTTCAGAATATTTCAGGGGAATTTAAAATTAAAAAAAAAATAAATAAATGCTATTTTCCCCATCAAAGGCCCTCGCCAGATAAGACGGTGAAAAATGCCCCCACTCCAATCGGGCTAATTTTTTTTCTGAAAATACCTCATAGTATGGACAACTTCTCAGCCAAGTTTCAGCTAAAAAATATGACGCATTTTTGAGTAAAAAATTAAAGTTTTTTTTCTTTTTAAATTGATTATTCCCTGAATATATTTGATAAATCCAAAAAACTACTCATGAGTTTTTAGATATCATTGAGTAGTATTCTCAGAAAAATCCGCTCATAAATCTGATCGAGCGATCATTCTTAAAAATGCATTTTTATTTTTCAAAAAAAAATTTCATGCCAAAATCGTTTGGTCACAACTTAGGATTTTGTCTCTACATATTCCTCTATTATCAATCTATAATATATTTTTTTTTCAGATTTTTAAAATTATTGGACGATAGTATAAAAAAATAATTCTTAAAGCCTGATTTTTTTGCTCTAAAATCCATAGATTTAGAAATAGCATGCCCACCGATTGCGCAATCCCGTACAACGCAATGATGCGTGATGAATCCACATTTCGTAGTTTTCGCAATGCATCACGGGATACTGATTCACAAAAATGGTTTTTATGAAGAGTTACATACAATAAAAACTGCATTTTTAGCTTGCTTCTTTTGTGAATATATACCTCATGCCTTACAGAAATTATCAATACGCATGCAGCTATAAAATTATGCTAGCGAAACTTGTAAAAAGTTTTAATTAGTTAATATTGAATATATATCTTTTATTAGTCGAATTATCTCATGGTGCCATCTGGTGGCGTATGGCATGCCATGTGCAAGAGCTTGCGAACTGCCTTACGGGATAATGGTTAACAAATGGCTTCACCTTTCCCCCTAGAGGCAGATCTGCTACTTTCTAAATCTATGCTAAATTCTTTAGTCCGAAAGAAATTCTCCCAGATTGAATTTCCCCGCCTTTGTTAGGAGTGCCATCTGCCGAGTAAGTAGTGCGAAAAGTCAGGTTTTAAGAATATTTTATTTTTTTTAAACTATCGTCCAATAATTTTAAAAATCTGAAAAAAATATATATTATAGATTGATAATAGAGGAATATGTAGAGACAAAATCCTAAGTTGTGACCAAACGATTTTGGCATGAAATTTTTTTTTGAAAAATAAAAATGCATTTTTAAGAATGATCGCTCGATCAGATTTATGAGCGGATTTTTCTGAGAATACTACTCAATGATATCTAAAAACTCATGAGTAGTTTTTTGGATTTATCAAATATATTCAGGGAATAATCAATTTAAAAAGAAAAAAAACTTTAATTTTTTACTCAAAAATGCGTCATATTTTTTAGCTGAAACTTGGCTGAGAAGTTGTCCATACTATAAGGTATTTTCAGAAAAAAAATTAGCCCGATTGGAATGGGGGCATTTTTCACCGTCTTATCTGGCGAGGGCCTTTGTTTTATTTTTCTTTTAAAACGATTCTCATGCCAGGTAAAAAACTACTAACGTAGCAATGTATTAGAATATTATTAATTAATTAACTACATATCAAAAATAATTTTATAGGAAACTATTGAGATGGTGCCTTTTGTAGTACTAATGTACAAATTATTTCAAAAATCTCTAAATTTCGGATTTTTATTTAAGACTAACTAGTAGACTAACTAGTGAATGAACGTTTAAGGCGCTGCGTTCGCCAGTGAATGAACACCAGTATATAATGACCAGGACAACCAACCATATGTCAGATAGCTTCCTACTACATGGGAGGAAGTCAGTGCTGCCAATCCATTTCGTGGAATTATTTTCAATCCTTATTTTTCAATTATATTTACCAAATGTTCATTCACTGGGGCCTGTTCACTCACTGGTCAGTCTATCTACATTGCTCAAAACAATTAGGGGAGCACATGTTTTAAACCCTTTTGCTAACAATGATTCCATTGGGAATCATCAGCTTGTGATTTTTTTCTAAGTTAAATTCGCAACTTATGTGTCGTTAGATACATCATTATATGGAATAATAATGTATTTTGAAGAATTTAATATATATTTTTTAATATTAATGAAAATATGAAAAATATGGTAAAATAAATTTCACTTTAAAACAGTTTTAGAAAATAAATTGACCCTAAATTTTTCATGCTTGCAGTTTTTAGATGTTTAAAAATATATTTCAACTATTTTTAACAAAAAAAGTTTTGAAAAAATTATTGTTATAATTTATTAAAAAGTTATTATTCCATTTCCCCCCTTTAAATTTAAGTATTAAAAACTTAGATTTTTTCTCCTGTTTTTTACTATTTCATTTCGAATGCATAGTGAACCTATTTAACAAATTTTAGATTTATAGGATAAAAATTAAAAAATTGGGAGTGAAGTTAAAGAGTGGAATTAAAAAGTGCTCCCCTAATTGTTTTGAGCAGTGTAAATAGGAAATTATATAAGTGCTGACTTACATCATTGGTGAAAGGTGCCAAGAAGAGGTACTTATGTTCTTGTTGGGGTCTTCTGAGTAACAGAGCGTAAGACAATTCATCCAAAGAAGTTGTGAAGTTGACAACTTCCAAGCGATCTGAGGTCAGATAGAAACACTGGGCAGCAAATTCAACTTCCTGAAATTTCAGATAAATATTTGAATAAATTTTTATTAAAAAAACAACAAAACACCAGTAATTGGGAACGAGGACCTTCTATAACTGCAGCTAAATTTAACATTAAGTTGATATTGACTTTTTGAAAGGCAATTTTTTTTAAATGCGGCTGCAATAATGGCGGTCAAGCCTTTGCAGACTCGGCAAATTCCCCAGAACCTAGAGCCTTCTTTTGGTGGCACCATCTAGGCGGCTCTCGCTACCAATTTTGGCTCACATATTATAATGAATCTGAAACTCTCTGTGGATGTGAAGTATGCCGTGATTTAATTTTGCCGAGAGAACCCAAGCCAAATGGGCCCTCCAGGGTTTTTTTTTCATGCCCCATAATCATATCACATGAGTTCCCAGGATTTTCCCATCCAAAAAATTTGACGACTCAGCCGGGGCTCGAACCCGCGATCTTGGGATGATGTGTAAAGTATGAAAAGGATGGGAGTTAAAAAAAATCATAAGAAAAATCTGCATCACACTTTTGTGTGTGAAGAAATACTACTATGTAAAAAAAAGTGATAGGTTGTCGCTAGAAGACGCTTTTTATTCAGTTCCACAATTTTTGTTATTTCAAGATATAAAATAAAAAATAACGGTACTTACCTCGTAAACTTGAACTTTCAAACAAAAGACTCAATATCAGCAAAACTAATTACGTACCATAGGTTCTGGTGGCTTCAGGTTAATTTAAAATCGCTATATATCACTTATAACAAAGAAATAAATGATTAAGGCAAATCTTCACAATTATCATTACTTTCTTTACGCGTGGCAGGGAAATACCGTTTCTTCTGCGATGCCCAATTTTTTTTATTTTAAATTCTAATTTTTTTTAAAGTTTAAATTAAGAACATGCGCATCGAATTTATCTTAAGGGGACATAGGAGTCTTAAAAATGTGCAAAGAAGGTACTACAAAGTATAGTTTGATCTTTCATGTAATTTTTTAACTACTCAATATATAAGTATAATTTTTTATATGTAATTCTATAAGATTTATTTATTATAAAACACATTTTGAAATTTATGAAACTTTAGCCAAAACTAAAATAAACGATAACAAACATAAAACCATTTACAGAATTTGAAAACATTGGGATTAGCCTTGCGCGGCAAATTTTGAGGTCAAAATTGAAGAAATGACCAAGAAAATGAATTTATATTGTACAAATATGTACAAACAATGACTTATACCTAAATTCTCATATCAATTTCAATTAGAAATTATTTTTAAAAAATTTAGAATCAAAATTTTAAAATTTTCACTAATTATTTTAGGAAAACATCTTAAAATAATTTCCAATAAAAGTTGAGCTGAGAATTTAGATATAAGTCTTTGTTTGTACATATTCGTACAATATAAAGTCATTTTCTTGGTCATGTCTTCAATTTTGAATTCAAAATTTCCCCTTAAGTATATGCATTAAAATTATCTGTGCAAATAGCAATTATGATTAACTATTTAATATAATGCTAGTTTTAACATATTTTTTTTAAATCTAAGAAGTTATTTAATTTAATATCGAAAGAAATTATTTCGAATTCAATATTTTATTTAATTTAAATTACTTACTCCTCTAACAATCTGGCCAATCATTCCTGTCCATTGTCCATTTGATAATCTAGTTCCAGATTCTCTATCCTTTGGTATTACGAAGTCGTATCTGTATTGCAAAACTTTTCATTATAACAATTTAAAGTAGTAACACAACATATTGATATTAATAACAATGATAGCGGAAGAACAAAAGTACAACAAAAACACGGCTAAAAACAATAAACATAATATTTATTATTTTTTATGCCAATAAAATGTCAAGTGATGCTCCTATAACATTCATATTTCAAATTAAAATGAAAACAATAAATTTAAATCAGTAATTTTTACACGACAGAAAATATATATTTTTTACATATCAGCCTGTAGATAATAATTAAATTGCAAAAATCTAAAGAAACTCTCATTAAAATCAATCAATCTCACAGTGATAATACATTAGTTCATTTTATGTATCACAGTGGCGCCACTACAAGACTGAATAACAGATTTGATAACTATTTTGAGGTGTTTAGCGAATAATAAAAGTATAACTTACGTAAAATTCATTTCTTTGGAAATAGCCCTTACAAAATCCACAGCTAATCCTCTGAAATTATAACCTTTCCCATCTTTTCTCGATGTAATAATTGCACCAGGCGGTGCCTAAAATACAAAACAAAGTGCAGCTAAAATATTTGTTATCCAATAAAATGAAAATATATTATGAAACACAAATTAATACTTTAATTTTAAACATTAAGCTTGTTGTAAGATCATGGACATTTTATACATATATTTTAACATTTATGTAAAAAAAATATATAAGGCGTATTACAATTATGTTGCTACGTCGCATGATTTCTGCGTGGCAGGGTGGTTATTATTATTAAAATACGGACCGACCTGGTTTTGATCCAGGAAATTATGCTTACAAGCCCAATATTGAACCGTCTCTACGACAAAGTAATTACTCGGTCGCGAAGGCTATACCTTGTCTATTTACTAGGCGAGCTTCCAAAACACTTTCTTCCCCAATCCCTTCGCTTGGTTTTCTAGTAAACGGGGGGAGCGTCGTTTCTCTAAACCTAACGCGTTTGAGGTTCTGTTGCCAGGTTAACCGTTTAAACCCAAGTAGGGTGGGGAAAAATACGCTCACGCCGTTTCGATGAAAACCACATGCGGGGTGGGGGAGGAAAATGCTTTCAAAGCTCGCATTTAGGCTAGACAGGGTATAGTATTGGGAACTTGTGCTGACAGTTATACAATGTAACCTATTTCATTTAAGGGGTCACAGGAGTCTTAAAAATGTGCAATGAAGGTACTACAAAACATAGTTTAATCTTTCATGTCATTTTTGAACTACTCAATGTATAAGTATAATTTTTTTATATGTAATTCTGCAAGATTTATTGATTATAAAACAAGTTTTAAAATGCATGAAACTTTAGCCAAAACTAAAATAAATGATATTAAACATAAAGCTATTTTAACACATTGTGATTAGGCTTGCGCGGCAAATTGTGAGGTCAAAATTGAAAAAATGACCAAGAAAATGACTTTATATTGTACAAATATGTGCAAACAAAGACTTATACCTAAATTCTCAGCTCAATTTTAATTAGAAATTATTTTAAAAATAATTTAAAATCAAAATTTTTAAATTTTTATTAATTTTTTTAGAAAAAAAGTTCTTAAAATAATTTCTTATTCAAATTGAGCTGAGAATTTAGGTATAAGTCTTTGTTTGTACATATTTGTACAGTAAAAAGTCATTTTCTTGGTCATTTTTTCAATTTTGACCTCACAATTTGCCGCGCAAGCCTAATCACAATGTGTTCAAATAGCTTCATGTTTAATATCATTTATTTTAGTTTTGGCTAAAGTTTCATACAATTTAAAACTTGTTTTATAATCAATAAATCTTGTAGAATTACATATAAAAAATTATACTTATACATTGAGTAGTTAAAAAATGACATGAAAGATCAAACTATGTTTTGTAGTACCTTCTTTGCACATTTTTAAGACTCCTGTGACGCCTTAATTTGTTCAAATAAAAAAAAAGCTCTTTTTAAACTTGTGCCTTACACTGCAAAAACCTGCAGTTAGATGGAATTAGCCTAAAATGAAAACTTCAGTTACTTTCAACTAAAAGAATAATATATTTCAGAGTTGTAGTTCATTTACGGATATGATACATTTGTAGTTGTTATTCTCTCCCTGATGTAAATGTATTTCAGAGTTGTAGTCCATTTATAGATATTACATTTTTAGTTGTTATTCTCTACCTGATGTAGATATATTTCAGAGTTATTGTTCACTTACTGATGTGATACCAACTTTAATCCGCTTTCCTCTGAAATTGCCCGTTGTGCGCGGATAGAGTGGAGCGTTGACCTGTACTCCACCTAAAAGATCCCAAGTTCCCACTGTCTCAAAGTCTTCCTCAGTGCTTGCTACGCCTTTCTCGTCCACCAAATACGCTGTTGTCTTGATCACATACTTGAGGCAACCACCACATGATTTTACTTCTCGCAGTTTGTCCTTTAAAAAAAAAACGGTAATAGTTATAGGTATGCTAATTTTCATACTTATCCGGTACAAACATCTAACAAATAAACGATCTTAGCAAAGAAAGGATTTTAAGGAATCACTGATACACAGCTGATCATAAGCAGGAAAACCGCTCTGAAAAGTTATGGACAGTATTCAGCTGCCGCTAGATGTCGCTTTTTATTTTAAATTAGGTAATTTTTTGACGACAATGCTTCAAATATGCAGATTATTACTCAGCACAAATAGTTTAAATAAAATTTACAAATATTTTTCAGAGATTCTGTTATACTCAAATTGTAATATTTTTTAGGATGCTTCCCTTGCGGAAAACTAAAGAAAAAACATTAACTTAATTTCTTAAAATAGTCTATCTACCATATTCCAAATATCAAGGAATTTGTTGCTGCTTCTGGTGAATATTGATAACCCGAGATTAATTAGTTCATGTTTGTAATCAATGATCACTTTTATTATTATTATTCTTATTATTATTTGTAAAATTCTTACCACTATGTTGTAACGCAATTTCGCTTTAGTCATTGCTCTATAATTGGGACTGCGAACTAAGTATTGTTTTTTATCAAGTAGCTCGCGAACACTGCTGGCGTATGCTTGTAGAATGACCTCGATCTGACATCCTGCATCACCCTGAAATTATAAATTAAAAGTCCAAACCAAATTTGAACTAACGAAAAAAAAACAATAAATAATTTTAAGAGTATGTATTCACAGGGTGTAGCAAAATGGAGTAACTTTTTTTAAAAGTTAATAAAAATGAAATGGATAGGGATATTAACACAATTCTTGCAGAAAACGAAGGAGTCAATTCTGGAATTTGATATGAAACACTTTATTATGATAGTTATGTTTATTACATTATTATGTTATTACACTTTATTTTGTTAAATTTAACAGACAGATGTATCTTCAATACCGTGTGTTGGCTGTATGAAAGAACTAGGCATGCGTATACACCGAAGAGAAGGACACGTGGTCAGAAATGTGCAGTCTGCTAACATGTTCTTATTTTGGGTGTAGACGCATGCCTAGTTCTTTCATGCAGCCAACACACGGCATTGCAGCTCCACCTGATGGTTAAATTGAGCACAATAAAGTGTAATAACTTAATAACGTAATAAACGTAACTAACATAATAAAGTGTTTCATATCAAATTCTAGACATGACTCAATCGTTTTCCGCAAGAATTATGTTAATATCTCTATCCATTTCGTTTTTATTAATTTTTAGAAACAGGTAGTCCATTTTGGGACACCCGGTAGTAAGGAGGTAAACAACTAGAATAGTTCATTACTCAGTGACAAAAACCATGGAAACTGAAAATCTAAAATCCGGAGGGAACAAGACAAATATATAAACAATTTTGTACACTCTTAAAACAAAAGAGTGAATTCCACTCCAGTTGTAGAAGTGCATTTTCGACACTGGAAAGGAATGAATATTAACTCAGACTGAGTTAAAATCACTCGTTTGGAGTGATCCTGTCGGAGGTTAAACACACAAAGGATCCACTCCAAAATGAGAAGTGCATTTTCCAGACCGGAGGAGTGAAAATTAATTAGACTGAGTTAAAATCGCTCGCTCGTTTTAAGAGTGTATTTGAATGTTGAAGTTAAATATTTTTAGTAGTAATTGTTTATATTAGTGAATTAATAATATTAAAAGAGAAAATTACCAAGCAGTCTCCTTCTGGACTTTTTGGATTTTCAGGATAAGCAAATGCCACATTAGATTCAGGAGGCAAGATGTTGGCGGCAAGTGTCACATCAGAATCAACTAAGATACGAGTGGCGATAAAAAACCATTGTCGATCACCATCAAGCATATGCAGCTTTTTGGCCTGTTAAATACAAGGAAATATTCATGTAAGCGATAAATATTGCAATTAGTCTTATTTAAAATAAATTATGCAAAGGAATCATAAACTATGTCTGATAAAGTATATTTCTACAAATGCAGGAAAGCTGAGTTTTATTTGATTGCTAGAAAAAAATCGTTGTCGTAAATTATGAACCGTGAAAAAGTCAAAATAAAGTTGTTAATGAAGAGTATAATTTTGACACCGGTCTTAATAGGTTAATGAACTTTTAATGCACGATTTGCTTTGTTTCATAATGCCTTCTACAAACGGATAATCTTTTTTCTTTTAAGAATTTTTTTCGCCCCTCGTATGTACCATAATAAGGGTTTTAGACAAGACGGTTATTCATTGTTCTTTTTTAACCAAATAGTATTTTTATTGCAAGAAAAAAATTCTTTAGTGACGAGGGAAGCTGTTGAACATCGGTTTTCTTCAATGACAAAAGCTGAAACGTAGTAATATTTTCAATAAAATATTCCGTTGATACATTTTTACATGGATTGAACAAAACAAATCCCGAATTTCACATGAAAAATACTTACAAAAATACTTTTTTTTGTAGTTGTCTCTTCTTGGAAGAAATCTCTAAGTTACTACTATAATTCAAAAGAATTGAAACAAAAAATAATTAAAATGGCTCGTTTATGTTTTTCATACGTTATGTATCCAGTGATCTCGTGACAATATAAGGCGGAGCAACGAAAAGCTTATTTAGAAATACATTGACCCAAATTGTTGACTTGTTCATAAATTACAGGATTCATACAAAAACGAGGATATATTTTTGTTGGTCACATTAAAATTTTACTTCTCAATGCCTCATTACAGTAGTTAACAATGCCATGCAAGAAAATATAATATTTAAATACTTATTGTTTATATATGATAAGACAAATATTAAAAAATGTAATGTTTTTTATAATTTACTCTATACCATTTTTGTGGTGCATTTATTACCCTGTAATAGACAGCAAAGATGGAGTTCTAAAACAGTTTCCAATTCATTTTGATTGTGAAGAGAAAATCGTATTTTTAAGATTGTAGCTTGATGATTAGGATAAGCACTTTAACTTTAGAAGTGGAAATAAAAAAAATATATTTCCATTCCACCATTTTAAACCTTTAAAGCACAGACACGAAAAATAGTAATTGACTTTTCAATCATAGTTTTTATGTTTGTAAAATCTTCGATAAGAACTTGGATTTACCTCTCCCACCCCCTGACAACGACGTATTGGTTGCCGGCCAATTCGACCATTGGTTCTTAGATGCTTAAACGTGGCAATATTCATTGATTCAAGAGAAAAATTTACTAAAAAAATCATACTATCATCATCGCCACTAAACTATATTATGAAGATTTGCATGAACCGTGTATTAGCTATATAAACCACTATAAAGTATCAAAGATGAAAAAAATGCTTAAATTTTGAGCAACTTCGCCTTTTTTAAAAGCGTTTTGTACAGACCCTAACTCACAAACCTACACTTGACCTGATAAAGTAGTTAAATATTCGCGCTCGTAAAAATTCCAATCAATGTTTTCTACTTATCAAGATCGAAGCGTGTTTATGTCCGATGATGAAAATAAGCCTGTTCAAACAACCAACCCTTTCGTGTGTGAAGTTATCATGCGCATGGTACGACTCGCTGTATTACCGCATGCTGCTTGACAATCGATTTGCGATACACCAGACGATTAGCGGCGATCGCCTTAGAAATTAGAACGAATTTTCCATAGGGTTATTGCTGATCATTCCGAAATCTAAAACGATTTAGTTTAGTGCCATCTCAAACTTCGTTCCATTAATGGTTTTCGGATATGTATGCAAGCGCCATACCAGGCCAATTTCGGTTGCGTGACCGGTGTGTTGACCAAAGAACTAGCAAAACGCGGAGTCAAAAACTATCTCAGGATCGAATTTCAAGGGGTTTGGGGACTCTGCTTAAAATAAAATAGGCTTCAGTTCGGGTTTGCGAAAGGCCGCTCACTGCCGAAAAACTACGAAATTCAAGTATTTTATCATTTTTTAAATAAAACAATGCTTCTGTAAAAATTGTTAGAAAAATTTAACTGTTGTAAACTATAATATGTACATCCAAATATTTCATCAAGCTTATTCTACGAAAATACGTCATCAGCATTTAACGTAACTTAAAATGTATTTCTCTTCAAGGCCGTGCGTTTTTCAATATCCCTTTCCGACCGAGCTATCATGATCGTGCGGGTATGAAAAAGAATGCTCAATCTCTTCAAAAATATTGATACCGAAGTAGCTGGCTTGTACCATTCGTTATTTGTATTAAAAACTTAATTTTTAAGGAGCTGCTGCCATTGATGCTGCTTAACACATTTTATTCGATAAAACTCCAAATTTAATCTAATGATTTTAAATAAGCGCCATCTGACCACCGTTCATAAAGAGTTATGATTACAAAACAGACAAGATCTTTTTATGATGTTTTTAAGAACTATTTCACGACTTGTTAATTTTTAAAATAAGCTGTCAAAGATTTTATTTACGTGCCATTCAATTTGCATAAAAAAATATAGTACAAAATAAAAAGCAAAATTTAGAATTGTTATTTAAATAAAAATTTCTGCAGTTTTTAAACTAACACATGAGATTATTAGATCTACATTTAAATGCAACTTTATTTTTTTAATCATCCTTCAAAGATTTTTGAAATACTATACAAATTGCCCGATAACAATGTAATAGAGAATAAGCAAGTGGTTTTGCAAGAGAAACTGACTTAGAACTGCTTCCACACAAAATTCATGCGTCTAAATAAAGCCCCAAACACAGCATTTAGTTCTAAATTGAACTTTTAAACTTCAAAATTAAACTATTTTTCATCGAAAATTCAGTAAATTTAGGGGTATAGAATCAAAAGTCACTAAATCCAAAAAATAAAAATATGGGAAATCGCAAAAAATGCTTTTAATACCTTACTATTGTATAGAGTAAAGGTGAATACATGTAATTTTTGTACTAATTTACATGTATTCACCTTTACTCTAAACAAAAATAAGGTATTAAAAGCATTTTTTTGCGATTTAACATATTTTTACTTTTTGGATTTAGTGACTTTTGATTCTATACCCCTCAAATAGTACTTATCGTTTGATTAATTTTATTTGTCTTTTGAAAAATAAATAAGTAATATTGCTAACATTTTAACAGAAGTGAAACATTTAATGTCAACATACAACACTCAAATTATCTATCACCTTCAAAACATAAATGCACGAATAGATTTTAAAATACCATTTAATAAATAAAGGACAATGAAACTCACCAAAAAAATTGGTATTAAAACGAATTATTAATTAAAAACTGCTGAACTGTAAATTAAAAAGTAGGTTTTTGTTGTAGTATGTATTATTTAGAACCGCTTTCAAACACTGTTTATTCAACTTAAAGAAAAAAGTCGCCTAACAAAGTCTTCAGCACGTTCGAAACTTTTAAAGCCAAAAAATTACCCCTTTTTATAAATTTTCTTTCGCAAATCCAATAAATAGTCTTAGTTGTTTGCTATTTATTTTTTAAAGTATGAAGAATAATGATGAAATTTATTTTGTTTTACAAACGTAAGCACAACATATCATAACTTCATTTAATTTTCTATTATTTTAAAAAATTAAAACTAACCCGATTTCTACACAAAAAAACTCTCTTTTTCTTATTAATTAATAAACTTAATATTACAAGGCCGGCCCGCTGGCGCAATGGTTAGTGTACTAGCCTTTGGAGCTGGTGGGCTCGAGCTCGAATCCCAGTAAAGGCATGGATGTTTGTCCTTGTCAATAAATGTTGTTATTTGTATGGGTAAGGGCTTGCTGGGTAAGGGCTATAAAGTCTACACTCTCCCTTCTAGAGGGCGCATTCACTGTCTGTCATAATATTACAAAACCAATTTTACTCGTCATAACTGCCCAATTACTTTCTTTCGAAAATTCAATTGATATTCTTTATCGTTTGCTATGCTAGTTTGCAGTTCAAAGAATAAATATTTATTGAAATTGAAGCTAAAAAAATAGAAAAGAAACTTTTCATAACTTTGTTATTTTTTTAGATTTTTTAGAAGTATTTATAATTTTCGAACAAGTAATCTCATATTGGTATTTTAAAGTCTTTATACAATTATATATTAATGTAAACGTTGAAAAGCCATTTTAAAAGTCCATTTTATTGATGCAAAAAAAAATTAGAAACCTCTCTGCATCTTTCTCAATACACATGTATTGAACCATTATTGTGACATATAATACAACGTTATTTCAAACTGACCTTAGTGCATAAATATTCTTTTAATTTTTTTCCACTTGAAATAAAGTTTCTCATGCGTTTGATGAAGTGGCAACAGTGAAACTATTGAATAAAAACTAAATGTTCTTTTTATTCAAATGTATATTGAAATTTTAGTTATTTAAATGGTACACATGCTTCTAATTGAAGAAGCACATTTGCTTATAAGTGGTTCTTTAGAACTTGTTGACCTATAGACAGACTGATATAGCCTTTATAAAAGATCGTTATAAAAGTTTTGTGGAAGCTAAAAGCGAACATGTAAAGCTGTTTTCTCCAACAAATATTTTATGTATTTTTTTTAAATTTTACACAGTTTTTAACTAACACATAAATAAAAAGTTTACTTTTAAATGCGAAAGAAATTATTGAACTTAGCAATCATGAAAAATATGTTTGAGCGATGTAACGTTAAAGCTGAAAAATTTACCATCTTAATTTAATTTTCTTACCTTTGTATTTTAGTATTATCAACAAAACTCTTATGAAACTTGTATGCATGGGAGGGGGGGGGGAGGAGTATGGTATTAAAATAATGGTTCAATATTCAGCAAAAAATAAGATAATTGTTTTTTCATGACTTTCTGATTTTATTTATTAAAAAAAACAGAATAAAAAATAGATTTATACGGTAGAAAATTAATGAAATTTAATTTTGTAAAATAATTTAAGTAACCCTTCAAAACCGATCTATCACGATCGTGTGGGTATAAAAGAGAATGTTCAAGCTTTTCAAAAATATCAATACCGAAGCAGCTGATTTGTACCAATCACTATTCGTACAAAAATGACTTTGTTTTAAAGGAGTTTCTGGAATTGATGCTGTTTAAAGCGTTTTTTCGATAACATTCTAAAATTTAGACTCATAAACTTTAATAATCGCCACCTGATAGCCGGTCTTAAAGGGATAAAACAGGTGGAAAAAAGTGTTTGTTAAATGTGTTAATTTTTGTGAAACTTAGGCACAAAAAGTGTGTATTTAGTTGAATATGACTTATATTTTAGTAAAATTGTTTACTAGGAGTAACGTTTAAGTTAGTTATATTTAACGCAATCAACCTTTTCGACATTTCGACACAAAAAGTGTGAGTTTGAATGCAACTCATAAGGCAGTCAACATGTTAAACTTTTTTTTGACACGTACAATTTAATATGAATGTTTTCAAAACTAACTAAAATGTTAACACTCAAATAACACTTAGAGAAATATAAATGTATTGTTCTAGCATAACTCTCTAATGTCAATCTCCAAACTTGTTCAATCTTCGTTTTATTGATGCACTCCGGTGCAACGGTTTAGGCAATGACTTCATTTAGCTGTAAAATTTAGAATTGTGATAGGGTAGACTGACCAGTGAGTGAACAGGCCCCAGTGAATGAACATTTAGTAAACACAGTTAAAAAATAAGGATTGAAAATCATTCCACTAGATGGATTGGCAACTCTGACTTCCTCCCATCTAGTAGGAAGCTATCTGACATATGGTTGGCTGTCTTGGTCATTATGTCCTGGTGTTTATTCACTGGCGAACGCAGCTCCTTAAACGTTCATTCACTGGTTAGTCTACCCTAGTTGAGTTACAAGAACCTCCTAAACACATTAAAAAATTATTTTTATATGCTATAATTGAAACATAATTAATTAATTTGTAATAACAAAAATTTCATACTATAAAATTTTTATAATACAAAAGTTTAGACACAAATACGAGATTATGCTAATTTTAAATAGAGAATGACCTAATTTCGCATTTTTATTGATGAATTTTAATTTTTATATGATAAATTAAATAAAAACGATATCCGGTGAACCAAAAACAATATTGGTTCGATTTTATACTAAACAGACAATACAGCCACTTTAAATATTTATTCTATTCATATTTAATTGCATAATTTAACATCTTTAAATACGAACCGAATGCCTACAAGTCCATCACCTTAAAGTTTTGCCACGAATTCGTGGATTTAGAGACATGTATTGGCCGATTTTCTTGATGAAAAGTGCAGTCTTTCTCATATAAAATCACAAAATAGCGACATATTATTATTTTTGCACTTCAGTACAATCAATGTAAAGATAGGCACCCCTTCAAAAACGACAAAAAAGTCTTCCTCATCAACGTAATTAACTATCCACACCAATAAACTTTCCTCCTCGTTCTTGAGGGGGGCAAAACAGGTATCTTCAAAAGCTTATTTTTCAATATTCGGTTATACAAAACGTGTTCAAATAGCACTACCTCTGGTCCCAACTAGATCGGATAATCGAGGTCCAAATGTATGTGATTAAACATTTTTTTTATGGATCTCTACGGACCATTTTCAGTAGGGTACCCGCAGGTATCAGAAAAAAAAATCGAAACAGGAAAATTGCTAACAGATATCCGTAGAGGTCAGTAAGTTGTGCAGGGATTTGGTCAAAGGATGTCCATAGAGGTTGTACGGGGATTTGGCCAATGGACATTCGTAGAGGTTGTACTGGGATTTGGCCTACGGATATCCGTAGAGGTCAGTAGGCTGTACGTGGATTTGGCCAACGGACATCCGTAGATGTTGTACGGGGATTTGGCCTACGGATATCCGAAGAGGTCAGTAAGCTGTACGTGGATTTGGCCTACGGATATCTATAGAGCTGATTTCTATGGATGTCCGTTGGCCAAATCCACGTACAACTTTTTTTTATGGATCTCTACGGACCATTTTCAGTAGGGTAATGGCTATCTCTAAGCACTTACTTAAATATACTTTAATTCACAAAATAGCGACAAGTCGCTTCTTTGTGATTTTATATGAGAGAGTCCATTTTTCAAAGTCGAAAATGGGAAAAAGTCGGATTGTCTGTAAATCTACGAATTCCTGGCAAAACCTGGTAGGCATTCTGTTCGTATTTAGAGATGTTAAATTGTACAATTGAAACAAATATTAATAATGATTTAAAGTGGCTATATTGTCTGTTTGTTGTAAAATTTAACCGATATTGTTTAGTTCACCGGATATCGTGTTTTTTTATTTATCATATAAAAATACAATTCATTAATAAAAATGCGAAATTAGGCCATTATCTACTTTAATTTAGCATAATCTTGTATTTGTGTCTAAACTTTTGCATCATACAAATTTTTATTTTATGGGGCATTTTTTTTTACAGCAAATCAAGCAATTATGTTTCAATTAAATCATTTCAAAATATTTTTTTTAATTATGTTTAGTTTTTTTTGTAATTCTACTATCAAAATTCTAAGTTTTTCAGCAAAATGAAGTCATTGTCTAAACTTTTGCATCGCCGTGTATAAATCATGTCTTCAAAACATATTATCGCGTGATCAGGCATTGTTGGAAACACATCTCGAGAAGTCGGAATGGTTCCTTTTCGCAAACCATTTAAACGACGATATGTTTATACTATTTTTTACTAATTTCAATACACTCTCAGAAATAACACTTTCATTTTTGACGATTCATGAATCCTCAAGCCTCATTTCGTTTATTTTGAGGATTGTTTCGTCAAACTATCACGTGACTTTTGAGTAAGCGCGAATCCTCACTTTAACGATCTTGATTTGACGATTCGGTATCTTGATTTTCAGGAAACTGAATCTCATTGTTGTACTTAAATGCTCAAAAATGACGACACTTTGAGGAAAGAAAAACTCGGAGCATTTGTTAGTAAATGGCATCGTCAAAATTAAGGAAAATTTCGTCGTTTTTGAGTATTCATTTCTGAGAGTGTAGCAATTCGTTTCATTTTATGTTATTTTTTTTTTTCGTTTTTAGTAACACATTTTAACTGTTTGTAAATATTACATGTATGAAAAATAATTGATAAGGATCAAATGATACTATTATCAATGTTAAAGTATTTTCAAAGCAATTTAAATCCATTGAGAAATCTGCCCAAATCTTTACGGTTCCCTTGGATTCATACCAGATAAATTTGTATATTTTGGAAAAATATTTCCTTCTTTATTTTAAAAAGAAGCTATTATTTATTGTTATATTGATGTATTTTCAAAATGCATGTTATTTTTGTAGCAAACATTGTATTTGTTTAACATTTAATAAATAAAACGTTCAATTTCTAAATTACGAAAAACCTATTCAGAATATTTCTCTTGAAATAAACACAGCATTTTCAGTAAAAAAACTTCAATTTTGTATTTTTTTTTAAAGAAAGATTTTATGTATAAAAATGCGAGAGGACAGTTTTTGTGTTGTAAATATTGTTGTACAAGAATTATAACAAAGCCTAGCCTTCTTCGGCGGTCATGTGGCGCTAATTTGAAATTATGAGACAAGTTATAGAAAAAAATCCGCTAAACAGCATTAATGCCAGCAACTCCTTAAAAACAAAGTTTTTTTTGAAATAACGAATGGTACAAGTCGGCTGCTTCGGTATCGATATTTTTGAAGAGCTTGAACATTTTCTTTACTACCCGCACGATCGTGCGAGCCTGGTCGGAAATTTCAAGAATACTCAAACCTTTGAGACCCTTTCAGATGGCTCTGATTTAAGGTTATGAGACTAAAAATTTAAGAGTTTCACCGGGAAAGTTTCCTTAAACAGCATCAATGCGATACTCCTAAAAAAAATTACGATTTTTTAAAATTCGCTTTTAATTTTAATTTTTCACATCTAAAATTATTTCGGGCTATAAAGGAGTTTAAATAATATCTTAAACAAGCGGAACGTTGGCGTATAAATGGTTAAATTATCAGTATCTACTATACTCTTAAAACAAAAATATCTAAAGTAAGCAATAACCAGAAATAAGTTTAATCAAACTATTGATCGAAATTGATTTATGCCCAAAATCAATGATAAAATAGCAAATGGTAACTAATACTTTCCGAAAAACAAAACTGTACCTGAAAGTACCAATCATTTTCAAATCACAAACCCCTATTCTGAATTACTTTATGGATACGTGCGTGCGTATTCGTTTCCAATTGGTAAACTTTAAATTGACAATGCATAAAAATCAGAAAGTGTTATTGATCGGTTAAAATTTTCATTCGCTTGACAAAGAAGGAAAGCGTTCACAAATGGTATGAAAAATCATTACGTTTAGTAGAGAAGCTAAAGACTACAACGCGCTAAAATTACTTTAAACTGTTATTGTTTGCGATTCATTACTTCAGACAGCTTTTGTTAACTGGTATTGTTTGCGAACAGGAACTAGCCCCTTTCAAAACGATGAAATAAAAGTTTAACACTGGCACGCCTGAGTTATTTCGAAGTACATTTTCGTATAATCAAAAGCATATTATCACATTATCGTATTTTAATGAATATTTGGAAACAGCGTATTTTGAAAAAAAAATTACCATAAACATCAAACTGTTTTTATTTAAAATAAGCGAATTCTTTAACCTTTTCACAACACACTCACAATGAAAAACTCAAGATCGAACTGTTCAAATTTTTTAACCGTGATCAATCGCTGCTGAAAAAAATATTGATGGATTGATGGATTTCCAAAATTATAGGCCTAGCTGTAATTAAAATTTACCTCGAAAAGTTTTGTTCGTATGCAATAAATTATGTTAAATTGTACTTAATGGCACATAGAATGTTTTTGGGATGCAGTATTTTTATAAAACAAACAAATTTGAATTTAAAAACGACTAAATAGTGCCACCTAGTGTCAAAAATCAGGTTATCATGATTTATTCAGAGTACATTCCAAAATTCATTTCTTAATAAAATTCAATGAGTATAAAGACTGTCAGAGGATTTTAAAAGATATTCACATAGATTTAGAAAGTAGCAGATATGCCCATCGATTGCGCAATCCCGTACAACGCAATGCAAACCGCGTGATTGTGTGATGAATCCACATTTCGCCGTTTTCGCAATGCATCATGGGATACTGGTTCTCAAAAAATGCTTTTGCCGAAGAGTTACATGCAATAAAAACTGCATTTTTAATATGCTTCTTTTATGAATATATACCTCATGTCTGCCAGAAATTATCACTACATATCCAGCTATAAACTTATGTTAGCAAAACTGGTAAAAAGTTTTAACTAGTCAATATTAAATATATTTTTTTTATTAGTCGAATTATCTCAGGGCGCTATCTGGTGGCGTACGGCACGCCATGTGCTAGGGCTTGCGAACTGCCTTATGGGATACTGGTACACAAGTGGCTTCATCTTTCCCCCTAATGGCAGATCTGCTACTTTCTTAATCTATGAATATTCATTAAACTGAAAAAATTCTCACTTTTTAAGCTTTACTTTGAAGTATGTTACAGGAAATTATGCAATCGCAATTCAATAAAACAAGTTGAGAAAATTTTGGTCTCAAACTTCTGTTTCTTACACTTTGTCTTCCCAGGATTCGTTAACTATATTACTTCTTCCCATTTTTTGATGTGTTATACAGATGCTAGAGAAATACGGCAACCGTTTATTTAATTTATAGAAACTTTCTTGAAGGAAACGTTTCTTGTATATTTAGCTTAAACACTACGAGTAAACCCTAAACATATATAGATATCAAAACAATAAAAGTTTTGTAATTGCCTCAAAAAGTCCTCGTGCCGTCTATGACTGTTTCATTTACTGGTAGATATTCCTTTGAAGCCCAGAAGATAGAATTCGGCCCACATACAACAAATTAAGTGGTGGAGGGAAGTTCAATCCCAAAGTACCGCCTTAAACAAGTTAACTTTTGGATATTTTTCTATGAAAAAACAATAAAATCAAACTATGTTTCCACTCACCTGTTCCACAATTTTTTTGAAGGATTTTCCTGTAGAAATGATCAAAAAATTTCTCGGGAAAGGAGCAAGAGAATAGGGCGTCAGCGAGTCGACAATGACAGAGGACACGTCTTCGCATCTGTCGTCTTGGCAAATGCTGTAGATAGAGAGAGTCGTGCCTCTTTTATTGGTGCCTCTATCGTGCAACATCCTAACAATGGTCTCCAATGAGTTGAGATCTAGAATTATACGGGATATTGAAGTCATTATACAGGGTCTTTATAATTAGAGTTCCACTTTGAAATGGCTATTGAAATAAAACTACACGACCAAATGTCATCAAACTTGGTAAATGTCTATGAAAGGTCATAGGATTTTAGTTCCCACAATTAAAAGAAATAGTTATGTTTATTACGTTATTATGTTGTTACACCTTATTATGTTCAATTTAACAGAAAGATGGCGCTTTAATACCAAGTGATGGCTGTATGAAAGAACTAGGCAGGCATGCATACACATAAAAGAAGGACACTTGGTCAGGAATGTTCAGTTCTGGTGGCCTTCTTTTTGGTATATACGCATGCCTAGTTCTTTCATACTGCCAACACACGGTATTAAAGTGACATCTTTCTGTTAAATTGAACATAATAAAGTACATAATAACGTAATAAACATAACTATGTTTTTTAATTGCGAAAACTAAAATACCATGACCTTTTATAGACATTTACCAAGTTTGATGACATTTGGTCGGGTAGTTTTATTTTTATAGCCATTTCAAAGTGGAACTATAATTATAAAGAAAATTAATTGTGGGATATTGAAGTCTTTAAATTAATTTTGGGACTCACTAGTATTCGTACACATGGCAATTTTTTTTATAGGCTAGTTATTCTTGTGAAATTTCCGACAATTTATTAATGTCAAACTAAAATTTATGTGCAACTTGCCTTTATTTATATGCACAACGACATAAATAATTTTAATACGTTTTATTGCTCCACTGTTTGTAAGGCTTTTCCGAATGCTGGTACAGGATACTAAATTATAATTTATATTCCAAATTTATGCATAATATTGAATTTTATTATTTATGAGAAGTCAAAGTAATTATGAAGCTAAAGTTATATTTCTGCATTTTAAGAGCAAATAATTTTTTAAAAGATGGTTTTTAAGAATAGTTGATCCTATAAATTTTTTATTAAAATAGTTACAAACAAAGCTTGCTAGATATTTAAATTTTAAAACCGAAAAAATAAAAAGGCCGAAAGGGTGTTGACGATATAGAATGTTATCATCGGAAAAAAACTAAACATTTAAATTCAAATAATAAAGCATTGAGAATTAAAAATAAATACAATCTGAAAAAAAACCTTTAACATTTAATTCAAAAGAGAACTTGTATTATTCTTACCTACAGTATTATCGTGCAAAACGACTATATCGTTCCACTTTTCAATGAGTCTATTATCATTTCTAACGTCCACAATAAAAGGCACGACATCAGTCATACTTTTCAAGAAAGGTACGCCGATTCCAATGTTAGGCGTTGGCCGAGGGCAGCCCCTTTCCAAGACAACAAGAGCTAAAGTGGTTGGTAAATCTTTCGACATCACATCAATATCGTCAATGTATTCTCTGCATTTTACGATGCTCAGAAGAGCTGATATTTCGCTGCCTAAAAGTAAAATAAGTGAGTGTTAGGAATCGGTTGTATGAGAAAGATATTGTTTACTATATGCGATATCGTTAATAGTAAAAAAAAACAGTATCAAACAAAATAAAGGGTTATACGATATCGTCTACCCTTTACCCTACGTTGTATGAGAAAGATATTTCTTTACCATATACGATATCGCTTATAGTAAAAACAATATCGAACAAAACAAGGGTTATACGATATCGTATAACCCTTTACGGTCTTCAGATGGCACTGATTAAATTGTACTTGGCTAAATGCTCCCCCTGAGAAATAAACAAATTGTCTGAAGCGTAAACTTGTTTTCACTACATGGGATAAAAAAATTCTGTTAACTCAAATTCACTAAAATTAATTTTTTCTGATTTTTTTTAGAAAGTTAATTTTAGTTACAGACGATTAAAAATTATTCCCTAGTACTTAACATTTTAAAATGTAGTAAAATCATAAAATTTATAATTTTTTTAAAAAGTACGTGTGAGCTGATTTCAAATAAATGCTATGTCCAGAGTTGTAATAAATATTTTTTTTTTCAAAACCCCCATAAGTCTAAGAAATATATAGTTTTCGAGAAATAAAATAAAACTCTTTTTACAGCAAACTTACATCAAAGTTACTACCCAAAAAATGTAGCAGCAATATTTTAGACAAGATGCATTATTATATCTTGATAGATTAATAAAAAAATCATTTTTCAATATTTTAAAATTAAGGTTAAAGTTGCTGGACTTAAGGGTTTCTGAAAAAAATTCTGTTTCAAAAACAAGAATAATAATACTAACTCATATTTTATAGTTATTTTTTCTTTAATATTTTAATAACAAGAGAGCTGCTAAGGGTTTATTCTCATGAACTAATAGTTATGTAACAGCACGAGGCATTCTTCTTGGACTTTCTCTATTGTAAAATTCAATGTATGAAAAATATATATATAATAAATGAACGATATCTACGGCCGTGGATTTATTCATAAAATATAGCAATTACTATTTGTTGGAGAATACAAATTATAAAACGTTCAAAAACAGTTAAGAAATCTGTTATTTGGATATTCAATAATTTATTTTAGGATATTTTACTTTTTGAATTGACTTTGGAGGAAATGCAAATAACGCATATATTTTACCCATAATTATGAACAAAAATTCTATTCAATTTTTTATAGGACTAGGTAAAATGGCAATCCATTTCGTGTAAGAGAAAAATAACCCCATTAAAGTTACCAGTTGTATTATCATAGGATATATAATATACTCGAGAAATGCAGTTGGCCAGGATTGTAGGTGAACGTACTTCTTCCATACTTCTTTTCAAGTATCAACCAAAAAAAGGTTGACAAGAAAGCTGTAAAAGACAGTGCTTAGTTATACATTGTTCTGGGCGTTCGGCCTTCGAAAAGGGTTATGATTAGCCAGATATTTGCCGATCGCGTTTGCTGCCTGGTTTACTTAAGGAGGAATAAACCGAAAAGGTTCTTCTCTGGTGTGAATTTTAAGGGAAATATAATTTTAAAAGCTGAATTACTCAAGTTATACATTGAATATTGTCACAAACGTTTTTTTTTATTAGTGCAGGAGGCCTGAATGTTTCGAAAATTAAATATTTTAGTACAGGATCAAAGATTTTTAATTTACAATTTTGCGATAAACTATTCAAAAATGTAAAAATAAAAGAATTCAAGTTATATTTAAGTCAATCAAATTTATCATATAAAACTGAGAGGCTTGAATGTCTCTAAAAATTAACTATTTTAGTATGGGATATTTTTGTTAAAATTTACAATTTTGCAATCAGATATTTGAAAAACTGCAAAAAAGGAATTCTAGCTACATTGAAAGCTAAGGTAAGATTGCAGGTAAGATTAGGTGAGAATGAAACCTAGGTAAGATTGCAATTTATTTCGTGTAAGAGAAAAATAACCCCATTATAGTTACTAGTTGTATTATTATAGGATTTTATAATATACCCGAGAAATGCATTGGGCTGGAAATACATATGTCTTCTTAGGAGATCGTTTCGAGCGTCATCCCTAAATGGATGACAAGTATCGCTTAGAAGACTTAACATTCCGGTGGAGCTGGTACAGAGAAACTAACTTCATATTTAGATTCAGTACTTCTAGTATAACTAAATTCAACTTTAAAATCCGGGGTACCACTTTGTGACAATAAGTCTTTAAACTTTTCAAACACATTTTTACGTATGAATCTGACACAATAATAAAAGAACGATGTCTAGCGACAGTGGATTTAATATAAAGTATTACTATTATTTTATAGAAAATACGTTAATATTTAGTATACGTTAGTTAGTTACACTGCTCAAAACAATTAGGGGAGCAATTTGCGTGGTTTTATTTACCGTCCAGTTCCAACTTCTTTATTTTTATTATAAAAATCTAAAATTTGTGAAGTAGATTCCTTTTGCATCCTGATTGAAATGGTATAAACAGGGAAACAAATCTTAATTTTTTAACTTAAATTTAAGGGGCAAAAAATTGGAATCATAACTTTTAAATAAATTATAACAATAATTTCTTGATGCTCTTACATAACTATTGTTCCCATAAACTAATAGTTATGCAAGAGCACGAGGCATTCTTGATGGACTTTCTCTATACTAATATTCAAACTTAGAAACAGTAGTTAAAATTTAAGCTAATAATAAGAAGTTATTATTTCAATTACATTTTTATGTATAAAAATAGCATGATAATAAGATAACGATACGTACGGCAGTTTTTGGATTGACTTTGGAGGAAATGCAAATAATGCTTAAATTTTACCCAAAATTAAGAACAAAAATTGTATTCTCTTTTTTATTGGACTAGGTAAAATGGCAATCTATTTCGTGTATAAGAAAAATAACCCAATTAAAGTTACCAGTTGTATTATCATAGGATTTTATAATATACTCGAGAAATGCAGTGGTTTAGGATTCCTGGTTCCCAGGACTTACGAGCCTTTACAAGTACCAACCTAAAAAGGTTGACAAGTAAATTGTAAATGATTGTACTTAGTTATACGTTGTTTTGTGTGTTCGGCCTCCGTAAGATTTGCGTAAAGGCCTAGCGAGCTGATCATTACCCTAGATACATATATATAGGCACAGAAAATTTGTTTTCATATTTAGAATCAGTGCTTTACATATAATTAGAAATGACTTTAACTATTCAATAGATTTATATAATAGTAAAAAAATATATAAATGAGGTCATAAAAACTTTTTTAATTACACCATGATCGGCGAACTAAATCGCGCCGAAGATTAGCTGATATGCAATTGAAACAAACGATCATTTTTCAATTGATCTAATGATTAGCCAGATATTTGCCGATCACGATTGCTGCCTGGTTTACTTAAGGAGGAATGAGACCGACAAGGCTCTTCTCTGTGTGAATTTCAAGGGAAATATAATTTTAAAAGCTGAATTACTCAAGTTGCATTGAATATTGTTACAAACGGTTTTTTTTATAAGTGCAGGAGGCCTGAATGTTTCGAAAGATAAATATTTTAGTACAGGATCAAAGATTTTTAATTTACAATTTTGCTATAAACTATTCGAAAATATAAAAATAAAAGAATTCTAGCTATATTTAAGTCAATCAAATTTGTCATATAAAACTGAAAGGCTTGAATGTCTCTAAAAATTAAATATTTAAGTATGGGATATTTTTGTTAAAATTTACAATTTTACAATCAGATATTTGAAAAACTGGAAAAAAGGAATTCTAGCTATATTGAAAGCTGAGGTAAGATTGCAGGTTAGATTAGGTAGGAATGAAAAATAGGTAAGATTGCAATCCATTTCGTGTAAGAGAAAAATAACCCCGTTAAAGTTACCAGTTGTATTATTATAAGATTTTATAATATACTCGAGAAATGCAATGGGCTATGCATACCGCTCTTGAGTAGGAGGTCATTTCGAGCGTCATCCCTAAATGGTTGACAAGTAAACTGTAAATAGTAGAGCGTACTTAGGTATATGTTTTTCGGCCTAAAGAAAATTTGCTTTATCGCTCAAAATACGTAACATTCCGGTAGAGCGCTGGTACAGAGAAACTGACTTCATAATTAGAGTCAGTGCTTCGAATATAACTAAATTCTACTTTAAAATCCTGGGCACCACTTTGTAATAATAAGTCGTTAAACTTTTGAAACACATTTTTATGTATGAATCTGACACAATAATTAAAGAACAATGTCTAGCGACAGTGGATTTAATATAAAGTATTACTATTATTTTATAGAAAATACGTTAATATTTAGTATACGTTAGTTACACTGCTCAAAACAATTAGGGGAGCAATTTGCGTGGTTTTATTTACCGTCCAGTTCCAACTTCTTATTTTTAATTATAAAAATCTTAAATTTGTGAAGTAGATTCCTTTTGCATCCTGATTGAAATGGTATAAACAGGGAAACAAATCTTAATTTTTTAACTTAAATTTAAGGGGCAAAAAATTGGAATCATGAGTTTTAAATAAATTATAACAATAATTTCTTGATGCTCTTACATAACTATTGTTCCCATAAACTAATAGTTATGCAAGAGCACGAGGCATTCTTGATGGACTTTCTCTATACTAATATTCAAACTTAGAAACAGTTGTTAAAATTTAAGCTGATAATAAGAAGTTATTATTTCAATTACATTTTTATGTATAAAAAAAGCATGATAATAAGATAACGATACCTACGGCAGTTTTTGGATTGACTTTGGAGGAAATGCAAATAATGCTTAAATTTTACCCATAATTAAGAACAAAAATTATATTCTCTTTTTTATTGGACTAGTTAAAATGGCAATCTATTTCGTGTATAAGAAAAATAACCCAATTAAAGTTACCAGTTGTATTATCATAGGATTTTATAATATACTCGAGAAATGCAGTGGTCTAGGATTTTTGGTTCCCAGCTTTTGCGAACTTTTACAAGTACCAACCTAAAAAGGTTGACAAGTAAATTGTAAATGATTGTACTTAGTTATACGTTGTTTTGTGTGTTCGGTCTCCGTAAGATTTGCGTAAAGGCCTAGCGAACTGATCATTCCCCTAGATACATATATATATATAGGCACAGAAAATGTGTTTTCATATTTAGAATCAGTGCTTTGCATATAATTAGAAATGACTTTAACTATTCAATAGATTTATGTAATAGTAAAAAATATATAAATGACGTCATCAAAAACTTTTTTAATTACACCATGATCGGCGAACTAAATCGCGCTGAAGATTAGCCGATATGCAGTTGATTCAAACGATCATTTTTCAATTGATCTAATGATTAGCCAGATATTTGCCGATCACGTTTGCTGCCTGGTTTACTTAAGGAGGAATGAGACCGACAAGGCTCTTCTCTGTGTATATTTCAAGGGAAATATAATTTTAAAAGCTGAATTACTCAAGTTGCATTGAATATTGTTACAAACGGTTTTTTTTATAAGTGCAGGAGGCCTGAATGTTTCGAAAGATAAATATTTTAGTACAGGATCAAAGATTTTTAATTTACAATTTTGCTATAAACTATTCGAAAATGTAAAAATAAAAGAATTCAAGCTATATTTAAGTCAATCAAATTTGTCATATAAAACTGAAAGGCTTGAATGTCTCTAAAAATTAAATATTTTAGTAAAGGAATTTTTTTTAATTTACAATTTTGCAATTAGATATTTGAAAAACTGCAAAAAAGGAATTCTAGCTACATTGAAAGCTAAGGTAAGATTGCTGGTAAGATTAGGTAAGAATGATTATCCACTTCGTGTAAGAGAAAAAATAACCCCAATTAAGTTACCAGTTGTATTATTATAAGATTTTATAATATACTCGAGAAATGCAATGGGCTATGCATACCGCTGTTTATTAGGAGTTCATTTCGAGCGTCATCCCTAAATGGTTGACAAGTAAACTGTAAATATTAGAACGTACTTAGGTATATGTTTTTCGGCTTAAAGAAAATTTGCTTTATCGCTCAGAGGACGTAACATTCCGGTATAGCGCTGGTACAGAGAAACTGACTTCATAATTAGAGTCAGTGCTTCGAATATAACTAAATTCGACTTTAAAATCCAGGGCACCACTTTGTGATTATAAGTCGTTAAACTATTGAAACACATTTTTATGTATGAATCTGACACAATAATAAAAGAACAATGTCTAGCGGCAGTGGATTTAATATAAAGTATAACTATTATTTTATAGAAAATACGTTAATATTTAGTATACGTTAGTTAGTTATACTGCTCAAACAATTACGGCAGCAATTTGCGTAGTTTTGTTTACCCGTCCAGTTCCAACTTCTTATTTTTTATTATAATAATCTAAAATTTGTAAAGTAGATTCCTTATGCATCCAGATTCAAAAGGTATAAAACAGGGAAACAAATCTTAATTTTTTATCTTAAATTTAAGGGGTAAAAATTAGAATCATAACTTTTAAATTAATTATAACAATAATTTTCTCAAAATTTTAATTGTAAAAAAATTTTAAATCAAATTTTAATTTTTTTTTCAAAGGTGATTTCAAAACTTCTAAGAATGCAAGCGTGAAGAATTTAGAATCAATTTATTTCATAAAAGTTTTTGGGAGTGAATTTTATTTTACCATGTTTTTCATATTTTTTATTTAATTAAAACAAACATTATTTAAATCTTCAAAAGAGATGATTACTCCATCTAACGATAAATAAGTACGAGTTCAACTTAGTGAGAAAAAAAATCAGGAGCTGATGATACTAAATGGAATCTTTGGGGGCGAAATAGTTTAAACCACACTTTCCCCTAATTGTTTTGAGCAGCGTACGTTATGGTACACTTATTGGATAAAACGTTCAAAACAAATAACAAATATGTTTACTTAATAAACTGGAATTAATTTAATTTAATATCTTTCCAGTCTTGAAATGATTTAGGAGGAAACGCAAATAACCCATGCATTATACGCAGAAAAAAGTACAAAAATCATATTCACTTTTTGATAGGACTAGGTAGTATTTTAATCCATTTCAGGTAAGATGGAAAAAAAAAAAATCAGTAAAGTTACCAGTTGTATTATCATAGGATTTTATAATATACACAAGAATGCAGTGGGCTGAGAATTACTTTGAGGACTACGACAAGCCTTTCAAGCATCAACTTTAAACGGTTGACAAGTTAACTGAAAAATGTTGTTTAGCAATTGGTTAAATGTTGCTTTCGGTCTCCGAAAGATTTGCGTGATTGCCAGCGGACGTATCATTCCGTTAGATATATATAGGAGAGCTGGGACAGAAAAACTGTTTTTATATTTAGAGTCTGTGCTTCAAATCGAATTAAAAATGACTCAGTGTTGTTCAAATTAATGTTTGTATAGTTAAATAATATATAATAAAAAATAAATAAATGACGTAAAACGAAAGTTTTTTAATGTGACTAAAAGAGAGATCGGCGAACAACATCGAGCCGATGGTTAAACGACTTACCCGTAAAATAACGATCGTTTTTCGATTAATCTTATGATTGGACCAGGTATTCGTCGATCACGATTGTTGCCTGGTTATCTGAAGAAGGAATGAGACCGACAGGGGTCCTTCATGGGTCTTAATTTTATGGTAAAATAATTTCAAAAGCCGAATTACTACATTTATATTGAATGTTTTTACAAACGTTTTTTTATTTGATCAGTAGGCTGCCTGAATGTCTCGAAAATTAAATATTTTAGTATAGGATCAAAGATTTTTTAATATACAATTTTGCTTTAAAATATTCAGACAAATGTTTAAAAAAATTAAGCTGTAAAAGAATTCTAGCTATATTAAAGCCAAACAAATTTATCAAATAAAACACTTGTTTGCAAAAATGTTCAATAAAACCGGATTAACTCAGCTTCGAAAATTAGTTTTTTATTTTGGATTAACACAGAGATGACCCCCTTGCTGAGAGTCGATTGTCAGTGTCAACTTAAATATACGTTGTTTTGTGTGTTCGGCTACCGGGGGATTTGCTTTATTCCATAGAGGGATTTACCATTCCGGTAGAGCTGGTACAGAGAAACGGACTTCATATTTAGAGTCGTTGCTTCAAATATAACTGAATTCAACTTTAACCCATTAATGCCTGGCGTCCCTTTTTAGGGACACTTTAAAAAAAAAATTCGCAATTTTTAATGAATCAACTTTTCAATTAAAAAATTGCTCCGTTGTATTCTATAGTGTACATTTCAACTGACCCAAGGGTATTGATGCTGTTTAAGGCAACTTTTCCGGTAAAACTCTTAAAATTTTAGTCTCATAACCTTAAATTAGCGCCACCTGAAAGGGTCTTAATGGGTTAACATCCTTGGCACAACTTTGTGATAATAAGTCGTTAAACTTTTGAAACACATTTTTATGTATGAATCTGGCACAATAATAAAAGAACGATGTGTAGCGGCAGTGGATTTAATATAAAGTATGACTATTATTTTATAGAAAATACGTTAATATTTAGTATACGTTAGTTACTTACACTGCTCAAAACAATCAGGAGAGCAATTTGCGTTGTTTTGTTTACCCGTCCAGTTAAAACTTCTTATTTTTTATTGTAAAAATCTAAAATTTGTGAAGTAGATTCCTTATGCATCCTGATTGAAAGGGTATAAAACATTGAAACAAATCTTAATTTTTTAACTTAAATTTAAGGGGCAAAAATTGGAATCATAACTTTTAAATAAATTATAACAATAATTTTCTCAAAATTTTAATTGTAAAAAAGGTAAAATCAAATTTTAATTTTTTTTGTCAAAGGTTATTTCAAAACTTCTAAGAATGCAAGTGTGAAGAATTTAGAATCACTTTATTTCATAAAAGTTTTTGGGAGTGAACTTATTTTACCACGTTTTTCATATTTTTTATTTAAGTAAAACAAACATTATTTAAATCTTCAAAATACATGATTACTCCATCTAACGATAAATAAGTACGAGTTCAACTTAGTGAGAAAAAAATCAGGAGCTGATGATACCAAATGGCATCTTTGGGGGCGAAATGGTTTAAACCACGCATTCCCCTAATTGTTTTGAGCAGTGTACGTTATAAGTACACTTGGATAAAACGTTCAAAACAAATAATAAATATGTTTACTTAATAATCTGGAATTTAATTTAATATCTTTCCCTTCTTGAAATGATTTAGAAGGAAACGCAAATAACCCATGCATTATATGCAGAATAAAGTACAAAAATCCTATTCACCTTTTTATAGGACTAGGTAGTATTTAATACATTTCATGTAAGAGGAAAAAACCCATTAAAGTTACCAGTTGTATTGTCTTGGGATTTTAAAATATAGACAAGAATGCAGTGGGCTGAGTATTGCTTAACCACTTAGACCTCAGACATCCTTTCAAGCATCAACTTTAAACGGTTGACAAGTAAACTGTAAAATGATATTTAGCACTTAGTTATATGTTGCTTTGTGTCTTCGGTCTCCAAAAGATCTACGTGACCGCCAGAGGACGTATCATTCCGTTAGATATCTATAGGAGAGCTGGGGCAGAAAAACTTTTTATGTTTAGAGTCAGTGCTTTAAATTCCCCTTTCCATGTGGCATGTCTAGTGGCAGTATATTTAATATGAAGGATAACTATTATAATGGGAAAATACGTTGGTATTATGTATACTTTAGTTAGTTACGTTATAGTACACTTAATGAATAAAACGTGAAAAACATAAAACAAGTATGTTTACTGGTTATTTTGTAATTTATTTTATGATATTTCCTATTCTGAAATGATTTTAGAGGAAACGCAAAAAATGCTTAAATTATAAGCATAATTAAGAACAAAAATCCCATTCACTTTTTTTGTAGGATTTGGTAAAATTTCAATCCATTTCATGTAAGAGGAAAAAACCCTTAACCCTCTAATGCATACTGTTACCGTTTGGCAACACACAAGCAACATAATTCCCTTTATTCTTTAAAGTAGACCTCCCTCTCGACAAATGTGTGTTTTTTCATCTATACATTCCATTTTGAAGTTTTAGTTAATAATAACCCTCATAGATGACAGTAGTAAAATTGTATCCAAAATTAAAGAGTGAGGTTATTAACTGTTGCAAAATTACGTTTTTGGCAGTATTCAAAGTATAATAATATTAATACACTAAATACAAATAAATTGTTTTGAAAAACTAATTGTAGTTAAAGAGGGTTACTTTGAAATATATTTAGTAGTTTTCTACTCATTATTATCAAAATTGGAATTTGTAGTTGGTTTTTGTAACATGGAAAAAAAATTAAAAATTGAAATTATTTAAATTCTGATGCATTTAATTTTTTTCAGTATTTTTCCATAATGTATGAGTATTAAAGATTCATATATATTTTTTCGGGATGAAAAAAAAATTCATGCATTAGAGGGTTAAAGTTACCAGTAGTATTATGATTTTATAATATACACAAGAATGCAGTTTGTGGTGTATGAAAAATTGCAAACCAGATTCCTTTCAAGCATCAACTTTAAACGGTTGACGATTAAATTGTAAAATGATATTTAGCACTAAGTTATACGTTGTTCTGTGCTCGGCCTCCGAAAGCTTTGCATGATCGCCTAGCGAACGTATCATTCCTTTAGATATGTAGAGGAGAGCTGGGGGTGAAAAACTGTTTTTATATGTAGAGTCTACGCTTTCAAATCGAATTTTAAAAAATACTTTAAATATTCTATGTATTTAAATAACTTGTAATAAAAAAACAAATGACGTCAATCGAAACTTTTTTAATGTGACTAAAATTTATATTTCCCTTTTTTATTTTTTATATTTCCCTTCTTGAAATGATTTTGGACGAAACGCAAATAAGGCTTAAATTATACGCAGAAATAAGTACAAAAATCCCCTGTTCACTTTTTGAAAAAGGAGGTAATATTTCAATCCATTTCATGTAAGAGGAAAAAGATATTAAAGTAACCAGCTGTATTATCATAGGATTTTACAATATACACAAGAATGCAGTAGGTTGTTTACTGCTGCTCAGCAACTTAACTTCTTTTCAAGCATCAGCCTTAAGCGGTTGACGAGTAAACTGTAAAATGATATTTAGCACTTAGTTATGCGTTGTTATGTGTGTTCGGCCTCCGAAAGCTTTGCATGATCGCCTAGCGGACGTACATTACGTTAGATAGAGCTGGGGTAGAAAACTGTTTAATATTTAGTCTGTGTTTCAAATCGAATTAAAAATGTCTTTAAATATTTAATATATTTAAATTATATATAGTAAAAAAATACATGAAGTCAACCGAAACTTTTTTAATGTGACTAAACTTTTGGAGAGATCGGCGAACGACATCGATCCGATGGTTAGCACCTCTACTAGAGGAAAAAATATTTTTTCGATTAATCTTATGATCGGCCAGATATTCGTCGACCACGATTCTTGCCTGGTTAACGAATGGTGGAATGAGACCGACAGGGCTCATCCATGTGTTAATTATGTAGTAAACATAATTTCAAATGCTAAATTACTCCATTTACATTGAATATTTTTACAAGCATTTTTTTTATTTGTAAGTGTACGCGGCCTTAATGTCTCGAAAATTGAATATTTTAGTTTTGCATTAAAGATTTCGTAATTTACGATTTTGCAATAAAATATTCGAACAAATGTAAAAAAAAATTATTCTAGATATATTTATGCCAAACAAATTTATCATATAAAACACCTGTTTAGAAAAATGTTCAGTAAAACCGGATTAATTCGTATTCGAAAATTAGTTTTTCCTTTAGGATTGACACTGATATGACCACTTTGCATTGGAAAGTCTATTGTCAGAGTCAAATAAATTAGTTATGCGTTGTTCAGTGCTTTCGGCTACCGGGAGATTTGCTTTATTACTTATTTGACTTATCATTCCGGTAGAGCTGGTACAGAGAAATAGCCTTCACTTTTCGAGTCAGTGCTTCTAATATAACTAAATTCAACTTTAAAATAATGGACACCACTTCGTGATAATAAGTCGTTATTCTTTAAAAAACATTTCTAAGTCTGATTCTGACACAACAATAAAAGAACGAAGTCTAGCGGCAGTGGATTTAATATAAAGTATAACTATTAATTGCTGGAAAATACATTAGTTAGTTACGTTATAGTACACTTAATGGATAAATAAAACGTTCAAAACAAATATTTTTACTGGATATTTTGGAATTTATTTTAAGATATTTCCCTTCTTGAAATGATTTTGGCGAAACCGCAGGTAACACATAAATTATACGCAGAATTAAAATCCTATTCACTTTTTTATAGGACTAGGTAGTATTTTAATCCGTTTCATGTAAAAAAGGAGAAAAAAAACCCATTAAAGTTACCAGTTGTATTATCATAAGATTTTATAATATACACAACAATGCAATGTTCTGAGAATTGTGTCGATCCTTGTAGTTTCTTTCAAGCATCAACTTTAAACGGTTGACAAGTAAACTGTGAAATGATATTTAGCACTTAGTTATACGTTGTTCTGTGTGTTCGGCGCCAAGATTTGCGCGATCGCCTAGTGGACGTATCATTCCGTTAGATGTGTATAGGAGAGCTGGGGCAGAAAAACTGCTTTTATATTTAAAGTCAGTGCTTTAAATTCCCCTTTCCATGTGTCATGTCTAGTGGCAGTGGATTTAATATAAAGTATAACTATTATAATAGAAAATACGTTACTATTATGTATACGTTAGTTAGTTACGTTATAGTACTCTTAATGGATAAAACGTTCAAAATCAAAAAGAAGTCGGTTTACTGGATATTCTGTAATTTATTTTAGGATATTTCCTATTTTGAAATGATTTTGGAGGAAACGCAAATAATGCTTAACTTATACGCATAATTAAGTACAAAAATCCTATTCACTTTTTTTGTGAGACTAGGTAATATTTCAATCCATTTCATGCAAGAGGAAAAAACCCTTAACCCTCTAATGCATACTGTTACCGTTTGGCAACACACAAGCAACATAATTCCCTTTATTCTTTTAAAGTAGACCTCCCTCGCGACAAATTTGTGTTTTTTTCATCTATACATTCCATTTTGAAGTTTTAGTTAATAATAACCCTCATAGATGACAGTAGTAAAAGTGTATTCAAAATTAAAGAGTGAGGTTATTAACTGTTGCAAAAATACGTTTTTGGCAGTATTCAAAGTATAATAATATTAATACACTAAATACAAATAAATTGTTTTGAAAAACTAATTGCAGTTAAAGAGGGTTATTTTGAAATATATTTAGTGGTTTTCTACTCATTATTATCAAAATTGGAATTTTGTAGTTGTTTTTTGTAATATGGAAAAAAATTAAAAATTTAAATTATTTAAATTCTAATGCAGTTATTTTTTTTTTCAGTATTTTTCCATAATGTATGAGTGTTAAAGATTCATATATATTTTTTCGGGATGAAAAAAAAATTCATGCATTAGAGGGTTAAAGTTACCAGTTGTATTATGATTTTATAATATATACAAGAATGCAGTGGGCGGTGTATGAAGAGTTATTTACTAAATTCCTTTCAAGCATCAACCTTAAACGGTTGACGAGTAAACTGTAAAGTGATATTTAGCACTAAGTTAAACGTTGTTCTGTGTTCGGCCTCCGAAAGCTTTGCATGATCGCCTAGCGAACGTATCATCCTTTTAGATATGTATAGGAGAGCTGGGGGTGAAAAACTGTTTTTATATTTAGAATCTACGCTTTCAAATCTTTTTTATGTGACTAATCTTTTAGAGAGATCGGCGAACGACATCGATCCGATGGTTAGCCCCTCTACTAGAGGAAAAGATATTTTTTCGATTAATCTTATGATCGGCCAGATATTCGTCGACCACGATTCTAGCCTGGTTAACTGAAGGTGGAATGAGACCGACTAGTCTAAGAGCTAGCAACGTTTTTGAGAGAGAATTTCAGGTGGGCCAGTTTTAAGATATGCTATCTCTCTCACTCTCCCGGACATCATACGGGCTATCTGGCTGGCGGTAGTGGTTGCGTTTTTCAGTGCGCATCCTACTAATACAAGTAAAAAATTGATTTTTCAAATCATTTTAGGACGTTTTATTTTTTTATTGTAATTTTTAGCGAACTTTTTGCAACATAAATCTATTATTGCCAGACATTTTTATTGTTGTTTAAGCTGTGCCAGACGCTAATTTTGATTTTGAAAGCTCAAGTGTTGCCCAAATTACCAGCTCAGGTGTGAATTCAGCGATCATTGTAATTACGTCATCGTCATTCATTGCGCAATACCATGTGGCAATACTTGTAATGAGCTGATAATTTGGGCAACACTTGAGCTTTTAAAATCAAAATTAGCGTCTGGCACAGCTTAAACAACAATAAAAATGTCTGGCAATAATAGATTTATGTTGCAAAAAGTTCACTAAAAATAATAAAAAAAAAATAAAACGTCCTAAAATGATTTGAAAAATCAATTTTTTACTTGTATTAGTAGGATGCGCACTGAGGAACGCAACCACTACCGCCAGCCAGATAGCCCTTATGATGTCCGGGAGAGTGAGAGAGATAGCATATCTTAAGACTGGCCCACCTGAAATGCTTGTTTTTCCGACGTTGCTAGCTCTCGTACTAGACAGGGCTCATCTATGGGTTAATTATGTAGTAAAAATAATTTCAAAAGCTAAATTACTCCATTTACATTAAATATTTTTACAAAAAAAAAATTATTTGTAAGTGTATGCGACCTTAATGTCTCGAAAATTGAATATTTTAGTTTTGCATTAAATATTTTGTAATTTACAATTTTGCAATAAAATATTCGAACAAATGTAAAAAAAAATAATTCTAGCTATATTTAGGCCAAACAAATTTATCATATAAAACACCTGTTTGCAAAACTGTTCAGTAAAACCGGATTATTTCGGATTCGAAAATTAGTTTTTCCTTTAGGATTGACACAGAGATGACCACTTCGCATAGGTCGATTGTCAGTGTCAAATTAGTTTTGCATTGTTCTGTGCTTTCGGCTACCGGGAGATTTGCTTTATCACTTATTTGGCCTATCATTCCAGTAGAACTGGTACAGGGAAATTGCCTTCACATTTAGAGTCTAATATAACTAAATTCAACTTTAAAATCCTGGGCGCCACTTTGTGATAATAAGTCGTTATTCTTTAAAAAAACATTTTTATGTTTGATTCTGACACAACAATAAAAGAACGAAGTCCAGCGGCAGTGGATTTAATATTAAGTATACCTATTAACTGCTGGAAAATACATTTGTATTTAGTATACGTTAATTAATTACGTTATAGTACACTTAATGGATAAAACGTTCAAAACAAATATGTTTACTGGATAGTCTGGAATTTATTTTAAGAAATTTCCCTTCTTGAAATGATTTTGGCTTAACCCATTAATTATGCGCAATATTAAAATAATATTCACTTTTTATAGGACTAGGTAGTATTTAAATCCATTTCATGTAAGAGGAAAAAAAACATTAATTTTACCAGTTGTATTATTCAGTATACGTTGGTTAGTTACGTTATAGTACACTTAATGGTTAAAACGTTCAAAACAAATAACAAATATGTTTACTGGATATTCTGGAATTTATTTTAAGATATTTCACTATATGAAATGATTTTGGAGGAAACGCAAATAACCCATGCATTATACGCAGAATAAAGTACAAAAATTCTATTCACCATTTTATAGGACTAGGTAGTATTTCAATCCATTTCATGTAAAAGTAAAAAAAAAAAACATTTAAGTTACCAGTTGTATTATCATAGGATTTTATGATATACACAAGAATGCAGTGGGCTGAGAACTCACGCGGAGGCTTACGGCGGTTTTTCAAGCATCAACTTTAAACGGTTGACAAGTAAACTGAAAAATGATATTTAGCCCTTAGTTATATGTTGCTTTGTGTTTTCGGTCTCCGAGAGATTTGCGTGATCGCCAGCGGACGTATCATTCCGTTAGATATGTATAGGAGTGCTGGGGCAGAAAAACTGTTATTATATTTAGAGTCTGTGCTTCAAATCGAATTAAAAATGACTCAATGTTGCTCAAATAAATGTAGTTAAATACTATACAATAAAAAAATAAATAAATAACGTCAACCAAAAGTTTTTTCAATGTGACTAAAAGAGAGATCGGCGAAAAACATCGAGCCGATGGTTAGCCGATCTACCAGGGAGAAAAAACGATCATTTTTCTTTTATATTATGATTGGCCAGATATTCGGTGATCACGGTTGCTTCCTTGTAACTTAAGAAGAAAAGAGGCTAACAGGGCTCTTTCATATGTTATATGGTAAAATAATTTCGAAAGCCAAATTACTCCATTTCTATTGAGTATTTTTACAAATGGTTTTTTATTTGATAAGTGTAAGAGGCCTGAATGTCTCGAAAATTAAATAATTTAGTATCGGATCAAAGACTTTTTAATTTACACTTTTGCAATAAAATATTCGAACAAATGTAAAAAAAAGGAATTCTAGCTATATATAAGTCAATTGATCACATAACACACCTGTTTGCTTCATAACTTGGTGGACTCACGATTCCGATGGGATATCGAAATAGCAATACGAAGTATCGACGCGAAGCGTCCTTACGAGGGTTCTAGTCCTTACTTCTTCATCTAAGATACCCCCAAAAGGGAGAGACTTTTTAGAGACAGTGCTTCCTATACAGCTAAATTCAACTCTAAAATCCTGTACACCACTTTGTGATAATAAGTCGTCATTTTTTTATAACATATTGTTATGTACAAATCTGACACAATAATAAAAGAACGATGTCTAGTGACAGTGGATTTAATATAAAATATAACTATTATTTGAGGGAAAATACTTTTGTATTTATTAGTTAGTTACATTTTTGTATATTTAAAGGATAAAACGTTCAAAACAAAAAACAAATATGTTTAATGGATTTTCAGGAATTTAATTTAGGGTATTTCCCTTTCTGAAATGATTTTGGCGGAAACGCAACTAGCCCATAAATTATACGCAGAATTAAGCACAAAAATCCAATTTACTTTTTTTTAAGACAAGGTAGTATTTAAATCCATTTCATGTAAGTTGAAAAAACCCAATTAAAGTTACCAGTTGTATTATCATAGGATTTTATAATATACACAAGAATGCAGTGGGCGTAGATGAAACTTGCAGGCTAAAATCCTTTCAAGCATCAACCTTAAGCAGTTGACGAGTAAACTGTAAAATGATGTATCGTACTTAGTTGCACGTTGCTCTATGTAATAAAGTCATCCGAAAGATTTGCATGATCGCCTAGAGGACGTATCATTCCATTAGATATGTATAGGAGAGCTTTGGCAGAAAAACTGATTTATATTTTAAGTCTGTGCTTCTAATCGAATTAAAAACGACTTTAAATATTCAATATGTTAAAATAATATGTAATAAAAAACTAAATGACGGCCACTGAAACTTTTTTTATAATGACTAAAGTGTTAGAGAGATCGGTGAACGACATCGAGCCGATGGCGATGGTTGGCCGATCTACCAGGGGAAAAAACGATCGTTTTTCGATTAATCTTATGATTGGCCAGGTATTCGTCGATCACGATTGTTGCCTGGTTAACTTAAGAAGGAATGAGACCGATAGGGCTCCTTCATGTGTTAATTATATGGTAAAAATCATTTCAAAAGAAAAATTACGCCACCTATATTGAATGTTTTTACAAACGGTTTTTTTATTTGATAAGTAAGCTGCCAGGATGTCTCGAAAATTAAATATTTTAGTATAGGATCAAAGCTTTTTTAATATACAATTTTGCAATAAAATATTCGAACAAATGTAAAAAAAAAGAATTCTTGCTATATTTAAGTCAATTAAATTTATCATATAAAACACCTGTTTGCATAAATGTTCGTAAAAAAACCGGTTTAACTTAGCTTCAAAAATTGGTTTTTCCTTTTGAATTAACACAGAGATGACCCCTTGCTTAGGAGAGTCGATTGTCAGTGTCAACTTAAATATACGTTGTACTGTATGTTCGGTTACCGGGAGATTTGCATTATAACTTAGGGGATTTAACATTCCGGTAGAGCTGGTACAGAGAAGCTGATTTCATGTTTACAGTCAGTGCTTCTAATATAACTATATTCAATTTTTAAATCATGGGCACCACTTTGTGAGGTGTGTCGTTATTCTTTTAAAACACAATTTTATGCACGAATCATACACAATAATAATAGAACGATGTCTAGAGGCAGTGGATTTATATATGAAATATAAAATTTATTAGTTGGATACTCAATAACTTTTTTTGGAGATATTTTACTTTTTGAAATGACTTTGGAGAAAACACAAATAACGCTTCAATTTCACGCAGAATTAAGTACACAAATGCTATTCATTTTTTTTTTGTAGGACTAGGAAGTATTTCTATTAATTTCGTGTAAGAAAAAAATAACCCTATTAAAGTTACCAGTTGTATTATCATAGGATTTTATAATATATTCGAGAAATTCAGTAATGCAGGTCTTTAGCGGGAACTCTGCATTTCAAGTAACAGCTTTAAAAAGGTTGATAAGTTAACTGTAAAAATGTTAGTAGGACTTTTTTGTAGGACTAGGTAGTATTTCAATCTATTTCGTGTAAGATAAAAATAACACTATTAAAGTTACCAGTTGTATTACCATAGGATTTTATAATATACTCGAGAAATGCAGTAATGCAGGCCTCTGGCCGTTGTCTCTGCATTTAAAGTAACAACTTTAAAAAGGTTGATAAGTAACCTGTAAAAATGTTAGTACTAAGTTATACATTGTTCTGTGTGTTCGGCATCCGAATGATTTGAGTGTTAGCCAAGCGGACGCATCATCCCGCTAGATATGTATAGTTACAGCGTACCTAACGGCAATGAATTTATACATAAATTATAAAAATTATTGTTCGATGAAAAAAGCATATTGTAAAACGTTCAAGAACAAATAAGAAAACTGTTCATTGGATACTCGATAATTTATTTTAAGAGATATTTCACTGAAAGTTTTCTGAAATAACTTTGGAAGAAAAACAAATAACTCATAAATTTTATTTATAATTCTGTACAAAAATCCAATTCACTGTTTTATTGGATTAGGAAAGAATTCAATTCATTTCATGTAAGAGAAGAATATTCAATTTAAAGTTACCAGTTGTATGATCATAGGATTTTATAATATACTCTAGAAATGCCTTCCCAAAAGAACGCTAGGCTCCCACGAATACGCCTCTCAAGCATCAACCTTAAAAGGTTGACAAGTAAACTGTAAATGATAGTTAGTACACTTAGTTATACGTTGTTCTCCATGTTCGTCATCCGGAAGATTTGCGTAATCGAGGACTTATCTTTCCGCTAGATATGTATAGGTACAGCTGGTACAGAATATTTGTTTTCATATTTAGAGTCAGTGCTTTAAATATAATTAAAAATTGCTATAAATATTCAACAGATAAAAATAATATATAATAAAAAATTTAATGAAAATTTAATTGACGGCATCGGAAACTTTTTTAATAAAACCATGATCGATGAACTACATCGCGTCGAAGATTAGCCGATCTGCAATTTTAACAAACGATCATTTTTTAAAAATTGATCTTATGATTGGCAAGATATTCGCCGATCACGATTGCTGCCTGGTTTATTTAAGGTTTCTACCTTAAGAGACTGACAGGCCTCCTCCATTTGTTAGTTATAAGGTAAAAATACATTTAAAAGCTTAATTTCTCCATTTACATTGAATACTCTTACAAACGTTTTTTTATAAGGCGACCGAGGCTTAAATGTCTCTAGAATTACCTTAGCACAGGATCAAAATTTTTATAATTTTTTTATTATAAAATTTAATTTATGCGAACCAAAGTAAAAAATATTTCAAGCTATATTTAAGCTAAATAAATGTATCATATAGAATACCTGTTTGCAAAAATGTTCATAAAACCGGATTAATTCGGATTAGAAAATTAGCTTTTGCTAAAGGATGAACACAGAAATGACCCTCTTGCTTAGGAAAATCGATTGTCAGGGTCAACTTAAATATACGTTAATCTGTATATTCGGTTTCCTTGAGATTTGCTTTCTTACTTAGAGGAACTATTCCTGTAGAGTTGGTACAGAGAAACGGACTTCATATTTAGAGTCAGTTCTTCAATTATAGCTAAATTCAACTTTAAAATCCTGGGCACAACTTTGTGATAATAAGTCGTTAATCTTTTAAACACATTTTTAAGTATGAATCTGAAACATTTAGTACACGTTAGTTACAATGACAAATATGTTTAATGGATTTTCTGGAATTTATAATAGGATATTTCTCTTCTTGAAATGATTTTGGAGGAAACGCAAATAACCCATGCATTATACGCAGAATAAAGTACAAAAATCCTATTCACCTTTTTATAGGACTAGGTAGTATTCCAATCCATTTCGTGTAAGAGGGAAAAAAACCCATTTCAGTTACCAGTTGTATTATCATAGGATTTTATAATATACACAAGAATGCAGTGGGCTGAGAATTACTTCAGCAATTGCCGACCTTTCAAGCATCAACTTTAAACGGTTGACAAGTATACTGTAGAATGATATTTAGCACTTAGTTATACGTTGTTCTGTGTGTTCGGCGCCAAGATTTGCGCGATTGCCTAGTGGACGTATCATTCCGTTAGATGTGTATAGGAGAGCTGGGGCAGAAGAACTGTTTTTATATTTAGAGTCAGTGCTTTAAATTCCCCTTTCCATGTAGCATGTCTAGTGGCAGTGGATTTAATATAAAGTATAACTATTATAATGGAAAATACGTTAGTATTATGTATACGTTAGTTAGTTAAGTTATAGTACACTTAATGGATAAAACGTTCAAAACAAAAAACAAGTCTGTTTACTGGTTATTCTGTAATTTATTTTGTGATATTTCCTATTTTGAAATGATTTTGGAGGAAACGCAAATAATGCTTAAATTATACGCATAATTAAGTACAAAAATCCTATTCACTTTTTTTGTGAGACTAGGTAATATTTCAATCCATTTCATGTAAGAGGAAAAAGCCCTTAACCCTCTATCGCCAATTGCATACTGTTACCGTTTGGTAACAAGGTTACATAATTCCCTTTATTCTTTTAAAGTAGATCTCCCTCTCGACAAATGTGTGTTTTTTCATCTATACATTCCATTTTGAAGTTTTAGTTAATAATAACCCTCATAGATGACAGTAGTAAAAGTGTATTCAAAATTAAAGAGTGAGGTTATTAACTGTTGCAAAATTACGTTTTTGGCAGTATTCAAAGTATAATAATATTAATACACTAAATACAAATAAATTGTTTTGAAAAACTAATTGTAGTTAACCAATTAATGCCTGGCGTCCCTTTTTAGGGACACTTTAAAAAAAATTTCGCAATTTTTAATAAATCAACTTTTCAATTAAAAAATTGCTTCGTTGTATTCAATAGTGTATATTTCAACTGATCCAAGGGCATTGATGCTGTTTAAGGCAACTTTTTCGGTAAAACTCTTAAAATTTTCGTCTCATAACCTTAAATTAGCGCCACCTGAAAGGGTCTTAATGGGTTAAAGAGGGTTATTTTGAAATATATTTAGTAGTTTTCTACTCATTATTATCAAAATTGGAATTTGTAGTTAGTTTTTGTAACATGGAAAAAAATTAAAAATTGAAATTATTTAAATTCTGATGCAGTTAATTTTTTTTCAGTATTTTTCCCATACTGTATGATTATTAAAGAGTCATATATATTTTTTCGGGATGAAAAAAAAATTCATGCATTAGAGGGTTAAAGTTACCAGTTGTATTATGATTTTATAATATATACAAGAATGCAGTGGGCGGTGTATGAAGAGTTGTCTGCTAAATGTCTTTCAAGCATCAACCTTAAACGGTTGACGAGTAAACTGTAAAGTGATATTTAGCACTAAGTTATACGTTGTTCTGTGTTCGGCCTCCGAAAGCTTTGCATGATCGCCTAGCGAACGTATCATTCCTTTAGATATGTATAGGAGAGCTGGGGGTGAAGAACTGTTTTTATATTTAGAATCTACGCTTTCAAATTGAATTTAAAAAAATACTTTGAATATTCAATGTATTTAAATAATTTGTAATAAAAAACAAATGACGTCAATCGAAACTTTTTTAATGTGACTAAAATTTATATTTCTCTTTTTTATTTTATATATTTCCCTTCCTTAAAATGATTTTGGACGAAACGTAATTAACGCTTAAATTATACGCAGAAATAAGTATAAAAATTCATTTCTCACTTTGTAAGGGACGAGGTAATATTTCAATCAATGTCATGTAAGAGGAAAAAAATATTAAAGTTACCAGTTGTATTATCATAGGATTTTACAATATACGCAAGAATGCAGTAGGCTGTTTAGAGCAACTCAGGAATCAAATTTCTTCTCAAGCATCAGCCCTAAGAGGTTGACGAGTAAACTGTAAAATTATATTTATCACTTACTAATATGTTGTTCTGTGGGTTCGGCCTCCGAAAGCTTTGCATGATCGCCTAGCATACACTCCTCGCCTACCATACGCCTCGCATACACTTACAAATAAAAAGAATGCTTGTAAAAATATTTAATGTAAATGGAGTAATTTAGCTTTTGAAATTATTTTTACTACATAATTAACACATGGATGAGCCCTGTCGGTCTCATTCCACTTTTAGTTAACCAGGCAAGAATCGTGGTCGACGAATATCTGGCCGATCATAAGATTAATCGAAAAAAATATTTTTTCCTCAGGTAGATCGGCTAGCAATCGGATCGATGTCGTTCGCCAATCTCTCCAAAATTTTGGTCACATTAAAATAGTTTCGGTTGACGTCATTTATTTTTATTATATATAATTCAAATATATTAAATATTTAAAGACATTTTTAATTCGATTTGAAACACAGACTAAATATAAAATAGTTTTCTACACCAGTATATAGATAGAGCTGGGGTAGAAAACTATTTTATATTTAGTCTGTGTTTCAAATCGAATTAAAAATGTCTTTAAATATATAATGTATTTAAATTATATATAATAAAAAATAAATGACGTCAACCGAAACTTTTTTATGTGACTAATCTTTTAGAGAGATCGGCGAACGACATCGATCCGATGGTTAGCCCCTCTACTAGAGGAAAAAATATTTTTTCGATTAATCTTATGATCGGCCAGATATTTGTCGACCACGATTCTTGCCTGGTTAACGAAAGGTGGAATGAGACCGACAGGGCTCATCCATGTGTTAATTACGTAGTAAAAATAATTTCAAAAGCTAGATTACTCCATTTACATTAAATATTTTTACAGGCATTTTTTTATTTGTAAGTGTATGCGGCCTTAATGTCTCGAAAATTGAAAATTTTAGTTTTGCATTAAAGATATCGTTATTTACGATTTTGCAATAAAATATTCGAACAAATGTAAAAAAAATAATTCTAGCTATATTTAGGTCAAACAAATTTATCATATTAAACACCTGTTTGCAACACTTTTCAGTAAAACCGGATTCGAACATTAGTTTTTCCTTTAGGATTGACACAGAGATGACCACTTCGCATAGGAAAGTCGATTGTCAGTGTCAAATTAGTTAGGCGTTGTTCTGTGCTCTCGGCTACCGGGATATTTGCTTTATTACTTATTTGGCTTAACATTCCGGTAGAGCTGGTATAGGGAAATTGCCTTCACATTTAGAGTCTAATATAGCTAAATTCAACTTTAAAATCCTGGGAGCCACTTTGTGATAATAAGTCGTTATTCTTTAAAAAAAACATTTTTATGTTTGATTCTGACACAATAATAAAAGAACGAAGACTAGCGGCAGTGGATTTAATATGAAGTATAACTATTAATTGCTGGAAAATACATTAGTATTTAGTATACATTAGTTAGTTACGTTATAGTACACTTAATGGATAAATGAAATGTTCAAAACAAATATGTTTACTGGATATTCTGGAATTTATTTTAAGATATTTCCCTTCTTGAAATGATTTTGGCGAAACCGCAAGTAACCCATAAATTATACGCAGAATTAAAATCCTATTTACTTTTTTATAGGACTAGGTAGTATTTAAATCCATTTCATGTAAGAGGAAAAAAACCTATTAATTTTACCAGTTGTATTATTTAGTATACGTTAGTTACGTTATAGTACAATTAACGGATAAATCGTTCAAAACAAATAAAAAATCTGTTTACTGGATATTCTGGAATTTATTTTAAGATATTTCGCTACATGAAATGATTTTGGAGGAAACGCAAATAACCCATGCATTATACGCTGAATAAAGTACAAAAATCCTATTCACCTTTTTCTCCCTTTCAACGCTGCGTACGATGTCGCCCTTAACGGTTGCGCTGGGTGCCTATTCAGGTGTTGGCTCGTCACCTGACTGTGGTTCTAAAATACGACGCCCGTCGCCAATAGCCCTCGTGTAGCTCTAGTGCGACGTTAATTCAAACCTAACCTATTTTTTATCCCTTTCAGTCCCAGTGATGCCATTTGGCATCATCACTTTCAATATTTTTTCAAAGTTTTTATGTCCCGTTATGACATCCAAACACACATCATTCGATTCTTCATACTTTGTTCTATCAGACAACATTTTACATTAATCTCAATAGAAGTCAGAACTACATTTTTTTTTATTTAGAAAATAGTCAACAAGCGTTTCACTTAATTTTTGATAGGGGGCTGGGGAGCCCAGTCGGTTATGCACTCGCTTAGCATGCGGAAGGTCCCAGGTTCGGGTCCGGGCATCGCCAAAATAACTGCCGACCTATAAACGGCCCGTGCAGCCAAAAATGTCCGACGAATAATACCCCGTGAAAGGGAGTGCACGTTAAATATCCTTCAAAGTCCTAACACTGCGTACGATGTAACCCTTAACGGTTGCGTTGGGTGCCTATTCAGGCGTGGTTCGTCACCTGACTAATAAAATACGACGCCCGTCGCCAATAGCCCTCGTGTAGCTCTAGTGCGACGATAATTCAAACCAAACCAAACCTGATTTTTGATAAGTTCACTTCAGCTCCACATATTTAAAACACAATTTAAACTATTTCGGTTAAAATAATTACTAATTTTTTTTAATAATATGGTCAGATACCTTAAAATATAACTCGAAGTGTTTTTAGGTAATATATATATTTTTATTTTGTTGTTTTCCACAGTTAAAAAATGTTGGCATTGTTTCAAAAACCATATAAAAATTTAAATGAACTTTTTTTTCTTATGGAATTCGTATATTTGACCTAAAATAAGCTTATTTTGTGAATATCAGATATTTCTGTCGTGTAGTAAATTTTTGGGACTGAAAGGGTTATAGGACTAGGTAGTATTTCAATCCATTTCATGTAAGAGTAAAAAAAAAAAAACATTTAAGTTACCAGTTGTATTATCATAGGATTTTATGATATACACAAGAATGCAGTGGGCTGAGAACTCACCGTGGAGGCTTACGGCGGAGACTTTTCAAGCATCAACTTTAAACGGTTGACAAGTAAACTGAAAAATGATATTTAGCCCTTAGTTAGATGTTGCTTTGTGTTTTCGGTCTCCGAGAGATTTGCGTGATCGCCAGCGGACGTATCATTCCGTCAGATATGTATAGGAGTGCTGGGGCAGAAAAACTGTTATTATATTTAGAGTCTGTGCTTCAAATCGAATTAAAAATGACTCAATGTTGCTCAAATCAATGTAGTTAAATACTATACAATAAAAAAATAAATAAATAACGTCAACCAAAAGTTTTTTCAATGTGACTAAAAGAGAGATCGGCGTAAAACATCGAGCCGATGATGGTTAGCCGATCTACTAGGGAGAAAAAACGATAATTTTTCTTTTAATATTATGATTTACCAGAAATTCGGTGATCACGGTTGTTGCCTTGTTAACTTAAGAAGAAAAGAGGAGCAGGGCTCTTTCATGTGTTATATGGTAAAAAAATTTCGAAAGCCAAATTACTCCATTTATATTGAATATTTTTACAAATGGTTTTTAATTTGATAAGTGTAAGATGCCTGAATGTCTCGAAAATTAAATAATTTAGTATAGGATCAAATATTTTTTAATTTACAATTTTGCAATAAAATAGTCGATAAAATGTAAAAAAAGAATTCTTGCTATATTTAAGTCGAGCAAATTTATCATATAAAACACCTGTTTGCATAAATGTTCATAAAACCAGATTAATTCGGTTTCGAAAATTAGTTTTTCCTATAAGATTTACACAGAGAAAAACTGATTTATATTTAAAGTCTGTGCTTCTAAGCGAATTAAAAACGATTTTAAATATTCAATATGTTAAAATAATATGTAATAAAAAACTAAATGACGGCCACTGAAACTTTTTTTATAATGACTAAAAAGTTAGAGAGATCGGTGAACGACATCGAGCCGATGGTTAGCCGATCTACCAGGGGAAAAAAAGATCGTTTTTCGATTAATCTTATTGATTGGTAAGATATTCATCTACTATATACTATTCACCTTTTTTGTAGGACTAGGTAGTATTTCAATCTATTTCGTGTAAGATAAAAATAACCCTATTAAAGTTACCAGTTGTATTATCATAGAATTTTATACTATACTCTAGAAATGCCTTCCCAAAAGAACGCTAGGCTCCCATGCATAGGCTCCCTTTCAAGCATCAACCTTAAAAGGCTGACAAGTAAACTGTAAATGATAGTTAGTACTTAGTTATGCGTTGTTCTGCATGTTTGTCATCCGGAAGATTTGCGTAATCGTGGACTTATCCTTCCGCTAGATATGTATAGGTACAGCTGGTACAGAATATTTGTTTTCATAATTTAGAGTCAGTGCTTTAATTATAATTAGAAATTGCTTTTAATATTCAATAGATATAAAAAATATATAATAAAAATTAAATAAAAATTTAATTGACGGCAACGGAAACTATTTTTAATAAAACCGTGATCGATGAACTACATCGCGCCGAAGATTAGCCGATCTGCAATTTAAACAAACGATCATTTTTTAAAAATTGATTTTATGATTGGCCAGATATTCGCCGATCACGATTGCTGCCTGGTTTATTTAAGGTGGAATGAGACTGGCAGGCCTCCTCCATGTGTTAGTTATAAGGTAAAAATACATTTAAAAGCTTAATTTCTCCATTTATATTGAATATTTTTACAAACGTTTTTTTTTATAAGTCCACTGAGGCTTAAATGTCTCTAAAATTACTTTAGCACATGATCAAAGTTCCTATAATTTTCAATTATAAAATTTAATATATGCGAACCAAAGTAAAAAATAATTCAAGCTATATTTAAACTAAATAAATGTATCATATAGAATACCTGTTTGCCAAAATGTTCATAAAACCGGATTAATTCGGATTAGAAAACTAGCTTTTGCTATAGGATGAACACAGAAATGACCCTCTTGCTTAGGAGAGTCGATTGTCATTGTTAACTTAAATAAACGTTATTCTGTATATTCGGTTACCTTGAGATTTGCTTTCTTACTTAGCGGAACTATTCCGGTAGAGTTGGTACAGAGAAACGGACTTCATGTTTAGAGACAGTACTTCAATTATAGCTAAATTCAACTTTAAAATCCGGGGCACAACTTTGTGATAATAAGTCGGTAATCCTTTAAAACACATTTTTAAGTATGAATCTGACACATTTAGCACACGTTAGTTACAATAACAAATATATTTAATGGACTTCTGGAAATTATAATAGGATATTTCTCTTCTTGAAATGATTTTGGAGGAAACGCAAATAACCCATGCATTATACGCAGAATAAAGTACAAAAATCCTATTCACTTTTTTATAGGATTAGGTAGTATTTTAATCCATTTCATGTAAAAGAAAAAAACCCAATAAAGCTACCAGTTGAATTATCATAGGATTTTATGATATACACAAGAATGCAGTGGGCTGGGAACTCACTGTGGAGGCTAACTGCGGATTTTCAAGCATCAACTTTAAACGGTTGACAAGTAAACTGAAAAATTATATTTAGCCCTTAGTTATATGTTGCTTTGTGTTTTCGGTCTCCGAGAGATTTGCGTGATCGCCAGCGGACGTATCATTCCGTTAGATATATATAGGAGTGCTGGGGCAGAAAAACTGTTTTTATGTATAGAGTCTGTGCTTCAAATCGAATTCAAAATGACTCAATGTTGCTCAAATCAATGTAGTTAAATACTATACAATAAAAAAATAAATAACGTCAACCAAAAGTTTTTTCAATGTGACTAAAAGAGAGATCGGCGAAAAACATCGAGCCGATGGTTAGCCGATCTACCAGGGAGAAAAAACGATCATTTTTCTTTTATATTATGATTGGCCAGATATTCGGTGATCACGGTTGTTGCCTTGTAACTTAAGAAGAAAAGAGGCTAACAGGGCTCTTTCATATGTTATATGGTAAAATAATTTCGAAAGCCAAATTACTCCATTTCTATTGAGTATTTTTACAAATGGTTTTTTATTTGATAAGTGTTAGAGGCCTGAATGTCTCGAAAATTAAATAATTTAGTATCGGATCAAAGACTTTTTAATTTACACTTTTGCAATAAAATATTCGAACAAATATGTAAAAAAAAGGAATTCTAGCTATATATAAGTCAATTAAATTGATCACATAACACACCTGCTTACTTCATAACTTGGTGGACTCACGATTCCGATGGGATATCGAAATAGCAATACGAAGTATCGACGCGAAGCGTCCTTACGAGGGCTCTAGTCCTTACTTCTTCATCTAAGATACCCCAAAAAAGGAGAGACTTTTTAGAGACAGTGCTTCCTATATATACAGCTAAATTCAACTCTAAAATCCTGTACACCACTTTGTGATAATAAGTCGTCATTCTTTTATAACATATTGTTATGTACAAATCTGACACAATAATAAAAGAACGATGTCTAGTGACAGTGGATTTAATATAAAATATAACTATTATTTGAGGGAAAATACGTTAGTATTTTGTATTTATTAGTTAGTTACATTTTTATATATTTAAAGGATAAAACGTTCAAAACAAAAAACAAATATGTTTAATGGATTTTCAGGAATAAAATTTAGGGTATTTCCCTTTCTGAAATGATTTTGGCGGAAACGCAACTAGCCCATAAATTATACGCAGAATGAAGCACAAAAATCCAATTTACTTTTTTTAAGACAAGGTAGTATTTAAATCCATTTCATGTAAGTTGAAAAAAACCCAATTAAAGTTACCAGTTGTATTATCATAGGATTTTATAATATACACACGAATGCAGTGGGCGTAGATGAAACTTGCAGGCTAAAATCCTTTCAAGCATCAACCTTAAGCAGTTGACGAGTAAACTGTAAAATGATGTTTCGTACTTAGTTGCACGTTGCTCTATGTAATAAAGTCATCCGAAAGATTTGCATGATCGCCTAGAGGACGTATCATTCCATTAGATATGTATAGGAGAGCTTTGGCAGAAAAACTGATTTATATTTTAAGTCTGTGCTTCTAATCGAATTAAAAACGACTTTAAATATTCAATATGTTAAAATAATATGTAATAAAAAACTAAATGACGGCCACTGAAACTTTTTTTATAATGACTAAAGTGTTAGAGAGAGTTTGGTGAACGACATCGAGCCGATGCTTAAGCCGACCTACCTGTAAAATAAAGATCGTTTTTCAATTAATCTTATGATTGGGCCAGGTATTCGTCGATCACGATTGTTGCCTGGTTAACTTAAGAAGGAATGAGACCGATAGGGATCCTTCATGTGTTAATTATATGGTAAAAATCATTTCAAAAGAAAAATTACGGCCCGTGCAGCCAAAAATGTCCGACGAATAATACCCCGTGTAAGGGAGTGCACGTTAAATATCCTTCAAAGTCCTAACGCTGCGTACGATGTAACCCTTAACGGTTGCGTTGGGTGCCTATTCAGGTGTGGCTCGTCGCCTGACTGTGGTTCTAAAATACGACGCCCGTCGCCAATAGCCCTCGTGTAGCTCTAGTGCGACGATAATTCAAACCAAAACCAAATCAAAAGAAAAATTACTCCACCTATATTGAATGTTTTTACAAACGGTTTTTTTTATTTGATAAGTAAGCTGCCAGGATGTCTCGAAAATTAAATATTTTAGTATAGGATCAAAGATTTTTTAATATACAATTTTGCAATAAAATATTCGAACAATTTTTTTTTAAAAAAAGAATTCTGGCTATATTTAAGTCAATTAAATTTATCATATAAAACACCTGTTTGCATAAATGTTCGTAAAACCGGATTAACTCAGCTTCGAAAATTAGTTTTTCTTTATGGATTAACACAGATTAACCCCTTGCTTAGGATAGTCGATTGTCAGTGTCAACTTAAATATAGGCTGTTTTGTGTGTTCGGCTACCGGGAGATTTGCTTTATTCCTTAGAGGGATTTACCATTACGGTAGAGCTGGTACAGAGAAGCGGACTTCATATTTAGAGTCATTACTTCAAATATAACTGAATTGAACTTTAACATTCTTGGCCCCACTTTGTGATAATAAGTCGTTATTCTTTTAAAACACATTTTTAAGTTTGAATCAGACACAATAATAAGTAAGTATAATAATAATAATAAGAAGAATAATTTAAGGCGGCAGTGGATTTATATATAAAGTAAAGTATTATTATTCGATGGAAAATACAAGTTATAAAACATTCAAAAACAAATAAGAAATCTATTAATTGGATACTCAATAACTTATTTTTGAAGATGTTTTACTTTTTGAAATGACTTTGGAGGAAACACAAATAACGCTTTAATGTTACGCATAATTAAGTTCACAAATGCTATTCACTTTTTTGTGGGACTAGTTAGTATTTCAATCTATTTCGTGTAAGAGAAGAATAATCCATTTAAAGTTACCAGTTGTATTATCACAGGATTTTATAATATACTCGAGAAATGCAGTAATGCAGGTCTTGCACCATTGTGCTGCATTTCAAGTAACAACTTTAAAAAGGTTGATAAATAAACTGTAAAAATGTTAATTAGTACTAAGTTATACGTTGTTCTGTGTGTCCGGCATGCGAAAGATTTGAGAGTTAGCCTAGCGGACGTATCTTCCCGCTAGATATGTATAGTTACAGCTGGTTCCTAACGGCAATGAATTTATACATAAATTATAAAAAATATTATTCGATGAAAAATACATATTGTAAAACCGTTCATTGGATACTCGACAATTTATTTTAAGAGATATTTCACTTTTTGAAATAACTTTGGAAGGAACTCAAATGACTCTTAAATTTTATTTAAAATTCAGTACAAAAATCCTATTCACTGTTTTATTGGACTCGGAAAGAATTCAATCCATTTCGTGTAAGAGAAGAATAATCCATTTAAAGGTACCAGTTGTATTATCATAGGATTTTTTTTAAATATACTTCAGAAATGCACGACTTCAATATCGCTACAGAGTAATTCTTCATTCTGTTTCAAGCACTAACCTTAAGAGGTTGACAAGTAAACTGTTAATGATAGGGAGTCCTTGGATAAACGTTGTTCTGTAAGTACGGCATCCGGACATATCTAGCAGACTTACCTTCCGCTAGATATGTCTAGGCACAGTTGGTGCAGAATATTTGTTTTCATAACCCTTTCCGACCGGGCACGCACGATCGTGCGGGTAGTAAAGAGAATGTTTAAGCTCTTCAAAAATATCAATAACGAATCAGCTGCCTTACCATTCGTTATTTGTATGACAAAAACGACTTTGTTTTTAAGGAGTTGCTTTCATAGATGCTGTTTAACGCATTTTTTTCGATAAAACTCCAAATTTAGTCTCATAATTTTAAATCAGCGCCACCTGACCGCCGGTCGAAAAGGGATATTTAGAGTCAGTGCTTTAAATATAATTAGAAATTGCTTTTAATATTCAATAGATATAAAAATATATATTATAAAAATTAAATAAAAATTTAATTGACGGCAACGGAAACTATTTTTAATAAAACCGTGATCGATGAACTACATCGCGCCGAAGATTAGCCTGTCTGCAATTTAAACAAGCATCGTTTTGTTAATTGATCTTATGATTGGCCATATATTCGCCGATCATGATTGCCGCAAGGTTTACCTAAGGTGGAATGAGACCGACAGGGCTCCTCCATGTATTAGTTACACACTAAAAACACGTTTAAAAGCTTAATTACTCTATGTTGAATATTTTTGCAAACGATTTCCTTTAAGTCAACTGAAGCATAAATGTCTCGAAAATTAAATATTTTAACAAGAGATCAAAATTTTTATAATTTGTAATTATAAAATTTATTTTTTGCTAATCAAGCTAAAAAAATAATTCAAGTGTTATATAAGCTAAATTAATGTATCATATAGAACACCTGTTTGCAAAAATGTTCAATAAAACCGGATTAATTCCGATTCGAAAATTAGCTTTTGCTATAGGATTAACATAGAAATGACCCTCTTGCTTAGGAAAGTCGATTGTCACAGTGTCAACTTAAATTTACGTTGTTCTGTGCGTTCGGATAACGGGAGATTTGCTTTATTACTTAGCGGACTTGCCATTCCGGTAGAGCTGGTACACAGAAATGTACTTCATTTTAAGATTCGGTGCTTCAAATATATCTAAATTCAATTTTAAAATCCTATGCACATAACTAAATTCAGCTTAAAAATCCTTGTGATAAGCAGTTATTCTTTTAAAACACATCTTTAAAACACATGTGACACAATAATGAAAGAACGATGTCTAGCGGCAGTGGACAGATATATATATAAAATGTAAAATTAATTTTTTGATGGAAAATACAAGTTATAAAACATTCAGAAACAAATTAGAAATCTGTTAATTGGACACTCAATAATTCATTTTAGGAGATATTATACTTTTTGAAAAAAACTTTGGAGGAAACACTAATAACGCTTCAATTTTACGCAAAATTAAGTACAAAAATGCTATTTTTTTTTAGGACTTGGTAGTATTTCAGTCTATTTCGTGTAAGAGAAAAATAACGTTTGTTCGGCCTCTGGATCATTTGAGTGTTAGCCTAGTGGACGTTTCACTTCGTTATATTCGTATACGTACAGCTGGTATCTAACCGTAATGAATTTATACATAAATCATAAAAATTATTATTTGATGAAAAATACACATTGTAAAACTTTCAAGAACAAATAAGAAAACTTTTCATTGGATACCCGATAATTCATTTTAAGAGATATTTCACTTTTTGAAATAACTTTGGAGGAAACACAAATAACTCTTAAATTTTATTTATAATTCAGTACAAAAATCATATTCACTGTTTAAATGGATTAGGAAAGAATTCAATTCATTTCATGTAAGAGAAGAATAATCAATTTAAAGTTACCAGTTGTATGATCATAGGATTTTATAATATACTCTAGAAATGCCTTCCCAAAAGAACGCTATAGGTTCCCAAGAATACGCCTTTCAAGCATCAACCTTAAAAGGTTGACAAGTAAACTGTAAATGATAGGTAGTACTTAGTTATACGTTGTTCTGCATGTTCGTCATCCGGAAGATTTGCGGAATCGCGGACTTATCCTTCCGCTAGATATGTATAGGGACATCTGGCGCAGAATATTTGTTTTCATATTTAGAGTCAGTGCTTTAAATATAATTAGAAATTGCTTTAAAATATTCAATAGATATAAAAAATATATAATAAAAATTAAATAAAAATTTAATTGACGGCAACGGAAACTTTTTTAAATAAAACTAATCGATTTTTCGATGGAAAATACAAGTTATAAAACTTCAGAAACAAATTAGAAATCTGTTAATTGGGCACTCAATAATTCATTTTAGGAGATATTTTACTTTTTGAAAAAAACTTTGGAGGAAACACAAATAATGCTTCAATTTTACGCATAATTAAGTACACAAATGCTATTTACTTTTTTCTAGGACTTGGTAGTATTTTAATCGAATTCGTTTAAGATGAAAATCCCGTTAGATATGTATAGTTACAGCTGGTACCTAACGGTAATGAATTTACACATAAATTATAAAAATTATTATTTGTTGAAAAATACACATTGTAAGACTTTCAAGAACAAATAAGAAAACTGTTCATTGGATACTCGATAATTTTTTAAAGAGATATTTCACTGAAAATTTTCTGAAATTACTTTTGAAGAAACCCAAATAACTCTTAAATTTTATTTATAATTCTGTACAAAAATCCAATTCACTGTTTTATTGTATTAGGAAAGAATTCAATTCATTTCATGTAAGAGAAGAATAATCCATTTAAAGTTACCAGTTGTATGATCATAGGATTTTATAATATACTCTAGAAATGCCTTCCTAAGAGAACTCTAGGTTCTAGCGCGAACGCCTTTCAAGCATCAACCTTAAAAGGTTGACAAGATAACTGTTAATAATAGGGAGTATTCAGATAAACGTTGTTCTGTATGTTCGGCATCCGGAAAATTTGCGTAATCGCCCAGCGGACTTACCTTCCGCTAGATACATGTCTAGGTACAGCTGGTACAGAATATTTGTTTTCATATTTAGAGTCAGTGCTTTAAATATAATTAGAAATAGCTTTAAGGTATTCAATACATATAAAAAATATACAATAAAAATTTAATTGACGGCAACGGAAACTTTTTTTAATAAATCCGTGATTGATGAACTACATCGCGCCGAAGATTAGCCTGTCTGCAATTTAAACAAGCATCGTTTTTTAATTGATCTTATGATTGGCCATATCGTCGGTAAAATGACAAAACCACGAATGTGCAAAAACAGAAAGTGCTTAGGGATGGAAAACCGTTCAACTTTAAACCGGTTTTTGGCTTCGGTTAAACGGGCAAAACTCGTTCTTTTGGTAAACCGGTTAAAACTGAAGAACCGATTTGAACGAAAATCTTAATCGGTTAAACTGGAGGAAATCAATTGATTATGACGTCATAAAACATATCACAATTGGTTTGAATGATATGATATGGTTCGTAAATTGATTATTAAACTGTTGATACTGATAATGCCTTCAAGCATCAAGAACTAAGCTGCTGGTGAATGCTAGTCCCATGACATAATACGTGGCAACAAAAATCTTTTTCTATGACATATTAGGCAGCAACATATCAGAAAGGAGCACAGGAAGTACCACTTTTTAAATTAAAAAGAAACACAATCACTTTATGGTTTAATTTTCAGCTTTTATGAAGGTAAAATGTTGTCTTAATATAAATTATTCCTTATGATAAGGTGTCTTTTTTGTGTTGCGATTTTCCTGTTTTTCAAGATATTCGAAAATCACACCTCTGAGATATGTTTTAAGTACCAGGTGATTATAAAGAAACTTTACCAACATCTGCGCTTTTAGAGTCCGTTCCAGTTAAACGATCGAGATAAAATTTTAAATATAGTTATTTGGAGGTATGTGCTCGAGATTATGTGAATTTCTTGACAGTCGTGCTCACGGTTACGGTTATAGTTATATAAGCTCGAAAATTTCAAATAGCAACGCCTATTTTTCCAATCTCAAAATTTTCAGAGCAGGCGAAAACCTTAATTAGCGTTGAAACGGCATCGATTTGTCCAAAAACCGACGCGTTATAAATAACCCTTTAAGAACGGCCATCAGATGGCGCTGATTAAGTTTATGAACTAACTGTTTAGCGTTTTATCGAAAAAAAAATGCCTTAAACAGCAAATTTAGTGCACACCTCATTCATTTGCAAATATGCTGCGTGTGCACAAATCGTGTTTTGTTGGCTGTTTAAGCCATTTTTTTCGATAAAACTCTTGAAGGTTAGTATCATAAACTTAATCAGCTCCATCTGATGGCCGGTCTTAGAGGGTTATTTATAACGTGTCGGTTTTTGGATAAATCTCTGCCGTTTCAAAGCTAATTATGATTTTCGCATGCGCTGAACATTTTGAGACAGGGAAAAGTAGGCGTTGCTATTTGACATTTTCGAGTTTATGTAACTATAACCGTAACCGTGAGCACCACTGTCATGAAATTCACGGAATCTCGAGCGCATACCTCCAAATAACTATATTTAAAATCTCATCTCGATCGGTTAACTGGAACGGACTCTAGAAGCGCAATGTTGGCAAAGTTTTTTTATAATCACCCGGTAGGTTATTGAATTGCTTTTTTTTAAATAGCTTACTAACTTTAGAATTCTCACATTATAATAAACGAAATGTTATTAGATGTCAAGTTCTTTTCAACCAGATATCTAGAATCATAGTCCATTCGAAAAACGTAACCTAGATTTTACCTTTTAAGACCCTTTCAGATGGCGCTGATTTATGGTTATGAGACTAAAATGTTAAGATATTTATCAAAAAAGTTATTTTAAACAGTATCAATGCCAACAACTCAAACTTCGTCATTTTCTATATACAAATACTGGAAAAGTTGCCTTGAACAGTATCAACGCCATACTCCTAAAAAAAAATTACGGCGATTTTTTAAAATTCGCTTTTCGTGTAATTTAATTTTTCACATCTAAAATTATTCCGGACAATAAAGGAGGTTAAATAATCTGTTCCACAAGTGGAACGTTGCGTATAAAATATTAAAATAGGAGCTTTAATCAATTACTATGGAATATTTTAAGGCAAACGAAAATTTTAAGCGCTATCTGTAAAAACGCACAATACAATTTGAAACACTGTAACCATTTTTATAATAAAATAATATTAAAACTCCTAAATTGGAAATTACCAGTTGTAATTGGATGTGATAAAGTTTTTCAACAACGAGGTCAAAAATAAATAGATGAAAATGTTCATCCTACCTACCCAAATTAGCTGTATTAAACCTTTTCGCAGAAGTTATAGAAATCGACAGACGGAATGGATAAAACTTCCAAAACCGGTTTTTCAAAGAAACGGTTTTTAGTAACTTTTAACTGGTACCGGTTAAAACCGGAGGATAAAAATAACCGGTTGAACCGAGAAGCGGTTTTAGTTTTCAAAAACCGCCTATCCCTGGAATTGCACATTCGTGGTTTTGTCATTTGACCGACGATATATTCGCCGATCATGATTGCCGCAAGGTTTACTTAAGGTGGAATGAGACCGACAGGGCTCTTCCATGTATTAGTTACACGCTAAAAACACGTTTAAAAGCTTAGATTCTCTATGTTGAATATTTTTACAAACGATTTTTTAAGTCGACCGAAGCATAAATGTCTCGAAAATTATATATTTTAGCAAGAGATCAAAATTTTTATAATTTATAATTATAAAATTAAATATATGCGAACGAAGTTAAAAAAATAATTCAAGCGATATATATAAGCTAAATTAATGTACAGGGTGAGGCAAACATAACCGGCCCCGAGGTGGAGATAAGAATACGACAGAAATGTTGCCAAGTCTAAAATAAATACGAAAACAGGTTTGCTTACTGAAGCTATTGATCGCTTCAATATTAAGCCCAAACAAACGCTTGGTGACTTATTTGCCATCAACTACGCTACGCTTTTCGAAGCTAGTTGAAATGGAATATAACCCTTTAACCTCACAAGGTAGGAGAATTTCTCATCCCCGAAATACGAGTTTTTCTAGGCAGGAAAAAAGCGAAATGGAATCGTCCTGATCAAAAAATACCCAAGTGATTATTTCGGCCGTTAGTCATCCTATGGAATCGGACCTTTTTGACTTTGTGAATAAATAACATTCTAAGTTGATTGCATGAAACAAAATTTTCATAAGGGGAGGTCGTCATATTAAAAATGTTAACAACTTTGAAATTTCCTATAGTAACACCCATATTTGATTATTTAGAAATGTTAAGCATCCTCGAAAACCCCTAAATCTTAGTTTTTATTACATTTGGATGAATATTTAACGAGTTATTCCATCGAATCACTTGATGTCCTATGGGGGACCATCTCAAGGTTGTTGGTTTAATGATGTTTATCTTCCTTTCCAAAGCCGTATTTGTTTATCAAGTTCATATATAATCTTATACACAGTCCCCTGAAGCACAATTAAAAAGTATTTTGTGATTTACTCAGCAAGTTATGAATAAAAGTAATTAAAAATTTGGGTTTCGCTTAAACTTTCTGTCTTAAATATATTTCTGTAAAAATTTTGAGGGGTTTCTATTCATAATTTTTTTAAAAATTAAAATAATAATTATTTTAAAATATAAAAATTGTTTTAAATACCCCAATATTGAATGCATTTTGTTTGGGTTGTTATAATTTCTTTTCAGTAAAAAATTCGTTTCCTTATCTTAATTATTTATAGATTGGGATAGTTTTTTATGTGCAACTCATTTAACATTATGGCACCTAAACTTTGCACGTCTCTAACTCCCCTAATAATGCTTAAAAACTAACAAAATTTGGCATTGCGTATTGACATAGGTCATAGATTAGAAATATGGACTCAAAAAGGGGTGTTGTTATTGGAAATTTTAAAGTTAGTAACATTTTTAATATGAAGACGGCCCCTTATGCAAATTTTGTGTCATGCAATTAACTCAGAATGTTATTTTTATACAAAGTCAAAGAGGTCCGATTATATAGGATGACTAACGACCGAAATGATCACTAGCGGATACTTTTTTTTCCACAGCACGCTTAATTTTTAACATACCCAACACCCCTATTTGTGAAACGAAACGGCCGAAACCGGCCTTCCCGATGTTTGCTGGTAGAGCCGTCCTGGGCCGGTTTCGAGGTTAAAGGGATAAACAAGGTTAGTAGGGCTGATCAAGATTTAGTGATTATTTGATTGTTTCAGTTGTTATTTATCCTAGAGGATCGGACCTTTTTGTTTTTGGTAATACAAAACATTCTAAATTGATTGCAAGACAAAAAATTTGCATTATGGGACGTCTTCATACAATGCGAACTAAGATCTGAACTCGCCACTAGTCTATGAGTAGCTCTAATGTGAAGCGAATCCGAACCAACCAATGCAAAAACAGGTTTCAGGCGGCTTCAAGAGTTTTTCTCGCCAAGCATTTCAACGTATTCCCATCTCTAGATCGGGGCGGGTTTTGTTTGCCTCACCCTGTATCATATAGAACACCTGTTTGCAAAATTTTTCAATAAAACCCGAATAATTCCGATTCGAAAATTAGCTTTTGCTATAGGATTAACCACAGACAATAATCGTAAACAGACAGTCCAATCGGAATTTTTTTTGAGAGAGTCACGTCACCAGCCATCCAGCGGATTAATTTCGAACTAATGATCACGTCACTGGTTAAAACTGCGCGCGACTCCAAGGTGCGCGCGCAACTTGTACTAATTATGCTCAAACTTGGATAAATGAATGAGCGCTTGCGCGCTACTTTTGAAATGGATTGCGGAGAAGAAGAAAATTGCGACTCGAGAGAGGCCTGGAGAAAAATATTTTTGTTGCGTTCTTTTCTCGTCAAAACACATATTTTTTATTTATTTAATGAAATTATTTTATGTTCCCAAGGATATTGATAGGAAAGTGTGTTAAATATTTTATTTATTTAAATATTCTTGTAAGTTTTCTTTCATCAGCGCTAAATGCTCGATCACTTAAGAAGGATTGGTCATTTTTGTATTGAAAATTATTGATATATGTAGCTTAACATACCTAAAGCATCTGTTTTTTTTTAGTCTTCGGTAATTATTTTTTATTTAAAATAATTAAACATTATTAACTATTAAATGAGTTGCACTTTTTTTCGTGTAACTTTATTAAATAAGTTAAGATATATGTAGAGTTAAAATATTATTGTTGTTAGTTTTTAAAACTATGTTTTAAACAAATAACCTAACTGATGACCTATAAACGGCCCGTGCAGCTTAAAATGTTCATTGAATGTAACGGTGTAGAGGGAGTGCACATTAAATATGATAGATGCATGCAATATGGTTGTGTTGGGTGCCTAATCAGGTGCTCCCTAATGATCCCTTCTAAATATATATGAATGAACCAGTTACCACCAGATTTGTAGGATTTTTTACTCCCAAAATAATAAATTTTTTAGGCAGGATAATTTTACAGTTTCCAAAAATCATTAGATAAAAATCATTAGATACATTTCATTTAATTGTTTACTTTTTAATTTATGTCAAATGTTACCTGTTTTTAGTACCTAATTATTCTTTAATTTTTTTTTTTAAATCTTGTTTAGCTGTATAGTTAGAGCTGATATTTCCATATAATAAGCACTTTTTGATTCAAAACTTACTATTTCATTTCACTAAATATGAAATATTCCTCCTCCTGATATATTGGCTATTAAAATTTAAGGTCTAACAATACATATTGTAAATTAATTGCTTCGCTTTAGAGCATTTTAAAAATTTTGTGGATTTTTATTCATAATTTTGATGTGTTGTGTTTAAAAAAGCTTTTTCTTCATAGGATGAAGAAATAGTTGAGCTTATTTGTGTGAAAACTCATTCCATAACCTCCATCTCCAAAGGGCCAATTAACATCTGATTTGTTGGAACACCTACTGAAGTGCACCTACTTCGCCAATTATTCCTTGAATTTTACAAAATTACTTGCATGACTCTCCCTATATATAAGTTTATTTTTAAATATATTACTCTGAGTAAAAAATTTAACATACAGTGTAGGTACAGCTGCGGAAATAAAAAAAGTACCACTAGTGATTATTTCAGCCATTAGTCACCCTATAGAATCGGACCTTTTTGAGATTGTGAACAATTAACGTTCTGAGTTAATTGCATGACACAAAATTTGTATAAGGGGCCGTCTTCATATTAAATATGTTACGAACTTTGAAATTTCCAATAGCAACACCCAATTTTAATAACTTAGAAATGTTAAGCACTCTCGAAAACCCTTAAATCTAAGTTTTTGTTACATTTGGATGAATATTTGACGAGTTATTCAATCGAATCACTTATGGACCTTTTGGGGATCATCTCTAAAATGACAAACACAGTCTAGTTCTTCCTTTTGCAAGGCCGTCTTTGTTTATCAATTACACATAATGTTATACACAGTCCCCTAAAGGGTAATTAAAAAGTATTTTGTGATTTACTCAGCAAATTATGAATAAAAAAATTTTAAAATTTAGGATTTCGCTTAAACTTCAAGTCTTAAATGCATTTCTGTAAAAATATTGAGGGGTTTCTATTCATATTTTTTTAAAAAATTAATATAATAATTATTAAAAAATATAAAAATTGTTTTAAATACCCCAAAATTGAATGCATTTTGTTTGGGTTATTATAATTTCTTTTCAGTAAAAAATTCGTTTCATTATCTTAAATATTTATAGATTGGGATAGTTTTTTTATGTGCGACTCATTTAACATTATGGGACCTAAACTTTGCACGTCTCTAACTTCCCTAATAATGCTTAAAAACTACCAAAATTTGGCATTTCGTATTAACATAGGTCATAGTTTTGAAATATGGACTCAAAAAGGGGTGTTACAATTGGAAATTTTAAAGTTAGTAACATTTTTAATATGAAGATGACCCCTTATGCAAAATTTGTGTCATGAAATTAATTCAGAATGTTAATTGTTTACAATTTCAAGAAGGTCCGATTCCATAGGGTGACTAACGGCAGAAATAATCACTAGTGGTACTTTTTTTATTTCCGCAGCTGTACCAACGAATAAAATTTTGCTTTATATTACTAAGCTGAATATAAAAATACTTAAAAGATATTTTGGTTTTATGATGTTCTTCTAGAATTGAGATGTTGTTAACATATGTTTTTTTAGTTGACTTTTTTTTTGGATGGGTAGTTATTTTTTTTATTTGGTTATTATTTTTTAAAATATATCTCACTTAACTTTATTTTAAAAAATAAATATTTTGCATTTGTTTTCTTACATTGTATAAGTTTGTGATTACAAAAGTGCCACAATACATTTACTAATGATTAAACAATGTTTTGATACATTTATCAGAAATTATGCCCTTTTCCATAAAGAACTTGTAGGCTGTAAATTATTCATATTTCCCCCCCTTAAACATTGGATTATTTAGAGAAATGGAGTTATTTTTACTTGCTCTAGAAGCAAACTCTAATTTATTTGAGAAAAAAAAACATTTTATAATCAGACACTTTATTTGTAATAACATTATTTCTAGCTTCTTGTATGTTCTGATATACAAACTATAATTGGCTGTGTTATAGAATAATAAGCAAAGGAAATATTAATGTTTTTGTAACAAGGAAAAGCCCCCATTGAAGGAAAAACTACTATATTTACCATTTCAAAACTTGTAAACACCGAATTCAAAACTTGTAAATGCTTTATTAACTTTAAAACTTGATAATTAATCGCAAATTTATCTACATATTATTTTGAGATGCGGTCTCATTATTACTAATTCCTTTCTGCTGAAAAACATATTCTAATAATATTTGGAAAAGTTAAATTGAAATGATTAATATCTATATATATGCCTGAAATTGATATTTATAATTTTTAATACAAAAAAACCTTTTACAAATGTAAAATTTGGAATTGTAAATTAAAGGTTTAAAATTCTTTTTCATTGTTTTGTGGTAATTTCTGTTTGCATATTTACTTAAATTTATAGTTTTTTTTTATCATACATAAAAATATTATAACAGTAGTTATCATATATTTCAGTAAATATATAAATAATATATTAACTTTTTAAATTAAATAACAAGGCTTGTTTCACGTGGGAACTAGCAACAGCTCCACAGTCTTGTTTTCATTTTTCTCGAATTACTTTTGCATTCTATATTTGCTTTGGTATTCCAAATAGAATTATCTAAGAATATTATAGTTGTTATATATTTAAACCAATTATTCCAACTTCTTTTGATGCAAGTTTTCCTTGTTAAATTATTAAAACAACCGACAGCACAGCAAGAAGTTGTAATTTTAAAATATAACAACTAAATTAAATTATTCTTAGAAAACTCAATTTCGAAAAAAAAAAAAAACCAAAAGTAATTCGAGAAAAGTGCAAACTAGACCGCGGAGCTTTTGCCAGATCCCAAAAACAAGCCCATTAATATAATAGTTTCTGACTGCCTATTTCTAGCCTCTATTCTGAGCTTTTACACAGTCAATAACGCCTCGTAATTTAAAACCTTGGTCTAGTGCCGCAGTCTATTAAGAAAAGCGAAAATTACACGAGTTACAAAACGTTTATAGCTGTGTTAAAATCCACTTTTATAGGTAAAAAATAAGCAGTTAGAAACGTTCCAAACTAGGCAAAAAAGTAACAAATTTCCTCACTGGACTGGGGTTTTAAATTACGAGGCGTTATTAGCTACGTTAAAGCTCCTAAAGAGCTAAAAACAGGCAGCCAAAAAATGACTATACTTGTAGCGCCCCTACCAGATTAATTCGTTACTACGCCAGGGGGGTGGAGACTTTTCGCCTCATTCACCTACGTAAATGCGCAGTCTGTTTAGATTATTGTCTGTGGGATTAACATAGAAATGACCCTCTTGCTTAGGAAAGTCGATTATCACAGTGTCAACTTAAATTTACGTTGTTCTGCGCGTTCGGCTAACGGGAGCTTTGCTTTATTACTTAGCGGACTTGCCATTCCGGTAGAGCTGGTACACAGAAATTTACTTCATATTAAGATTCAGTGCTTCAAATATATCTAAATTCAATTTTAAAATCCTCTGCACGTAACTAAAATCAGCTTCAAAACCCTTGTGATAAGTAGTTTTTGTTTAAAAACACATGTTTTGTATAAACCTGACACAATAATAAAAGACAGATGTCTAGCGGCAGTGGACAGATTTATATATAAAATGTAAAATTTATTTTTCGATGGAAAATACAAGTTATAAAACATTCAGAAACAAATTAGAAATCTGTTGATTGGACACTCAATAATTTATTTTAGGAGATATTTTACTTTTTGAAAAAAACTTTGGAGGAAACACAAATAACGCTTCAATGTTACGCAGAATTAAGTGCGCAAATGCACTTAAGAAACACAAATAACTCTTAAATTTTATTTATAATTCAGTACAAAAATCCTATTCACTGTTTTATTGGATTAGGAAAGAATTCAATTCATTTCATGTAAGAGAAGAATAATCAATTTAAAGTTACCAGTTGTATGATCATAGGATTTTATAATATACTCTAGAAATGCCTTCCCAAAAGAACGCTACCTGCTCCCAAGAATACGTCTTTCAAGCATCAACCTTTAAAGGTTGACAAGTAAACTGTAAATGTTAGTTAGTACTTAGTTATACGTTGTTCTGCATGTTCGTCATCCGGAAGATTTGCGTAATCGCGGACTTATCCTTCCGCTAGATATGTATAGGGACAGCTGGTACAGAATATTTGTTTTCATATTTAGAGTCAGTGCTTTAAATTTAATTAGAAATTGCTTTAAATATTCAATAGATATAAAAAATATATAATAAAAAATTAAATAAAAATTTAATTGACGACAACGGAAACTTTTTTAATAAAACTCATCGATTTTTCGATGGAAAATACAAGTTATAAAACATTCAGAAACAAATTAAAAATCTGTTAATTGGGCACTCAATAATTAATTTTAGGAGATATTTTACTTTTTGAAACAAACTTTGGAGGAAACACAAATAATACTTCAATTTTACGCTTAACTAAGTACACAAATGCTATTTACTTTTTTCTAGGACTTGGTAGTAAATGAATCGAATTCGTTCAAGATGAAAATAACACTATTAAAGTCACCAGTTGTATTATCTTAGGATTTTATTATAAACTCGAGAAATGCAGTGGGCTAAGAATGCAGGTTTATAGCCACTGCATGGGCATTTCAAGTAACAACTTTAAAAAGGTTGATAAGAAAAATGTTAGTACTAAGTTATACGTTGTTCTGTGTGTTCGGCATCCGAATGATTTGAGTGCTAGCCTATCGGACGCATCATCCCGCTAGATATGTATAGTTACATCTGGTACCTAACGGCAATGAATGTATACATCAATTATAAAAATTATTATTCGATGAAAAATACATATTGTAAAACGTTTAAGAACAAATAAGAAAATCGTTCATTGGATACTCGATAATTTATTTTAAGAGATACTTAACTTTTTAAAATAACTTTGGAAGAAACACAAATAACTCTTAAATTTTTTTTATAATTCTGTACAAAAGTCCTATTCACTGTTATATTGGATTAGGAAAGAATTCAATTCATTTCATGTAAGAGAAGAATAATCAATTGAAAGTTACCAGTTGTATGATCATAGGATTTTATAATATACTCTAGAAATGCCTTCCCAAAAGAACGCTACCTGCTCCAAGAATACGTCTTTCAAGCATCAACCTTTAAAGGTTGACAAGTAAACTGTAAATGATAGTTAGTACTTAGTTATACGTTGTTCTGCATGTTCGTCATCCGGAAGATTAGCGTAATCGCGGACTTATCCTTCCGCTAGATATGTATTTAGGTACAGCTGGTACAGAATATTTGTTTTCATATTTAGAGTCAGTGCTTTAAATATCAATAGAAATGACTTTAAATATTCAATAGATTAAAAAAATATATAATAAAAATTAAATAAAAATGTAATGGATGTCAATTTATTTTAATGAAAATACCAATAGCAAAATGTTCAAAAACAAGGAAGAAACTATTAATTTGATACTCAATAATTTATTTCAGGAGATAATTTACTTTTTGAAATGACTTTGGAGGAAACACAAATAACGCTTCAATTTTACGCCAAATTAAGTACAAAAATTAAATTAACTTTTTGTAGAACTAGGTAGTATTTCAATCTATTTAGTGTTAGAGAAAAATAACCCTATTAAAAATACCAGTTGTATTATCATAGGATTTTATATAATATACTCGAGAAATGCAGTGGGCTAGGAATTGAGCCATAAAAAAATTTGCATTTTTTCATGTATCAACCTAAAAAGGTTGACAAGTAAAACTGAAAATAATAGTTCTTGGTTGTTCGGTCTCTGGAAGATTTGAGTGATAGCCTTGCGGACGTATCATTCTGCTAGATACTTAAAGGTAGGGGAGAGGAGGGAGGATTGGGACATTTTCACATAAATATTTTTTTATTCATTATCCCCTGCTTATTTGTAGATGCAAAGGGTTAAATAATAAACTTACATGTTTTCCATTACTTTTAAAAAATACACCTCATTTAAATGTTGAACAATTTTATTACTGTTGAGAAATTCAAATTACAAGAATTTTGTCCCATTCCTCCCTCTTGGGTGGGAGGAGTGGGACATGAGTATGGGAGGGATGGGACGCATTTGAAAATTAAAGAAAAATTATGGAATATCATAATGAGAAAGGTTAACATCAAAAGAAAAGCAAGACTGTGCTCTACTGGTCCCACCAATCAATTGTGGCGGCAGCAATTTCACCATAATATCGTTTTTTCTATTATACTTTAGTCATCCCGTTGAGGAAAATATAATTTTCCGTTCGATATCCCTTCTCAAAAGTTTTACATTGTATCTCCATCAGCATTGTCAATACTCTCCACCGAGTTTGCAATGTAGAAAACACAATTGACCGTATTGGTGAGGAATTTGATCAAACACCAAAATTATATTTGACTATGGTTAAGGATTGTCTTTTATCCAGGTCAAATTTATATGTCCTTATCTAGAACTGCCAATGGTAATGAAAAATATATGACCCTTCGCTATCACTGTATTCATATCCTTGGTGAACGGTAATTTTCTTTTGAATTTTTTAAATTTTAGGGCTTGCACATATATTTTTAAGTTTGGCACCTTTTTGCCCCTACTCTGGTCAGTTTTTCTGCTTCTTCAATTTTCCTTCTCAGGGATATCTGTTAATAATTCCTTGTCTTGTCCCTTTACTTTTATTTCAGTGGATGAGGAATTTCCTATGGTTCTGGCTTTAGGAAATGGTCGTAACTGATGGGAACACGAGTAAAGGAAAGAATGGACTGGAATAGGAGGAGGAACGGACATGTCCCGATTTCCTCCCTCTTTCAGTGATGTCCCTCATTCCCTCCCCTCTATATAATGCTTCTAAAAAATAACTTCTCGCAT
>CM043122.1:9213614-9373138 GCA_023701765.1 Hylyphantes graminicola
CAGACTGAAGTGTCCCTCTTTATTTTATAAACAAAAAAAAAATAGTACAGGCTTGATGTGATACTTTATGAAAATCAGACTTTTACACCAGAACTAATTGATCACAATTAACCTTCAACAACAATATTTTGTCCAAAATCCCGCTCTTTTGCCCAGATAAAAATTTTACCAGTATTAAAATTAATGGTAACAATCTGGGGCTAAACGGCCCCTGCCCACGGCAGCCCGCTTCTGCATCTGTATTTAGCCTATGTATTTTTTTTATTCATTCAATCAATATTGAAATACGTATAGTGATCCAATAAATAGTAAAAAAAATTCTATACATCTCCGATACAAGTGCAATCTGAATAAATCTTATTCGTAACCAAGCTACACACTTAAAACTAACGAGCGAGTTTAACGTCAGTCCGATTAAATTTTTCACTCCAGGTCTAGAAAAACACTTCTCTAAGGAGGAGGATCTTTGTGTGTTAAACCTCCAACAAGGATCCAACTAAAAAACGATTGATTTAACTCAGTCTGCAGTTAATATAAACTCCTTTCCAGTGTCGAAAATGCACTTCTCCTACTGGAGTGGATTTCACACTTTTTTTTAAAGAGTGTACTTCAGAACCCAACAAATAAGAAATTGTTTCATAATATATCAATGGCTAGCAGAACAGTCAGCAATTAATGACATGTGCATGATGTATGGGTAGTGTCCCAAATTGACCACCTGTTTTTAGAATGTTAAAAAAAAAGAAGTTGGATCATAGACGCAATTTTTGCAGACAGCCGAATATCGAGTCGCTTGAATTTTGATATGAAACACTTTATTATCTAATCTATATGTTTTAATTACGTTATTACACTTTATTATGTTCACTCTAACCGACAGATGCGCTTCATTACCGTGTGTTGGGCTGTAAGAAAATCTAAAACATGCCTAAACACCGAAAAAGAAGGGACACGAACCACGTGGTCAGAAATGTCCACGCTCTGCCCAAGTGGCCTTCTGTTTTGGTTTTACAGTGAGCAGACAGTTAGCGTAAAATGGACTGCTATCAAAGCACCACATTCATATGAAATTAAATCTAAATATCAAAGTACAAAAAAAAAGCTAATAGTTATTAAAATTACAACGAAGAGTGCGCCCGATGAAACAAATATTTTACCAAAATGTGAACTTTCATTAACCCTTACAGTCCCAAAAATTTTACTAGCAACTACATAAACTTCTTGATATTCTCAAATAAGCTTATTATTGTCAAATTTACAGTTCCATAAAAAAAACCATTTAAAATTTTTTAATGGTTTTTGAAATAATTCCAATTTTATAACATGTTGGAAAACAACAAAATAATATAAAAATATAAAATTACCTAAAAACACTTCGAGATATATTATTTCAAGGTCTCTGACCATTTTATTAAAAAAAATAGTTATATTTTAACCGAAATAGATTCAATTGTGTTTTAAATATTTGAACATGAAGTGAACTTATAAAAATCGGTTATACCGCTTGTTGGCTATTTTCTTAATAAAAAAAAAATTAGTTCCGTTTCCGACTTCTATTGAGATTAAATGCAAAATATTGTCTAATAGAAACAAAGTGGTGAAGAATCGAATGATGGTGTGTTTGAAGTCATAACAGGACCATAAACATTTTGAAAAAAATAATGAAAGTGATAATCCCAAATGGCCTCACTGGTACTGAAAGGTTTAAATAGCATCAATATAGTCAACGGTTGCAACGAATTCTGATGAATGGACCAAACCACTTTAAATTACTATAAATACTTAAATTATAAGTCAGTCTTAACACTTACCTCCGGCGTCGACTGACCCGGAGAGCCCCAGCTACAAAATCTTCTAGACCACAACTTAAATCAAATGCCTAGCTCTTCTAACGTGTCGAATGCAACTAAAACACTATTAAAGATGATTTAGTTGATTGTAAAATGTACTATTCAATTGTTAAGGCTAACTGTTTCTTGTCGTAAGTTCTTGTTTAAAAAAAAAGTTCCCCACTATGATTATTTCAACCGTTAGTATCATCCTTTACCTCGGACCTTTTTGACTATGAGAGACATAATAACTTTTTTAGTCTAAATGCATGACACAAAATTTGACATAAGGGTCCGTCTTAATATTAAAAATGTCTACGAACTTTTAAAAAGTTTCAATAGCAAACAAACCCAATTTTAATTACTTAGAAATGTAAAAACCCTCGAAAGACCCCTAAATCTAAAGTTTTTGTTACATTAGGTGAAATTATACGAGTTATTCTATCGAATCACTAACACTTGTGATCTGTGGGGGACCATGTCTAAAATGACAGAGCGTAGTCAGCTGTAGGTTTATTAATGGAGAAAAAGAAGCACAAGGTCAAATATCTTGAGGATGGCCCTACGAGGGAATAAAAGTCAATGAGTAGCTGTAGTATTCAAAAATATAGGTCGAAAATAGTTGTAGTAAAAAATAGATCCAATCGTCACTTGAATAAGGGTTCCAAATTAACGAGATGTCAATTGGCTTCTGTTAAATCTCCTAAATGTTGACTGCAAATAGGTCACCAGTAACCATTACATAGGTCCCTTAGAGCACAAAGGGGCGCGCTAGTTTCTATGTCAATATCAATGTAACATTCTCCAATGAGAGTTTTGAAACTTAGAGTGTTTCTTAGTCTATGGGCAGGCGACGCCCGGAGTAAAGTGTTAAAACCAACTTTTTCAAAAACACACCTGTTATCAGAATAAACCAAAATATCAACAAGAAAACCAAATTTTAAATTTAGATAGTTAATTTTCCAAAAGATAATTATTCTGGTAATTCCATTATAAAAGAAATTGAATAAAATATTATTCAAAACTAGTAACAGTTACGAAATACATAAAACTTGAACATAATTGAAAACATGAACTAAATTTAAACATCAAAACTAGAATTTATATAACGAATTCCATTTATATTTGTTAAACTTTTGACCCTTGAAACAGATTTTCGCATTAAAAAAACCGTTTATCTCTATTTCATAGAACCTGTTTAATGCACCAATGAAATTAATTTTGAAAATGTACATTCTTCTCTTTAACGAATTCCAAAGACAAGCAAAATAAAATTATAGTCAAAAACCAGATATTTGGGGTACATAAGTATTTCTGGTTATTGTTATCTGTGAATTATATTTTTTTAGTTTGCATATAAAAACCTGTTCCATGTTTGGAACGCTTTAACAATAGTAATTTTATGATATATTACTGCCCGAATGATGATTCCCATCCATGTAAATTAAAGAGACGATGGATCGCATTGGAATAGTGGGTAATTAAGCAACGATGTTTGGGTAGGGGGTTCTTCACTAGGGTTTAAGTGAATTAACATTATTTAAAAAATTTTAAAATGGTTTCATATGGTTCAAAATGCGCTTTTATATCAGCATGCAACATTTGTATAAAAATTGTATAAACAATAATACATCATCATCTCAGTTAGGCAGCCAGCATTCTATCTTACAGTATAATTTTACTCCCTTCAGAGCTGTTTGTAAAATGAATTTGTGTTTAATCATCTTTAGAAAAATTAATGAAAATTTCAAGAATATACCTTTAATTACATAGGTAGTTCTTTAACCGATTTCAAAGTCGTAAATAGTTACCAACAGAAATTGTGGGATAAATTAATCACTACCAACTAATTGCACTGCCACCTATCGGTACAATGTGTAGCAAATGTAGAATTATTGCTTGATGAAGACTAAAGTGTCTCTGTATATTAGAGGCTTGATGTGATACTTTATGAAAATCAGACTTTTACACCAGACTAATCGACCACAAGTAACCTTCAATAAATTCCTTTGCTCAAAATAAATGCTTAAACATATTTTTTTGTATTTTACTTTAAATGATTTCCTCTTCATTTACACTGTACGAAGACAAAAAAAAATGCATTAAAGTCATAATATTATTCATTTAAAGTTCCTTATTCTTAATCATAGTTGTCATCCTTCAAATGATGTTAATTGCAAGTTTCAAACAACTGTGATCAAAAGCGATATTCATTATAAATTTTAATGACTACTTTAATTTAATCTATATGAAAACCAAATGTTTGATGTTACCAATAATTAGCATAGTGTTTCTGACTGGTCCGGAACCCAATATGAAATACCTTCCATGCGTCGACGACTTCACTCACGTGAATGGCTCATTAGCCACAACATTTGCCAACAGAGAAATACGGTTTACCAATGTAAGGCTTTTTTTTTCTCATCGAGAAAAAGCCTTTTCAGAATCTTTCTTACACTGTACAAAGAAGGGTACTACTTGCAGTTTGCGAATTTTTTTTTAATTAAAATAAAAAAATGTATATACTGGTAGGTTCCGTTCTTGAAAATATGTTCAAGTATTACAAAACAATAATAATAATGTAAAATTACATGGGATAATTTGAAAAACTAATATTAAGTCGAAGCTAAAAAATTATAGAAGTTTTCTGGAATACAATCCTAATCTCTTCCAATTTTACTTTTACCACAATATAAGATATACGAAATAATTTTAAAATATGCCGCTAAACGGAACATTTTTCACAAGTTCTTAGCGATATTTAATTATTATAATTTTTACTTAATATTTTCTTTTAATATATATAAATAAAAACAAAATGTTTTGTTATAAAATAGTTCCCATAGTGTTGTTGCTTTAGTGTTAGCGGTTTTAATTTCAAAAGGTTTTATTTGGTTAACTTGGTATATTGAATTTAGGTTACACTTAAGTAAGTAAAATATGAAGCGTCTTCCATAACGGCTTAATATAACGCTTGCCAATATAACCGCTTGCGACCTGGCGTCCCCATTTGGGGACATTTTTAATTACCTCCCCACAAACAATTAACGCGTTAATTTGTCCCGAAATTGACCTGGTCCGATAGAAGAAGATCTTAATATCAGTTCCAGCCTTTGTTTACAGGTACCAATCATTTATTTCGATAAAAAATGAAGTTAAACGGGGTATGCGATATTAGAGTTCTTAAAAAAATTATTTAAATTTTTTTCATAATTTTTCAAAAAGTAGCTTTTAGTAGTTAATTTTAAAGACATTTTGCACTTAAAACAATGTTAAAATAATCTGTTAACTACAAATAAGTGATACAGCCTTTTATGTTGCATTTATATATTACAAAAAATGTGTAGCTTTTGAGCTTAAGGCGTGTCTCTAAGTAACTATTAAACATAATTTTTTTTTTAAAAAATGATATGAGAAACATACTTTTTAGCATATATTTGTATTAAAAGTTAGCTTAAATTAAGAATATATGTGTAGAATTTTGCTCGGTCTGAAGAGGCCAAAAATACAGTTATTAATGCAAAGGTTTTTTTTTTACAAAAAACCTTTTTGGTACTATAGCGCGTTGTATAAAGAATTCAAGAGTAAAGTTAAAATGTCTAAGAATTCTTTAACTTAAAATAAAAAATATATATACTGGTAGGTTCCTTTTTTTTTAAAATTATGTTGAAGGATTACACAGAAACTATTATTAATAATGTTAAAATAACTAGTAATTTGAAAAGATTATTAAAAAGTTGGTACTCCAAAATTATTGCACTTAGCAGGAATATGATCCGACATCTTCATGTATATAATTATATGATTTTTCATACTACATTACAATAATTTGAAAAAATTAATAATTAAAAAAATATTTTATTAAAAATAAATTTTGCAAGTACCTAATAGGCCAAATACTACATTTCACTGCTAAATTCCTGATAGTTTTTCTCAAAGTTCTCGTTAAATATCTCGTACATTTTCTAATTTGCCCCTTCATTCCTGATAGTTTTGTTTCCCCAGCTGTCGTTAAATATCGGCCCTTTGATCACGTCCGATCAGTACTTATAAAATAGAGATTAAAATATTTTTGTTATGTATTTGCCGAATAGTTGTAGCATGAGAGAGAGTTAGTTTTGCATGATTAAAAAAATTAAAAATTTCACAAGCTATGGTTTCTTAAAGTTAACTTATAAAATAAATTTTAATTATTTTTTTCAAAAAAATCTAGTTAAAGTTGCATTTGTCGCCAGTGTATCTGAGAGATACGTCAGACTTTACGTGTTGGTCTAGATTCCCATCTTCCAATTTTTTTAAATATACATCCACTTTTTTTTAAATACATTTTGAACACTTCAATAAAATAACGACATCTAGCGTCAAATTTTAGTAAGCTTTCATTTATTTTGAGATTAACACATTTGTGTAGTCTTTGAGACCAAATAATATGTAATGTGATATTTAGTCGATCAATGTTTTGTGGAAAACACGTTATTTAGTAATATTTGAAAGTTCGTTTTACCAGCAGAATGTACTGCTATTCACTTGGCGCTTCAGTCACGTTAATTCTATGAACAAAGCATCCCACATCGTCATTTGTGACGCTATCTCGACGGGTCAATCTGCGGTGGAATGCTGTCAATCAACTGATTTAAAAATAAAGTTTTTGAATTAAGTCGCTTTTACGGAATTGCATAATATATGAACTTTGTGGAAGAGCGTCAAAGTTTTTAGTCTTCTCTTAGATTCGTTAAAAAGGGTACTTTTAAAAGGCAAAAAAGTGTACTTAACATAACGTTTATGAAAAAAAAGGTGAAATTTATTATATTTTTATAAAGAAGGTAATAACATGTTCATTTTCTAAAAAATCTTTTTTTACAAAATTGTCACTTAGCTTGTTTTTAAACTAAGCCCTTCAATCAACCTGTAACATGGCTTCCTCTGCACAGATATATCCACACTATTATTTCACAATAAAATGATAGTCTCAAGTCAAACATTTTTTTATGATTTAAGTACAAATTTTCCAGTTTAATACAGTTAAATCACGCAGTAATCTATGAAGATTTAAGGTGTCGAATAATGTTTGGTTTTTAAAACACCTAAAATGAAGACATGCATTTTTTAGTTTTTTAAATTTTGGTAACAATCTAGGGTTAAATGGTCCCAGACCGCTTCTGTGTGTATAGAACATATTTTTTATTCTCTCAACATTAAAACACGTTTAGTGATCTGAAAAATAATGGTTTTTATTCTATACATCTCCGATACAATGCGCCTGAGAAATCTTATTCGTAGCAAAGTTACTTCATGACCTAACGGTTAAAAAATTGCAGCATAATATTTCAATAGATAGCGAATTTGTTGGGGAGGTGTTTTTTTTTTTAATATTTTGTTGCGTTTTTTTGGCGTCTGCTTTTGTGAAAAGTGTGACTCACGTGAACGGTGATGAGTTTTCAGGATGAGTAAAAGGACGGGATGATGACGGATAGAGTATAATAGGGCTGGAAGGGTTCTTGGGTGGGTGTTCTTAGAGAATGAGGTGGGGTAAGAGTGATCAGGATCGTCCTGAGGGGTGTGTGAAAAGTGATTTCGCGCATGGCCTCGCACTTTGAGAGGGGGACACGAATTCACTAAAAACATGAAAAAAAAAGTAAATTAGTCCTTGAATTTAAAACAGTTGCTTCAATTAGAATTGTTTCAAAATTTGATTAAAATTTAAAAGAAAATGAATCGAAAAGTGGGATATTTTTGCTCTAAGTTTTTTTTCCTAACGCTCTAATGCATGATTTTTATTCCAAAAGATGCCAAAAAATGCCTTAAACAGCATCAATGCCAGCAACTCCTTAACCCTTTCCGACCGGGCTCGCACGATCGTGCGGGTATAGAAGAGAACGTTCAAGCTCTTCAAAAATATCGATATCGAAGCAGCTGACTTGTACCAGACGTTATTTGTATAAAACAAGTAGGTTTGTTACAGAATCTGTCAGCTAAACCGCTTCCACACAATTTATATGCTCCCAGGATACACAACTTATACACCGCACAAAGAAAATATCGAGTGCAACATTTTCATTAATATTCTTTCGCAAATTAAAAATTACTCATTATCGTTTCCTAAATTTGTTTGAAATTCGTAGAATAATGATGCAATACTTTAATAAATATCTTTTAGTCGCCACAATTTAATTTATAGTTCAAAAAATATATAATTAGTAAAATTGATGCTTTAAAAAACAAGCCAAACCTCGCATAATTTTATGCAAAATTATAATTTTGTATACATCTTTATTCATTCATATATAATGAACCATCAAAAGAACTCCATTGTGATAATACAACAATCCAAAACGAATTATTTCACATAAATAAATATTCTTTCAAAAGGTTTTATTTTTCTTTTAAATAAAGTTTCTCGTACGTTTGACGAAATGGTAACAGTCAAAATATTAAATGTGAATGGAATTTGCACGTTACTTCAATTTAGATTAAATTTTAGTTATTTAATTTTTAAATATACTTCTTATTTAATTTTTTCAATGAAATTTGGGATGTAAGAATTGTGATATGCCTGATTTTTTGCTTTAAAATAACGTATCCCACTTGTCTTTGTGACGTCTGGTTCGTTCTGTAACAGTGGGTGACGGACAGACAGACGGACTGAACGATTATAAAACCTTCCACTTTTTGCGTTATAAACGTAGTGTGGAAGCTAAAATGACTTTGTTTTCAAGAAGTTGATGGTATTGATGCTGTTTATAAGTAATCTTTCGATAAACTCAGACATTTTAGTCTCCTAAACATGAATCAGCGCTATCTGAGCGCCGATCTTAAAGAAAAAGACGTGTGAATAAAAACTACATCGCTACATATCATGTATAGTAATACTAATAGCGACGGATCACATTGGAATTGTGGTACTAAGCAACGACTTGAGGGTTCCCACAAGGGTTTAAAGAAATTATCATCTTTTTTAAAAAATTAAATTATTTTGATATGTCAAAATAGGCTTTCATATAAACATGCAACTTTGAAAACATGTTGAAAGATTGCAACCTTTTCGTTAAAAAATCTCCCTTCGCGGCGTTTTATTTTGAAGTAATATTTTGCATTAAGGCTGTAAGTTGATTAGCGTTTAATATCTTAAAAATTAAAGAATGCAAGATAATTCCTTTATTTACATAGTTTTTAAAGGTTTCAAAGTCGTAAATAGTTACCAAAGAAATTGTGAATTACCACTTCCACCTAATTGCACTGCCCCCTATTGGTAGCAATGTGCAGCAAATCTAAAATTATTGCTTTGATGAAGGCAGATAATGACTGAAGTGTCTCTGGATAATAGAGGCTTGATTTGATACTTTATGAAAATCAGACTTTTACACCAGACTAATTGACCACAAGTAACCTTCAACTTACTCCTTTTGGCCGAAATAACTGTTCAAATAATTCTTTGTATTTTACTATAAATGATTTTCTTTTACTCTGTACGAGCACAAATATAATGCAATAAAAGCAAAATTTTATTTATTAGTTCCTTATTCTCAATCATAGTTGGCTTCCCTTAAATGATGTTAATTACAAACGTTAAACAATTGTGATCAAAAGCGATATTTTGGTATAATTTTTACTATCATTTTTTTTAAATACAGATACAAAAAAAGATTGATAGACCAAAAGTTAGTACAGCGTCACGTTTCTGGCTTATGTCCGGAGCCCAATATAAAATGTCTTCCACCCTCGTCGCCATAACTCTTGCCAAAAAAGTATTACTGTTCATATACACAAGGTATTTTTCTTTAAAAAATACCATTTCATTAACTGAATTTGATAACAATTCATGTAAGAAAAATTCATAAATTCTTTAAGTTAAAATAAAAAAAATGTATATGCTGGTACGTTCTTCTTTGAAAATATGTTATTATACGTATTAATTTTTTTTAATTAATAATGTAAACATATTACTGCAGTTTTCAGAAATATCAGTTGTCTGTTGAAAATCTCATTTTTAAATTTGACAATGAATCCCATTTTAAAATTCTTCGTTATTTAATAAATAGATTTTGAATTTCAAACTTTTCTCATCTAATTTTTAAAGCAATCTCAATCAAGATGTAAAATACAAATTTGTTTAAAATATACATACTCTGAGTTGTTATATGAAAAAAAAACATAACTCTGAAGTTGTTATATGAAAAAAATACATCTTTTTCAAAATAAGTAATCCTTTAAAAGATTTTTTTTAATTAATGACCTGTTATGAATAGTATGTTGACCCAGAAATTAATTCAGAAATTTCTTCTGAAGGAATTATTTATTAAACATGATTTTTTCCTGTAATTCAAAAAAAAAAATATATAATATTTTAAGCAAATTTGTGTTTTTCAAAATTGCGAATTTCTTGAATTAAGAAATGTATATACTGGTAGAATCCTTCTTTAAAAACATGTTCAAGTGTTACAAAAAAATAATAATAATGGAGAAATAAATGATAATTTGAGAAACTAATAAAAAAGCAATGCTCAAAAACAATTACAGTTTTCAGGAATATGTTCCGACTATGTTCCAATTTTTTTTTTTTTTTATACCGCAAATAAATAGTTTTAAAATAAGCCACTAGATGGCACTTTTTTCACTAGGTCTTTTTGTTTGGTTTTATTAGATTACCGTCATTTAAGAGATCAGTGAACAGGTACAGGTGTGAGCACTCCTCAGGTTTGGTTGAGTTCAACACCACACGAATGAACTATCGAGTTAAAAGTTTTGGTAGTGACAAGTTGCCTCTTTTTTTTTTGTATTACTAGGCCAATTTGCACATCTTCATTGACTATGGTGTTATATTAGAAAGAAAGGCAGTTTAATCACGTCCGACCAATAACAATAGAATAAAAATTTAAATGATAAATTATTTTATGTTGAACCATGTATTTTGAAACATGAAAATTTTTAAAAAGCTTTCTTTTCATATGATAAGTGTAGCTGACTAAAGAGTCTCTATAGTCCCACTTCTTGAGATTTGTTCAATATTTTTTGTAAAATTATTTATTTGAAACGAAATTGAATATTCGAATCAATTTCAAAATGTGGGAGTATAGAGACCTGTAGGTCAGCTATTTTTTACACATGAAAAGACAGTTTGTTAAAAATATTCAAAACATTGGGATAAATGCGGCTTAGAAAATATTTTGTTTTCAAATGGATTAACACAGAGGTAAGGTCTTTGTGATACTTGCTGTGAATCGGTCTCATTCGCCCTTAAGGTTAAAGAGAAAAATGCTTCGGATGATCCAAATGTTAAACAAAGTGTGAACTTTCATTAAATATAATATGTTAACTACTGCTAAATATATCTATAAAGCAAAGGTTGCATACGAATTCTGATGAATGGACCAAGCCAAATTGAAATTCCATAATTACTTATTCTATCAGTCAGAGCATCAATATATCAACGTTTGCAAACGAATTCTGATGAATTGACCAAGATAATTTAAAATACTATAATTACTTATTCTATAAGTCAGTTTTTTTAAAAAAAACTTTTTAGAACACAGCGCTACCAGAATAAACCAAAAATCAAGTTGAAAACAAATTTTAAAATTAGTTTCTAAATTCCTTTAAAACCGAGCTACTACGATCGAGCGGGTATAAAAGAGAATGTTCAAGCTTTTCAAAAATATCGATACCGAAGCATCTGACTTGTACCAGTCGTTATTTGAACTAAATCAGAGCTTGTTTTCAAGGAGTTACTGGCATGGATTCTGTTTACGGCATTTTTTCGATGAAACTATGTAATTTTAGTCTCGCAAACTTGATCAGCGCTATCGGAGATCGGAGATCGAAGTAGCAATACGAAGCATCGACGCGAAGCGTCCTTACTTCTCCATCTAAGATACCCCTAAAAGGGAGAGCGTTTGTGTTTCAAAAGTAAACCTTAAGTCCATATAAAAATAATGTGGAAAACCCGTGGGAGAGACCCCAGGGCAAAGCGATAGGCTTGTCTAATAAAAAAACTGATGAAAATGAACACCAAAAAGGACAATGAACATATATCTTTAAACACTGGACATAACAATGCTATTCAAGGTGCAACTTGTCGTCAGGCTAAAAAGTATTAGTAAAGAAAAAACTTAACTGTCATAACGGTATTACCAAGAAGGGTCGTGATGAACGGTGCATGGACGCTTATATTTTTGTTCTACTATATGATCATAAGCGATAATATCTTTAAGGTTCTCATATGCAGATCCATCAATTGAGGTTTTGTAATTATGTGAGGCAGAAAGAATCGCTGAGTCAATAAAATCAATATTAAGGTCTCTGTGAAGGATCTTATTTCTCACATACCAAGGAGCATTTGTCATTCTTCTCAGGGTTTTATTTTGAAATATTTGTAGTTTGTTTCTGTGTGTCTTGCGAACAGCGGCCCACGCTGGAGAGGCGTAGAGTAAAATTGGCCTTATCATTGACTCATAAAGTAGAACCTTGTTGTTAAGGGACATTTTGGAGTGTTTCCCAATGATGGGATTTAGACTGACACTGGCACCTGTGGCTTTAGCTATTGTTTGCTTAATATGTTCCTTAAAGCTGAGTCTATTGTCCAAATGTACTCCGAGGTATTTGGTATGTGGCTCGTTTTTGATATCAGTATTAAAGATCTCAAGATCGGTGTCATAATTTGTCAATGTTTTGTGCTTTCTAAAGAGTGATCAGCGCTATCTGAACGCCGATCTTTATTATCTTTAGAAGAAGATTTTATTTAAGCTGCCGAGGGGTCAGGCATGGTATTAAAGCGACGGATCTCATTGGAATAGTGGTATTAAGCAACAAGGAGGGGGGTCCCACTACGGTTTAGTAAAGTTAGCATTTTTTATTTCAAAATTCAGATTAGTTTGATACGTCAAAATTGGCTTTAATATGAACATGCAACTTTGCAAAAATGTTGATGGAATGCAACCTTTTCTTTAAAAAATCTCCCTTCGCAGCGTTTTATTTTACAGTATAACTTTACATTAAGGCTCTAAGTTGATTAGCGTTTACTAATCTTAAAAATTAAAGAATGCAAGAAAATTCCTACATAGTTTTTACAGGTTTCAAAGTCGTAAATAGTTACCATAGAAATTGTGTATTATCACTACCACCTAATTGCACTGCCACCTATTGGTAGCAATGTGTAGCAAATTTAAAATTATTGCTTAGATGAAGGCAGATAATGACTGAAGTGTCTCTGTAAAGTAGAGGCTTGATGTGATACTTTATGAAAATCAGACTTTTACAGCAGACTAATTGACCACAAGTAACCTTCAACAAACTTTTTTTTGTTCAATATAAGTGCTCAAATAAGTCTTTGTATTTTACTATAAATGATTTTCTTTTTATTTTACACTGTACGAAGACAAATAAAATGCATTAAAAGAATAACTTTATTAATTCGTTCCCTGAAATAGTGTTAATTGCAAACGTTAAACAATTGTGATCAAAAGCGATATTTGGGTATTATAATTTTTACTAACTTTTTTTTAATACAGATTCGAAAAAAGATTGATAGACAAAAAGTAATTACAGCATCGGGTTTCTGGCTTATGTCCCGAGCCCAATATGAAAGTGTCTTCCACACTCGACGCCATAACCCCTGCCAAAAATGTTCTACTGTTCATAAATACAAGGGCTTTTGCTAAAAAAAAAACCATTTTCATTAACTTACAGAGAAATTTTTCTTGACCTCATATAAGGAAAAATTCATAACTTTTTTAAGTTAAAATTAAATATATATATATGCTGGTAGGTTCCTTCTTTGAAAATATGTTATTATATCTATCATGTTTTTTTAATTAATAATGTAAAAATATTACTGCAGTTTTCTGGAATTCAGACTGTTGGAGTAGGAAGACCGTTTGTAAAAAATATTCAAAACAGCATGATAAATGTGGCTTAGAAAATATTTTGTTGCCAATTGGACTAACATAGAGCCATGCTGGTAGGGATACTCTTGCTGTCAATCGGTCTCATCCGCCCTTAAAATGCTCCCGATGATTCAAATTTTAAACAAAATGGGAAATTTCATTATATAGTTACAGGTAATATATAAAAAACTGCTAATATTTAATATTTTGTTGCCAATTGGACTAACATAGGGCCATGTTGGTTGGGATACTCTTGCTGTCATCCGCCCTGAAGGTTAAAGTTAAAAATGCTTCCGATGATTCAAATTTTAATCAAAATGGGAACTTTCATTATATAGTTATTGCTTATATATAAAATACTGCTAAGTATTAAAAAAAATTGAAAGCGATCAATTAAAGGATCAATTTGCAACTTTCATTACATAGCTTGTTAATTACTGCTAGATATATCAATCAGACAACGGTTTCATACAAATTCTGATGAATAGACCAAGCCAATTTGAAATACTATAATTACCTATTTTTTTAAGACGTCTTAATAAAAAACTACAATTTGAAATACTAATAATTACCCCTATTTTTTTAAGACAGTCTTAAAAACAACTTTGTAGAACACACCGTTACCAGAATAAACAAAACAATAAGTTGAAAACAAATTTTAAAATTAGTTTTATTACCTTTTAAAACAGAGCTATCACGATTGTGCGGATCTGAAAGATGATGTTCAAGCTTTTCAAAAATATCGATACCGAAGCAGCTGACTTGTACATGTCGTTATTCGTATAAAATACGAGTTTGTTTTCAAGGAGTTCATGGCATTGATGCTGCTGAAGGCCTTTTTTCAATAAAACTCTGGTTTGTTTTCAGGAGTTGCTGTTTAAAGCATTTACACCATAAAACTCTAAACTATTAGTCTCATAAACTTGATCAGCGCTATCTGAACGCCGATCTTTATTATTTTAGAAGACGTTTAGAAGATTAAGCTGCAGCTGCTGAGAGGTCAGCCATGTTATTAAAGCGACGGATCTCATTGGAATTGTGGTATTAAGCAACGAAGTGGGGGTTCCTACTACGGTTTAGTGAAGTTAGCATTTTTTATTTAAATATTAAGATTAGTTTGATTTGTCAAAATGGGCTTTTATATGAACATTTGAACATGCAACTTGGCAAAAATGCTAAAAGAATGCAACCTTTTCTTTAAAAAATCTCCCTTCGCAGCGTTTTATGTTACAGTATTACTTTACATTAAGGCTGTAAGTTGATTAGCGTTTAATCATCTTAAAAATAAAAGAATGCAAGAAAATTCCTTTATTTACATAGTTTTTAACGGTTTCAAAGTCGTAAATAGTTACCAAAAAATTGTGAATTTCCACTATCTCCTGATTGCACTGCCACTTATTGGTAGCAATGCGCAGCAAATGTAAAACTATTTCTTTGAAGATGGCAGATAATGACTGAAGTGTATCTGTATAGTAGAGGCTTGAAGTGATACTTTATGAAATCAGACTTTTACACCAGACTAATTGAAAACGATTGTCTTTTTTACAATGTAAGAAGACAAATAAAATGCATTAAAAGCATAACTTTATTCATTAGCCCTTATTCTCAATCATAGTTGGATTCCCTTAAATGGTGTTAAATGCAAGCGTTAAACACACAATTGTGATCAAAAGCGATATTTGAGTATTATAATTTTTACTAACTATTTAATCTTGATACAAAAAAATCTTGATAGACAAAAAGTTAGTACAGCGTCGGGTTTCTGGGTTATGTCAGGAGCACAATATGAAGTGTCTTCCCCCCTCGACGCCATAATTCCGTTCAAAAATAGTATTATTGTTCATAATTACAAGGCATTCTATTCAAAACTCTTCTTATAAACTCAAATAGCAAACATATAAGAGAAATGCATAACTTCTTTAAGTTTAAATAAAAATAAAAATGTATGTGCTGGTACAGCTGTGGAAATAAAAAAGTACCCACTTGAGGCTATTTCATCCGTTAGTCACCCTATAGAATCGGACCTTTTTGAGATTGTGTACAATTAGCATTCTGAGTCAATTGCACGATACAAAATTTGCATAAGGGGCCATCTTCATATTAAAAATATTACGATCTTTGAAATTTCCAATAGCAACACCCCATTTTAATAACTTAGAAATGTTAAGCACTCTTGAAAACCCTTAAATCTAAGTTTTTGTTACATTTGGATGAATATTTGACGAGTTATTCAATCGAATCACTTGTGGACCTTTTGGGGACCAACTCTAAAATGACAAGCAAGCATGCATGCAAAGCCGTCTTTATTTGTCAATTACACACGTAATCTTATGCACAGTCCCCTAAAGGGTAATTATAAAGTATTTTGTGATTTACTCAGCAAATTATGAATAAACATTTTTAAAAATTGGGATTTCGCTTAAACTTCTTGTCTTAAATTTATTTCTTTAAAAATATTAAGGGGTTTCCATTCATATTTTTTTTAAAGATCAATATAATAATTATTTAAAAATATAAAAAAAATTTAACTACCCCAATATTGAATGCATTTTGTTTGGGTTATTACAATTTCTTTTCAGTAAAAAATTCGTTTCATTATCTTAATTATTTATAGATCGGGATAGTTTTTTTATGTGCAACTCATTTAACATTATGGGACCTAAACTTTGCACGTCTTTAACTACTCTAATAATGCTTAAAAACTAAAAAAAATTGGCATTTCGTATTAACATAGGTCAGAGATTTGAAATATGGATTCAAAAAGGGGTGTTGCTATTGGAAATTTTAAAGTTAGTAACATTTTTAAGATGAAGATGGCCCCTTGTGCAAATTTTGTGTCATGCAATTAACTCAGAATGTTAATTGCTCAAAATGTTAAAAAGGTCCGATTCTTTAGGATGAATAACGGATGAAATAACCTCAAGTGGGTACTTTTTTATTTCCACAGCTGTACGTTCTTCTTTGAAAATAATTCTTCTTTAATAGTTAAAAATCTCAGTTTTAAAGTAGGCAATGAATCCTATTTTAAAATTCGTTATTATTTAATCAATAGGTTTAAAATTTCTATCTTTTCTCATCTTATTTTTATGCAATCTCAATCATGGTGTAAAATACAAATTTGTTGAAAATATTACACAATATTCTGAAGTTGTTATGGGAAAAATATAATTTTTTTTCAAAATAAGTAATATTTTAAAAGCTATTTTTTATTAATGACTTATTATGAATAGTATGTTGACGCAGTCATTAATTAAGAAACTTCTTCTGAAGGACTCATTTATTGAAAATGATATTTTTCTGTAACTCAAAAAAATTGTATAATATTGTAAGCAAATTTGTGTTTTTCACCATGATTGAGATTACAATTTAAATCAGTGTATCTGAAATTTCCGTCAGACCTTCCATGATGGTCTAGATTCGCGCATTCCGATGTTTAAAAACAAAATTGACCAAAAACATTGTCAAATTGCGTCGTTTCTAAACCAAATTTCCAAAATACAGTTGAAAAAAAATAAAGATTCTAAGCCACGTTTTAGGGCCGTCTTGAAAATCTTTTACAAAGTTTATTTTTATTTCGTGCGATAATTTTAGCTCCTTACATGTCTCTATAATCCCACTTTTTGAAATTCGTTAAAATTATTTTTTGTACATGAAATAACATAGTCGAACCAATTTTAAAATATTTAATTATGGAGACCTGTAAAATTTCAAAATGTTTAATTATGGAGACCTGTAAGTCATCTAATTTTATCATATGAAAAAACCGCCTGTAAGAAATATTCAATACAGCCGGAAAAATGTCGCTTGGAAAACATTTTGTTGCCAATTGGACTAACATAGAGCCATGTTGGTTGGGATAGTCTTGCTGTCAATCGGTCTCATCCGCAATTAGGTTAAAGTGAAAAATGCTCCCGATGATTCAAATTTTAAACAAAATGGAAACTATCATTATATAGTACGTTACTTACTGCTAAATATATAGAAAAAAATGGTTGCAAACGAATTCTGATGAATGGAAAACGCCAATTTACATAGTATAATTACTCATTTTATAAGCCATTTTTTTGTAATAAAACAGCTTTTTAACTAAGATGAATAAACTGCAATTTAAACAAAAGTTTTGCAATTTGGAGAATTCTTTAACTTAAAATATAAAATATACATACTGGTAGGTTCCTTCTTTGAAAATATGTTCAAGGATTACACAAAATTTTTTATTAGTAATGTTAAAATAACTATTTTTCATTAGAAATGAAATGGAATTTTCGAAGAAATTTCAAAAAGTGGGATTACAGAAACCTGCAAGTCAGCTACTTTTATCATATGAAAAAAAAAACCGTTTAAAAAATATTTAATACTGCCGGAGAAATGTGCCTTAGAAAATATTTTGTTTCTAATTGAATTAACACAGAGGCATGTTGGTTAAGATTCTTGCTGTCAATCGGTCGTGTTCGTCTTGAAGGATAAAGTGAAAAGTGCTCCATATGAATTAAATTTTAAACAAAAAGGGAAGCTTCATTATATAGCATGCTAAAAATACTAATAAAACAACAATTACAATAGAACTCTGATGATTTTATCAAGATATCAAATACTATTTTAACTACTAATTTTATAAGCCATTTTTTAATAATTAAAAACAGCTTTTAAGAAGACAGATATAGAAAGCGGAGCTGGACCTCAAAATGAAAACAAATTTTTAAATTAGTTTCTATTTAAATATATTTCTGGTAATCATTTAAAAGAAGCTGAAAAAATATTATTAGAAATAGTAAATGCACGTAACACTGAACTTGAACAAATTGAAACATGAACTAAGTGAAATAAAAAATCGATTCATATAACAAATTCCATTTATTTTTTAACCCTTGAGTTAAAACTTTTATTTTTTGGGGAGAAAAAAACCTTTTTCTCTATGCCATAGAAACTGTCTAATGCACCAACGCTAATTTTGAAAATTTTATTATCTCAAACGAATAATGAATCTAAAGACATGCAAAATAAAATTATGATGCTAACAGATATTTGGGTTTTACAAGGATTGGTTATCAATATTTGTGAAATATTTTTTAAATTTGAATATGCAAAGCTGTTAGGTGCTTCTGTTAGGTCTGTAGCAAATCTAGAATTATTGCTTTGATGAAGACTGAAGTGTCTTTGTATAGTAGAGGCTTGATGTGATACTTTATGAAAATCAGACTTTTACACCAGACTAATCGACCACAAGTAACCTTCAATAAATTCTTTTGCACAAAATAAATGTTCAAACATTTTTTTTTTTGTATTTCACTTTAAATGATTTTCTTTTTATTTTGCACTGTACGAAGACAAAAAGTCATAATTTTATCCGTTAGTTCGTAATTCTTAATCATAGCTGTCTTCCTTCAAATGATGTTAATTGCAAGTGGCAAACAATTGTGATCAAAAGCGATATTCAAGTCCGGAACCCAATATGAAATACCTTCCATGCGTCGATGACTTAACTCACGTGTATGGACCACAAGCCATAACTTTTGCCGAAGGAGAAATACAGTTTAAATATTCAAGGCTTTTTCCTCATCAAAAAGCCTTTTCAGAAACTTTTAGGAGAAGTCAATTTCAGGTTAACGCTGCAGTTTTTTTAAAATTTGAAATAAAAAATGTATATACTGGTAGGTTCCGTCTTTGAAAGTATGTTCAAGTATTACAAAACAATAGTAACATTGTAAAATTAAATGATAATTTGAAAAACTAATATTAAGTCAAAGCTAAGAAAATATTGCAGTTTTCTGGAATATAATCCTAATGTCTTCCGATTTTATTTATACCACAATGAAATAGTTTTAAAATATGCCTCTAGACGGAACTTTTTTCACACGGTCTAAATGATATTTAATCGTTATGATTTTTACTAAATATTTTCTTTTAATCTATATGTGAAAACAAAATGTTTGATGCATAGAATAGTAAGCGGTTTTGATTTGAAGAGGGGTTTTTTTTTGGTAATTTTGGTATAGTAAGATTAGGCTACACTTATTTAACCCTCTAATGCATGAATTTTTATTTTTATCCCAAGAAAATATATATGAATCTTTAATACTCACACATTATGGGAAAAATACTAAAGAAATTTACTGCATTAGAATTTAAATAATTTCAATTTTAAAATTTTTTCCATATGACAAAAACTAACAGCAAAATTCCAATTTTGATAAAAATGACTAGAAAACTAATAAAAATATTTCAAAATAACCCTTTTCAACTATGATTAATTTTTCAAAATAATTTATTAGTATTTATTACTAATATTATTATTCTTTGAATACTGCCAAAAACGTATTTTCACAAAAGTTAATAACCTCACTCTTTAATTTTGAAAACACTTTTACTACTGTCATCTATGAGGATTATTAGTAACTAAAACTTTAAAATGAAATGTAATAGATGAAAAAAACACAAATTTGTCTAGGAGGAGCTCTAATTTAATAGAATAAAGTGCATTATGCTACTTGTTACCAAACGGTAACATTCTGCATTAGAGGGTTAAGCGAATGACATTATTTATTGGGATTTCGATCCTGTCGGAATATCAGCTGTCTGGTTTATGTCCAGAATCGAATATGAAGTGTCTTCCATACGTCCACGATTTAATCCCAACAGCTTTGTCAATACAAAAATTCCGAATTTAAAACAAAAGTTTTTGTTACAAAAAAAAACTTTTTAGTAATATACATAATCCAATGTTGACAAACTTATGTCAGTTTCGCGAATTCTTTAAGTGAAAAATAAATATATATATACTTGTAGGTTCCTTTTTTGAAAATATGTTCAAGGATTGCATAAAAAGTTTTATTAATAGTGTTAAAATGACTAACTATTATTCATTGGAAATGAAATGGAATATTCGAACCAATTTCAAAAAGTGGGATTATAGAGACCTGCAAGTCGGCTACTTTTATCATATGAAAAATACGTTTAAAAAATTTAATATTGCCGGAGAAATCTGGCTTAGAAAATATTTTGTTTCTAATTGAATTAACACACAAGGTTGTTGGTTGGGATGCTTGCTGTCAATCGGTCCTGTTCGCCCTTAAAGTTAATGTGAAAATTACTAAATATGATATCGTTATATAGTTAGTTAATTATTGCTAAATTTATCAGTAAAACAAAAATTGCAAAAGAACTGATGATTGGAATAATATAATTCTATATAATATTCTTACTTATTTTATATGCCATTTTTAGGAACTAAAAACGGCATTTTAGAACACTTTGGAGAGCAGACATTAACAGAACAATAAGAAAACTAGTTTTAAAATTAGTTAGTTTATTTTTTAAATATTTGTGGTAATCCCTTTTAAAAGAAATTTATAAAATATTATTAAAAATAGTACATGCACGAAACACTTAAGGGGGTTCAATACCCTCAAATCGGTGAAAAAATCAAAACAAAAATTATTAGCTTAAAATACTATTACAACCTCTATTAATAATGTCACAAAGTATCAAGACGATTGGATTGGAAGACTATTTTTGACATTAAAAGCCATTTTAATGTCATGGCTTCGTAAGGAAATGGGTTAACAATAAAAACTTTAAACGTGTTTTTCTCAGAACTTGATTTTTTGAACTGCGATGTACCTTTTCTCAAAAACTATGCTATTTTTTCTCATACACTTTTTTTTATATGATGTAATACATAGTATAGATTAATCTGAGGTTATAAATTTTAATAAAACTAAAGTGAAAAAATGTTATGGGGCAAAAAAGTGAGAAATTTCATGATTTTTGGGGTACTTTAAAACTTATTTTATTTTAAAAAAATCTAACAGTTATTTAAAAAAAACTTTTAACCTCAGATTAATATATAAGGTTGGTATAATACACACAGAAAATTTTAAGATGATCTGATCAGTAGTTATTGTGAAAAGGTACATTGAAATTGGCCAATTTAACATTACCGATATACAACATACTGAACCCCCTTAAGAGGACTCCCTTGGAATTCCACATCTTGAAAATCGTAATGTTATTCCTAAGTGTCGGAAAATGCCGTGGAGTGGCGCTTATATTGAAGGGCTGAGGCGCCTGCGCCAAATAGACTAGTGACTATAAAAAGAAGCTGCCTCGCCATTTTGTCTTTTTCCTTTGATGTCGTCTTCATCTTTTGATGTTATCTTGTCTGTGCCGTCTTCAATGTCTGAATATTGTTTGGTCCGTTGGATTTATGTTTTATGTATGTACGTGGAGTTCCCGTAATAAATGTTTCCAGTTTGAGTAAAGTGAGCTTCTGTCTTCCGTGTCTCCTTTCCCAACGTATAAGAAACTTTGTTAGTCGAGTGTAGCTTAGAACACTACATTTGTGGCATCCCTGCCGGGATTCGAGACACGAGAAGCTAGCCGAGATGGAAACCACGTTGCGAAGATTACGAGGGACTACGCGCTCTAGTTTTACGCGCGCGGCCAAGAAGATTCAAGACTGTCTTGCTGAAGTATTGAAGGCGGAAGAAATTGCTGAGCTGCAACTATTACTCGAAGAAAGAACCAGCAACCTGGACACGTTAGACCAGCAGGTGTTGGAACAACTGACCCAGAAAAAAGACGTCACCCAAGAAGAGTTCGACGAAGAAGTGGAGTCAGTCGAAAAGTACAGAGAAGAATATCTGAGTCTAAAGACTAAGTTGCAGGCCAGGTTACAGAAGTTGGACACCCCGCAGCAACTCAACGACACAGTTGAATCCATCCCTGCAAAGCGCAAGTTCAAGCTGCCCAAGATAGAGTTTCAGAAGTTTTCTGGAGATTTGAAAGAGTGGCTGTCGTTTTGGGCGCAGTATGAAAAGATACATGAAGACCCGGATTTACCGAAAGAAGATAAGTACCAGTATTTGATACAGTCGACTCTGCCAGGTTCGAGAGCTCGAGAAGTAGTCGAATCATTCCCGCCTACTGCCGAAAACTATTCACAAGCCATAGACTGTCTGAAGCGAAGATTCGGAAGAAAAGATGTTTTGGTCGAAGTTTACATCCGTGAACTGTTGAGTCTAGTTATGACTAACGTTGTCGGACTATCGTCAAAACTACCACTAGTAAAATTGTATGACGAAATTGAAACTTATTTGCGGTCGCTAAAGATTTTAGGTGTTACTAGTGACAAGTACGCGTCGATAATTTACCCCCTAGTGGAATCTAGTCTGCCTATTGAACTGTTGCGACTGTGGGAACGAAGTTACAATGTCCAAGCTGCCGGCTTAAGTTCGCAAGATGAAGCTCGCGAAAACAAGTTGGATTCTTTAATGAATTTCCTGCGTGGTGAAATTGAAAGTGAAGAAAAGGTGAAGATTGCAAACCGAGGTTTCTTCCCAGAGACTACGTATAAGAAGATGCCAACCCCCCGCCTTTCCACGCAAGGAAAAAGAATACCCACCGCAGCGGAGCTGTACCAGTCGTCGCAGCAGAAGAATGAAACCAAGCCAGTCTGCATATTCTGTGACCAAGCCCACCAAAGTAGTCAGTGTAAATTTGCCACAACACTAACTTTAGAAGATAGAAGAAAAGTGGTCATAGAGAAAAAAGCGTGTTTCAAGTGCCTGAAAGTTGCTGGGCACCAAGCTAGAACGTGCCGGTCCAGGGTCCGTTGCCCATCCTGTAAGCGGGGTCACTATTTACTAATGTGTTCTTTGCCAAATGACTATCTTCCCAATAGCTCTAGAAAGACGATGCAGGTGCCACCAGTCAATGAGTCAAGCCCAACCGAGGATTCAGCGGGTGCTACTTCTGGAGTTTCTACGCTGTCCGGTATTTGCACAAGCAAAGTTCTACTGCAGACTCTGGTCGTGCGTATACAACGAGGAACTCATGAAAGAAAGGTAAGAGTATTGCTTGATTCTGGTTGCCAGCGCTCTTACCTTTCCAAGTACGCCGCAAGTATTATGGGATATGACTGTATTCGTGAAGAAACCTTAGCGCATACGCTTTTTGGAGGTTCCGAAGTAACTGAAAAGCACAAAGTATTTTTTATACAGTTGGGCGATTTAAATAGAACGTATAAGTGTAAATTAGAAGTTTTAGATCAAGGTAAAATCTGTGCTGATATTCCCAGAGTTGAATTTAGTGATTTTGTAAAAGAGTTGAAGCAGCGCAAAATTTTTATCTCTGATATGTCTCGTAGTCATGAAAATTTAATTTACGAATATTCGCCCGAAGAAATTCATTTACTTATAGGTGCTGACGTACTTGGAAAATTGTACACAGGTCGCGTGGAAAATTTAGAATCAGGATTGACCTGTGTTCAAACTTTGTTAGGTTGGACAATTATGGGAAAAACGAAGAATTTTGATCGAAGTAATAGTACAAATTTAGTTCTGTCCCTACACGTAAACAACGTCCAATTAAGTGACTTATGGCGGCTAGACACCTTGGGAATTTTAGATCCTGGTGAAAAGGGCACTAAATTGGAATTAGAAGCTGCAACACGAGAACATTTTGCAAAAACAGTAAAGCGAGACGAAAGTGGAAGGTACCAAGTTAACCTCCCGTGGATTGAGGGTCACCCGAACTTGCCGAGTTACAAGAGTATTGCAGAGAAAAGATTGAAAACCTGTGTTAATTCTTTGAAACGTGTCGGAAGGTTAAATGACTACGAAGAAGTTTTTAAAGATTGGGAAGCGGAAGGTATCATAAAGTCAATTGTACCGTTGAATAACTCTGAACCTGAGCATTTTTTGCCACATCGTGCGGTTTTCAAAGAACATTCAACGACACCTGTCCGTCCTGTGTTTGACGGGTCAGTAAAAAGTCCCGGGTCACCTTCCATTAACGATTGCATTTACAAAGGACCCAACTTAGTAGAAATTATTCCTTCAATTTTAACTCGTTTTCGATTAAATAAATTGGGTGTGACAGCCGACATTAAGCGGGAGTTTCTACAAATTGGTTTGAATCCTCTTGACTGTTCCTATCTGAAATTCCTTTGGTGGGAGGGTGGTGATGCCGAAAAAGTGAAAGTTTTCCAACATCGAAGAGTCGTTTTTGGAATCACATGTAGTCCTTACTTGCTTGGAGCTACCTTGGAATATCACCTGCAAAATGTTGTCGAGCCTTTAGAAAAGACTGCTTCCTTATTACAAGAATCGTTTTACATTGATAATTTGTTAACAAGTGTTAGGAACGCAGAAGATTTAGAAACACTAATACGAGAGTCTCAACTGATACTAGGTTCCGCCAAGTTCGAATTGCGAGGATGGGAGCATACTAGCAAAGATTCCTGTTCCCCTGGACCTATGCCTCGTAATAAAAAGACCGTTCCAGTTCTGGGCCTGAATTGGTGCCTAGGAGAAGATTCCTTGTCCGTGAACGTTCCCGAACCCATACAAGAAGACCAGCCCATTACTAAGCGAAAGATTTTGTCCCATGTACATAAGATTTTCGACCCCCTGGGATTTTCTTGTGCCGTGACTTTGTACCCAAAGCTGCTGCTCCAGGAATGTTGGACCTTGAAAGTAAATTGGGATGAAGAGCTGCCGGATTCTATCCAGAAGAAATTTAGAAAGTGGATGAATCAACTTCCCCAATTGCAAGAACTAAAGATCGCCAGATGGTTGAGCGAAGACGTAGATGCAGAGAACCAGTATTCATTGCATGTTTTCTGCGATGCTAGCAAGATGGCCTACGCAACCTGCATCTTCCTAAGAACTGACGTTTCTGGATCGGTATCGTGTCGTCTGGTACAGGCCCGAAGTAAAGTAGCTTCAATGAAAGAACTGTCTACTAGTCGCTTGGAACTCTTAGCTTGCACTATTGGAGCTCGATTGTCTAATGGTGTAAAAGAGGACTTGAAAATGAAAGATATCAAGTGCCACTACTGGTCGGATTCAAGCAATGCACTTTATTGGATAAAGAAACATGAAAATTACGCGCCATTCGTCCACAACCGTGTGAAGGAAATCCGAGAATTGAGTAATCCGGAAGATTGGAGCCATGTTGCAGGATCGTGCAATCCTGCAGACCTTCCTTCCCGCGGATGCAGTGTGGATGTACTCATGGACACAGATTGGCATGCAGGACCACAGTGGTTACGCCTTCCCGAAGACCAGTGGCCCAAGTCTGAAGTATTTCCTGATCCAGTCGTGATTGATGCAGAGAAAAGAAAGACTGTGACCAGTACCCTCGTAGTTGAACGAAGTTTTTTGAAGCTGCATGAGCGGTTTTCATCCTACCACCAACTTTTAAGAGTTACAGCGTGGATTATAAGATTCATTAATAATTCACGAATCGAAAAAGAAGCAAGAAAAGTTGGTAGCTTAAGTGCGGAAGAAATCGTTCAGGCAGAATTCGTTGTGTTGAAGCTCGTTCAAGAAGAAGCGTTCGAGGGCGTGCACGATCGTAAGTTAAGATCTCTGAGACCTGTGGTCGACGCCCAAGGTTTACTGCGTACTCAAACAAGAATTTTGAAAAGAAAGGACACTGAAAATTTTAGGTTTCCAGTAATACTTCCATCTGATCATGCTGTGGTGGAAAAGTTGATACGCTCTAAACACCTATCTTTGGGTCACGCTGGAATTCAGTTGCTGATGTCTGATCTACGAGAAGAGTTTTGGATTTTAAAGTGCCGCAAAACAGTAAGAAAAGTTGTACATAAGTGTGTTATTTGTCGTCGTTTTGATTCCCGACCTGTAGCAGCTCCCGAACCCCCTTTGCCAGAAAATAGAGTTCGTGACGCAAGCGTGTTTGAAATAGTGGGAGTAGATCTAGCCGGACCGCTAATTTTGAAAGGTGGACAAAAATGTTGGATTGTAATTTATACGTGCGCTATTTTTAGAGCTGTCCATTTTGAGTTAGTGACTTCCCTTGCAACAGAAAGTTTTTTGCAGAGCTTAAGAAGATTTATTTCCCGAAGGGGGAGACCAGCTGTTATCTACTCGGATAACGCAACTAACTTTACTGGCGCGAACAATTTGCTGGAGACTGTTGATTGGGGTATTATCGAAAGGTACAGTTCTTCTTGCAAGATCTCTTGGAAGTTTATTCCGCCCGCTGCTCCGCAGTGGGGCGGTTGGTGGGAGCGGATTGTCGGCATGTTAAAGCGTATTTTGAGGAAAGTTTTAGGACGCACTTCCCTGAATTTTGAAGAGATGTATACTATCATTTGTGACTGCGAAAGTTTCATAAATAATAGGCCCCTGACTTATCTTTCCAATGATGTCGATGATCTTGTGACTTTAACCCCTTCTATGTTTTTACAGGAGTTGAGAGAAGTTGGCACTCCTGATTTGGACACTTTAGACGCTGCTGGCCTAAATCGCAGGTATGCCTACCGGCAAAAGTTGAGGTCAGATCTTCACCGGCGTTTTAGGTCGGAATATCTTGGACAGCTAAAGCCATCTTCTAAATTTGTGAAAGATCAACCACGTTTAAAGATCGGTGAGGTCGTACTAGTGGCTAGCGACAATAAGAGACTATTATGGCCATTAGGCAGAATTACTGCCGTGTACCCGGCTGCTGATGGTCAGATACGACTAGCTAAAGTAAAGTTGAAAAACGTAGAAGTTCTTCGTCCTATTACGAAGATTTATCCCCTCGAAGTAGAAGGGGCCTCTAATGAAGATTTTTTTAGAAATAAGATTTCGGATACTCCTCCCTGTCTGGAACGCTCTAGTGATCAAAAAGTACAGCTCGAACCTCTTAGACGTTCCAGATACGGACGAGTCATCAAACCAGTCCAAAGATTTAATTTTGACTGATATTTACTGTATTTTCAGTGCATTTTCCTTTAACTGTTTTTGAGTTTTTCAGAGCTTGAAAATCTCAGGTGGGAGGATGTCGGAAAATGCCGTGGAGTGGCGCTTATATTGAAGGGCTGAGGCGCCTGCGCCAAATAGACTAGTGACTATAAAAAGAAGCTGCCTCGCCATTTTGTCTTTTTCCTTTGATGTCGTCTTCATCTTTTGATGTTATCTTGTCTGTGCCGTCTTCAATGTCTGAATATTGTTTGGTCCGTTGGATTTATGTTTTATGTATGTACGTGGAGTTCCCGTAATAAATGTTTCCAGTTTGAGTAAAGTGAGCTTCTGTCTTCCGTGTCTCCTTTCCCAACGTATAAGAAACTTTGTTAGTCGAGTGTAGCTTAGAACACTACACTAAGGAAAACATTCGCAAGTCAATTACCGCCACAATTTTAATAAAGTGTTACTAGTTTCTTCTATCATTATAAAGAACGAAAGGAGTAGATTCTGTAAAATTAATTTGTTTTGTGAAAATCACATATTTATTATTTTTAATAATTTTTTGAAGTTAGTAAAAAATGGTGTTCGAATTAAGTTCCAACTTCAAAAAAATATTAAAAATACTAAATATGGGATTTTCACAAAACAAATTAATTTTACAGAATCTACTCCTTTCGTTCTTTATAATTATACAAGAAACTAGTAACCCTTTATTAAAATTGTGGCGGTAATTGACTTGCGAATGTTTTCCATAGGAATAACATTACGATTTTCAAGATGTGGAATTCCAAGGGAGTCCTCTTAACTTGAAAAAATTAAACATGGACTAAGTAAAATAAAAAATAGATTCAAATAACAAATTACATTTATTTGTAATCCCTTATGTTAAAACTTTTGCATTTTTTGGGGGGAAAACTTTTTTTCTCTCTGCCTAAGAAACATTCTAATGCACCAACGCTAATTTTGAAAATGTGATTATCTCAAACGAATTCCAATGACAAGCAAAATTAAAGTAAGGTCAAAACAGATATTTTTGTTTTATGAGGATTGGTTATTATATTTGTGAATTATTTTTTAATTTGAATATGCAAACCTGTTTGGTGATTAAAAATAGCAATTTTATGATCTATTGAGCTGCCAAACGATCAGCCATGGTATTAAAGCGACGGATCGCACTGAAATTGTGGCAATAAGCAACGAGGAGGGGGTTCTCACTAGGGTTTAGTGAAATTTTCCTTTTTTTAAAATTAAAATTGGTTTCATATGTCAAAACGTGCTTTTATATCGTAGAATCGCTTCGTAGAAATGTAGAAATAATGTAATATCATCTCAGTTGGCATCAATTTATCTTACAGAATTACTTTACAATAAGGTTGTAGGTCGATTAAATTTTAATCATAAATTAGTTAATGCAAAAATTAGTTAATGCTTAAAAGTTTTAGTTAATTAGTTTATGCTTAAAAATTAGTTAATGCAAGAAAATAATTTTTTTCGTATTTATTAACATTTTCAAAGACGTAAATAGTTTTCAAAGAAAGTGTGAATTATCACTATCACCTAATTGCACTGCCACAGGGAAATAATCTCCAGGGACTTGCACCCGTGGGAAACTGCGCAATCACCACTCACATGAATTTCGAACATACAGATTTAATCAGCAAGTACTCCGCATATACTCGGTGGGTGTTCAGTGGTACCGTTACTCGATCGCGGGACCTTCCGATTCCGAGACACTAACCACTAGGCTCCCCACAGCCCCAACATCAACGATATTTTAAAGTCATTTAAAAAAAGTTCATGTACGTTTAAAGTCATTTCGTTTAAAGTTTATGTTGCCAAATAACAACAGTATGCACTAGAGGGCTAGGTTAAGTGAATAGGTATGTTCTCGATCCGAAATTAAGGCCCACTGGGTTAAGTTTCTATGAGGCTTTGTGCTTAGAGGTAGGTGGGTAGGTTTCTACATGTATTTTCCGGTCTGTGCTCTTGATCAGAGACCCACTCAAAAACCTTCATCAAATAAGACAGACAGGGACAGAATTTTTACTGACACGAGAGAGAAGAAACACTGAAGGCGAAGGCGGAAATCGAGCCCGCTCCCGGTACAGTACGCAGACTGTAATGGGCTGTGATCAAGGCATTACATTCATATAAAATTACATCCAAATACCTATGTACAAAACAAGCTGGTCGTAATTAAAATTAACGTGAAAATGCGCCCGATGATACATATTTTAAACAAAATGTGAACTTTCATTACATAGCATCAATATAACAGCGGTTGCAAACGAATTCTGATGAATGGACCAGCCACTTTGAAATACTATAATTACTTATTCTATAAGACAGTCTCAAAAACAACTTTTTAGAACACATCTGTTACCAGAATAAACTAAACATCAAGTTGAAAACAAATTTTAAAATGAGTTAGTTTCTTCTTTAAACTTCTTCGTCTCTTATTTAAAAGAAACTTCTTTTGAATTGCACAGTATTATAGAAGCGTTAACTGTTGAACGGTCAGCCATGGTAATAAAGCGGCGGATCGCTTTGGAATTGTGGTATTAAGAAACGGGGTGGAGGTTCCCACTAAGTCGCAAAGAAAGGTTGAAAGAAAACTAGGTTTAAATAAATTTGACTGAAATAATAATAAAATAGGCCTCTAGTTCACAGGGTCTTTTTGTTTGGTTTATTAGACTGCTGTATCTTGAGAGATAAGTAAACAGATGTGAGATTTGATTAAGTCAGATTTGGTTAAATTATAGAAAACGAGCATTTGAACTATCGTAGGAAAAGTTTTGGTAGTGACAATATGTTGCCTCTTTTTTTATTGCATTGCCAATTTGCACATCTTTATTGACTATGGTGCAAAATTAAAAAGATTTTCTAACTCAACCAAACCGTGTGGTTTTCTTCACAACTGCTCACTTATCTATCAAATGACTCATATCAAATTACCTATAAACCAATCCTAAAAACTTTGCCAAAAAAGTGCCATCTAGGGGCATTTTTTTGAATATTTTTTTTATGATGGGGAAAATATCTGAAGAGATTCGTATCACATTCCTGAAAAATGAAGTCATTTTGGAGAAAATATTTCATGGTTCAATAAAAGTTTAATAAAAGTAATGCAATACGAAAAAATATTTAGTTGACATCAGACAACAAATATTACTGCCTAAAACAGATAATAAAGCTTTTTAGTTTTTGATTTGTTTATATTTCAAATCGATATTCTAATGTATTAATAGATGTAAAGCAATTATTAGTAGTAATAGTTAATAGTTTCAATGTAATAGATAGTTGATTAAAATTGACATTTAGTAGTAAAAATCACATTTAATTGTTTTATTCTTTAAAATTAATTGTTGCATGTTCCTTATAGGCTGAATACAAAATTTCACTGTACAATTACTAATTTTTCCTCTAAGAGCTCGTTCATATCTCACAATTTTCCCCCCAGAGTTAAATATCGGCACTTTAATGACGTCCAACCTGTACCTATAGCGATTAATTTATTAATTACTTTATGATTTGCCGAACCATGAATTTTTACATCATTAATAACTTCATCTATTTGATAGTTATAGCATAAGGATAAATTTGCTATTATTGAAAAAAAATGTAAAATTTCACAAGCAATAGTTTCTTTAAGTTTAACTGATACAACATATTTAAAATTATTTTTATCTTTTTAAAAGTTACATTTTATATCAGGGAATCTGAGAAACCTGTCAGACCTTTCGTGATTGTCCAGATTTGCGAATCCTGATGTTTAAAAACAAAATTTCGTCTTAAATATTTTTACAATTGCTTTTCATGGGAAAGTTGTAGCTCCTTACAAGTCTATATAATGCTACTTTCTGAAATTGGCTCAAATGTTTTTTTCAATGACCAAAAATAAAGTGGATCGTTTATTTCTTAGCCACAAGTGAGCAATTAACTTTATAAACAGGCTATTAAATTTTATAAACAGGTGCTCCATTTTGGGACACCCAGTACAATTACTTATTTTATAAGCCATTTTTAAGTAATAAAAACAGCTTGTTACAAGGCAATCATTAAATTTTACCACAATTTTTTTCTCTAATTCGGCAAATTATTTAATCAAAATTTAAAATATATATACTGGTAGGTTCCTACTTTGAAATTATGTTCAAGGATTACACAAAATTTTTTATTAATAATGTTAAAATAACTATTATTCATTCGAAATGAAATGGAATATTCGAACCAATTTCGAAAAGTGGGACTATAGAGACCTGCAAGTCAGCTACTTTTAACATGAAAAAACCGATTGTAAAAATATTTAATACTGCCCGAGAAACCTTTCTAAGACCATATTTTGCTTCTTTTTGGATTATCACAGAGACATGTTGGTTGGGATACTTGCTGACAATCGGTCTCGTTCGCCCAATGGTTAATGTGAAAAATGCTCCATATTTTAAGCAAAAAGGGGACTTTCAGTATATAGTATGTTAATTACTGCTAAATATACCAATAAAACAACAATTGCAATAGAATTCTGATGATTGGACTAAGACAATGCGAAATACTACTATAATTACGTATTTTATTTGCCATTTTTTAAAGAATTTAAAACAGCTTTATAAAACCCACCGTATCCAGCGAGTAACGATCAATGAGAAAACAAATTTTAAAATAAGTTAGTTTCTTGTTAAAATATTCTGGTAATCTTTTAAACGAAATTGATAAAATATTATTAACAATAGTACAAGCACGAAACACTGAAATTGAACAAATTGAAACATGAATTAAATTAAAAATAGATTTATATAACGAATTCTACTTATTTGTTGACCCTTGAGTTAAAACATTTGCATTTTTTGGAAAGCAACTTTTTCTTTATCCCATAAAACTGACTAATGCGCCAACGATAATTTTGAAAATGTGATTCACTCAAACGAATTCCAAAGACAAGCAAACTAAAATTATGGTGAAAATAGATATTTGGGTTTTATAAGGATTCTTTATTTTTATTTGTGAATTATATTTTAATTTGAATATGCAAACCTGTTTAGTGCTTTTACATAGTAATTTTATGATCTACTATGCCGAATAATCACCCATGGTAATGAAGAGACGGATCTCATTGGAATTGTAATATTAAGCAACGAGGAGAGGGTTCCCAATAGGGTTTAGTGAAATTCGCATTTTTTCAAAAAAAAATTTTAATTGGATTCACTTGTCAAAATGGGCTTTTATATCAGCATGCAACTTTTTGTAAAAATGTAAAAACAATACAAAATCATCTAAGTTGGCAACGAATTATCTTACAGTATTACTTTACTCTAAGACTGTAAAATTATTGATTGACCTATCGGTAGCAATGTGTAGCAAATGTAGAATTATTGCTTAGATGAAGACAGATAAAGACTGAAGTGTCCCTGTATAGTACTGGCTTGATGTGATACTTTATGAAAATCATACTTTTACACCAGACTAATTGACCACAAGTAACCCTCAACAAATTCTTTTGCCCAAAATCCCATCTTTTGCCCAAATAATAATTTTATAGTTTTAAAATTATTGGTAACAATCTGGGGCTAAACGACCCCAGCCCGCTTCTATATCTGTATTTTGCCTAAAATTTTTTTTTCATTCAATCAATATTGAAATACGTATAGTGATCCGAAAAATAGTAAATTTTATTCCATAAATCTTTCGATACAATGCGCCTGAGAATTCTTATTCGTAGCAAAGCTACCCTCTTAAAACGAATGAGCGATTTTAACTCAGTTATAGTTAATTTTTACTCCTCCAGTCTAGAAAAAGCACTTATCCTAGAGGAGTGGATCCTTTGTGTGTTAAATCTCCAACAGGATCACTCCAAACGAGTGATTTTAACTTAGTCTGAGTTAATATTAACTCCTTTCCAGTGTCGAAAATGCACTTCTCCTACTGGAGTGGATTTCACTCTGTTGCTTTAAGAGTGTACTTCGGAACCCAACGAATAAGAAATTGTTGCATAAAATATCAATGGATAGCAGCACAGTCATCAACTTATTGACAGTACATGATGTATGCAGGGTGTCCCAAAATTGATCACCTGATTTTAAAAGTTAATAAAAAAGAACTGGATAGAGATGGTAACACAAATTTTGCTGACAGCGAATGAGTCGTGTCTTGAATTTGATATGGAACACTTTATTATCTTATTTATGTTTAATTACGTTATTACACTTTATTATGTTCAATCAAACCGACAGATTGCGCTACAATACCGTGTGTTGGCTGTATGAAAGAACTAAACATACCTATACACCGAAAAGAAGGACACGTGGTCAGAAATGTCCAGCTCTGACCACGTGGCCTTCTTTTTGGTTTTAGAGTGAGCAGACTGTTAGCGTAATGGACTGCTATCAAAGCACCAAATTCATATGAAATTACATCCAAATACCCAAGTACAAAAAAGCTAATAGTAATTAAAACTAAAGCGAAAAGTGCGGCCGATGATACAAATTTTAATAAAATGTGAACTTTCATTAAATAGCATCAATGTATCAACTGTTGCAAACGAATCACCAAAGCCAATTTGAAATACTATAATTACTTATTTTATAAGTCAGTCTTAAAACCAACTTTTCAAAACACACCGTTACCGGAGAAGTTCAAATAACAATTTGAAAACAAATTTTAAATTTAGTTAGTTAATTTTTAAAGATATTTCTGGTAATCATATAAAAGAAATTGATAACATATTATTAAAAATAGTACAAGCACGAAATACTACACTTGAACAAATTGAAACATGAACTAAGTAACATTAAAACTAGATTTATATAACGAATTCCATTTATTTGTTAAACTTTGAGTTGAAACAGATGCATTAAAAAAAAAACTCTTTCTCTATTTCATAGTACCTGTCTAATGCACCAATGCTAATTTTGAAAATGTGATTCTCTCAAACGAATTCCAATGACAAGCAAAATAAAATTATAGCAAAATAATATATCAAAACAGATATTTGGAGTACATAAGGATTGGTCATTGTTATATGTGAATTATATTTTAGTTTGACTATAACAATCCTGTTTGAAGCTTTGAAATAGTAATTTTATGATATATTATGCCGAATGATCATCCATGGTAATAAAACGATGGATCGCATTGGAATAGTGGTATTAAGCAACGAGGTGGGGGTTCTCACTGGGGATTAGTTTAACATTTTTTTAAAAAATTAAAATGGTTTCATGTGTCAAAATGTGCTTTTATATCAGCATGCAACTTTGTAAAAATGTATAAATAATACATCATCATCTCAGTTGACAGCGTTCTATCTTACAGTATTATTTTACTTTCAGGCTGTAAAATGATTAGTGTTTAATCATCTTAAAAATTAATGAATTCAAGAATGTACCTTTAATTACATAGTTCTTAACGGTTTCAAGGTCGTAAATAGTTACCAAAGAAATTGTGAATTATCACTACCAACTAATTGCACTTCCACCTATCGGTAGCAATGTGTAGCAAATTTAGAATTATTGCTTTGATGAAGAGTTAAGTGTCTCTGTATAGTAGAGGCTTGATGTGATACTTTATGAAAATCAGACTTTTACACCAGACTAATCGACCACAAGTAACCTTCAATAAATTCTTTTGTCCAAAATCAATGCTCAAATATTTTTTTTTTTTTTTGTATTTTACTTTAAATGATTTTCTCTTTATTTACTCTGTACGAAGACAAAAAAAAATGCATTAAAGTCATAATATTATTCATTATAATTCCTTATGCTTAATCATAGTTGTCTTAATTCAAATGATGTTAATTGCAAGTTTCAAACAACTGTGATCAAAAGCGATATTCATTATAAATTTTAATAACTACTTTAATTTAATCTATATGAAAACCAAATGTTTGATGTACCAATAGTTAGCATAGCGTTGCAGCCGGGTTTCTGACTAGTCCGGAACCCAATATGAAATACCTCCATGCGTCGACGACTTCACTCACGTGTATGGCTCATTAGCCACAACATTTGCCAACAGAGAAATACGGTTTACCAATGTAAGGCTTTTTTTTTCTCATCAAAAAGCCTTTTCAGAATTTTTCTTACACTGTAAAAGAAGGGTACTACTTGTAGTTTGCGATTTTTTTAATTAAAATAAAAAAATGTATATACTGGTAGGTTCCGTTCTTGAAAATATGTTCAAGTATTACAAAACAATAATAATAATGTAAAATTACATGGGATAATTTGAAAAACTACTATTAAGTCGAAGCTAAAAAATTAAAGAAGTTTTCTGGAATACAATCCTAATGTCTTCCAATTTTATTTTTACCACAATATAAGAAATATGAAATAATTTTAAAATATGCCGCTAGACGGAACATTTTTCACAAGTCTTAGCGATATTTAATTATTATAATTTTTACTAAATGTTTTCTTTTAATATATATAAATGAAAATAAAATGTTTGGTTATAAAATAGTTCCCATAGTATTGTTGCTTTAGTGTTAGCGGTTTTAATTTAAAAGGTTTTATTTGGTTAACTTGGTATATTGAATTTAGGTTACACTTAAGTAAGTAAATGACATAATTTATTGCGATTTTGATAATGTCGGAATATTGGCTGTCCAGTTTACGTCCGGAATCGAATATGAAGCGTCTTCCATACGTTCGACGGCTTAATCCATAACGCTTGCCAATATAACCGCTTGCGAACTGGCGTCCCCATTTGGGGACATTTTGAAATACCTTCCCACAAACAATTAACACGTTAATTAGTTCCGAAATTGACCTGGTCTGATTTAAGAAGATCGAAATATCAGTTCCAGCCTTTGTTTACTGGTACCAGTAATTTATTTCGATAAAAAAAAAAGAAGTTAAACGGGGGTATGCGATATTAGAGTACTTAAAAAATTATTTTTTTAATAATTTTTCAAAAAGTTGCTTTTAGTTGTTAATTTTAAAGACATTTTGCACTTAAAACACTGTTAAAATAATCTGTTAACTACAAATAAGTGATACAGCTTTTTTTGTTGCATTTATATATTACAAAAAAAATGTGAATTTTTAGAGCTTAAGGCGTGTCTCTAAGTAACTATTAAACATAATTTTTTTAAAATTGATTTGAAAAACATAATTTTTAGCATATATTTGCATGTACAGTTAGCTTAAATTAGGAATGTATGTATTGAATTTTGTTCGGGTCTGAGGAGGTTAAAACTACAGTTATAAATGCAAAGGTGTTTTTTTTTACAAAAAACCTTTTTAGTACAGTAGCTTATTGTATAATAATTGCAAGAGTAAAATTAAAATGTCTAAGAAAAGTTTAAGTTAAAATAAAAAATATATGAACTGGTAGGTTCCTTTTTTTTTTTGAAGGTATCCTCAAGGATTACACAAAAAAACATTATTGATAGTGTTAAAATGACTAATAATTTGAAAAGATTATCAAAAAGTTGATGCTCCAAAATTATTGCACTTTGCAGGAATATAATCAGATATCTTCATGTATATAATTATATGATTTTTCATACCACATTAAAATAATATGAAAATTTAATAATTAAAATAATTATTTTATTTAAAAATAAACTTTGCAAGTATCTAATAGGCCAAATACCACATTTCACTGCTAACTTTTTGATAGTTTTTCTCAAAACTCGTTATATATCTCGTACATTTTATAATTTGCCCCTATGTTCCTGGTAGCTTTATTTACCCAGCTAACGTTAAATATCGGCCTTTTGATCACGTCCGACCTGTACTTATAAAATAGAAATTAAAATAATTAATTTTTGTATGCATTTGCCAAATAGTTGTAGCATGAGAGTTACTTTTGCGTGATTACAAAAAATTAACAATTTCACAAGCTATTGTTTCTTAAAGGTTAACTGATAAAATATATTTTAATTATTTTTTTAAAAAAATTATCTAAAGTAACATTTTTCGCCAGTGTATCTGAGAGATCCGTCAGACTTTACGTGTTGGTCTAGATTCCCATCTTCCAATTTTTTTAAAATATACATCTACTTTTTTTTATACATTTTGAACACTTCAATAAAATAATCACATCTAGCGTCAAATTTTAGTAAGCCTCCATTTATTTTGAGATAAACACACGTGTGTAGTCGTTGAGACCAAATAATATATAATTTGATATTTAGTCGATTAATGTTTTGTGGAAAACACGTTATTTATTAAAATTTGTAAGTTCTTTTTACCAGCAGAATGTACTGCAATTCACTTGGCACTTCAGTCATGTTAATTCTATGAACACAGCATCCCACAACGTCATTTTTGACGTTATTTTGACGAGTCAATCTGCGGTGGAATACTGTCAATCAACAGATATGAAAACATAGTTTTTGAATTAAGTCGCTTTTACGGAATTGCATAATTGAAGAATTTAGTGGAAGAACGTGCTAAGTGACATACTGTGAAAACTAGACATCGATCTTCAAAGTTTTTAGTTTTCTCTTAGATTCGTTAAAAAGGGTACTTTTAAAAGGCAAAAAAGTATACTTAACTTAACGTTTATGAAAAAAGGTGAAATTTATTATATTTTTATAAAGGATGTAATAACATCTTCATTGTCTAAAACATTTTTTTTTTTTTACGAAATTGTCACTTAGCTTGTTTTCAAACTAAACCCTTCAATCAACCTGTAACATGGCTCCCTCTGCACAGATATATCCACACTATTATTCCGCAATAAAATGATAGTCTATAGTCAAAAACTTTTTATGATTTGAGTACAAATTTTCTAGTTTAAACTACAGAGTAATCTCTAAAAGTTTATGATGTCGAATAAAAGTTTGATTTTGATTTAAAAACAACTAAAATGAAAGCATGCTTTTTTATAGTTTAAAAATTATTGGTAACAATCTGGGGCTAAACGGCCCCAGCCCGCTTCGGTATCAGTATGTAGCTTATATTTTTTTATTCATTTAATCAATATTGAGTGATCATACAATGCCCCTGAGAAATCTTATTCGTGGCAAAGCTACTTCAGAACCTAGCGAATAAGAAATTGTTGCATAATATTTCAATAGATAGCAGCACTATGATCAAGTTATTGACAGTAACCTAATAATTTTCGCCCAAAAGAATCTAGAGTGTTGTTCATAATTGGAATAACTTAGCATTTTATTAATTTTTGGGGGAATTTGAATTACTTTGAAAGAAAAACAGTTATTTGTGGAAATGTAATACATCATTGTGCCAAAAAATAATTTTATCTTTCCATATAAAATATTCTTAGTTGATAACAAAAATTTCCGACAAAAGTTATTCATCTTTAAAGTAATACTTTTAACAACAAATAAATAGGATTATTAAAAGTTTTGTTTATTGCTTATAAGTATATTGCTTTAGGAAGTAGCATTATTGATATTCCCCTGAACGCAGTATTGAAAACCCCACTTTGTTTTTGTGTTTAGTGGAATAACCCTTCAAGACCGGCTATCAAATAGAGCTGAATTAAGTTTATTTGACTAAATTTTAGAATTTTATCGAAAAAAATGCCCTAAACAAGCATAAATGCCCCAGAAACTCCATAAAAAAGTCATTTTTCATACAAATAACGAATGATACAAGTCAGCCGCCTCGGTCAGCCGATGTTTTTGAAAAGCTTGAACATTCTCTTTTTATTCCCGCACGATCGTGATAGCTTGGTCGGAAAGGGATATGAAGTATATTTCTCTCTACCAGCTCTACCGCAATGGTATGTCCATTAAGTAATAAGGCAAATCTCAGAGTAGTCAAACACACAGAACGGAAATTTAAGTTGACACTGACAATCAACTTTCCTAAGCAAGGGGGTCATCTCTGTGTTTATCCTATAGCAAAAACTAATTTTTGAATCCGAATAAATCCGGTTTTGTCGAACAGGCGTTTTATATGACAAATTTGTTTGACTTAAATATAACTAGAGTTCTTTTTTTTACATTTGTGCGATCGTGATACCTCAGTCTTTAGGGGATAATGGTTCTTGCCTTACGACTCCTTACCAATCAGGATCTTAATGCACAGCGGCGCATTAATACAACTTTACAAAATATATATATATATATATATATATTTTATATATATAAAATAAATATATATATATATATATATATATTTTATATATATATATATATATATATATATATATTTTTTATATATATATATAAATATATATTTTATGTATAAAGCAATTATTCGATTCTTCATCCTTTGTTTATCAGTCAGACAATATTTTACATTAATCTCAATAGAAGTCAGAACTACTATTTTTTTTTATTTAGAAAATGATCAACAAGCGTTTCTCCTGATTTTTTTTAAGTTCACTTTCACTTCAGTTCCACATATTTAAAACACAATGCAAACTATTTCGGTTTAAATAATTACTAATTTTTTTTTATAATATGGTACCTTAAAATATAAATAAGTGATTTTTTATATCTAATATATATTTTTTTTGTTTTTCCACAGTTAAAAAATTTTGGCATTGTTTCAAAAAAACATAAAAAATTTTTAATGAATTTTTTTTATGCATTCGTATATTTGACCTAAAATAAGCTTATTTTGTGAATATCAGATGTTTCTGTAGTGTAGTAATATTTTGGGACTGAAAGGGTTAAATGCGTATTATCAGCAGCAATTTCGACTATTGGTTTTTAGTTTTGGATATCAGTAATTGAAAATAACAAATTGAAATACTTCGATTTCCTGGGCCCCTCTTAGATTTTGATAACAACTTCTAGTAACCAAGGACTTCAACTCAAATTCTTGTTGAATTCGTACAACTTTATTTTTTATAGAATTAAAAGACTTATACCTATAATCAAAGGGGGGGGGGGTGATTTTTATATCTTCTTGTATCGAACCATTTCAGTTTTTAAAGTTTAAAAGGAATTTTGCGGTAACAAGAACGTAAATCTAAACATAATTTCAAATGAATGATAGGTCTCATGAGGATATATATACCACGTTTATTTTGTCCTATTTAAAAAGCGTTAAACTTACTTCTGTGACAATGACTGATTCCAATCGCATTTTAAATGTTCAATTAGCTCGTAAGGCTCGTATTTCAGTATCTAAATTTATCTTTCAGTGGAAAAATCGCGGTATTGAAACACCATAAAAATAAGATATTGATTTAATCCTCCCTTTCTTAATAAAGAAGAAATTTTTCACACATATTTATCAAACACACACAAGTATGGATAATAACTTTCACATAGTTAAATTCAACTTAACTTTTTAATTAGGGATTGTGTTTGGTTGAAAATTTAAATAGGTTATTTTAAAAATATTTTATGGAGGATATTCATAAATTATTTTTAATCTCATACGAAACAGTTACTTTTAGTCCTAAAAGATAAATGGTTAAAAATATTGAGTTTCAGTCTCCATTGACATTAATTAAAAAAAATTGTATCACAGTAATTAAATTTGGCGTAATAAACCTTTTATAGTGCATTTTAACAAACTTAATAATGTCCCTGCCAGTTGATTTGTCTGATATTAATTCTGATTTTACCAAACTCTAAAACACGTTGTAGAAAAACATTTTACCTCAAGCTTTCAAAGATAACTTCAATGTAGATAAATGGATCAATTATTCCTTAAAAACATGTTTAACAATTCTAACACTAAAATGCAAAAATAATAATAATAACACGCAAATAAACTGGCTCTACTTCTCCCTAAGCAGAAAATCTACGAAATTTGTTTTGCGAAATTCTTTAGCTCAAATCTTTCGAAAACTGGCATTTTTAGCTTTTAGAGTTTTGTGGACAAACTATTACAACAATATGATAGTCTATACACAAAATTTCGTCCGTAAGATAATACTAAAAAGACCCTTGGTTATCTACCAGCAATCAATAATAAAATTTAATTTAAAATTGATGCGAATCTTTTGCACTTTCTTAAGCTTCCGACTTTATAAAAAACCTTTCATCACTGAGACTAAATTTGAAACCCTTAAATTTAGTCCCTATTTATAAATAAAAGTGTATTTCTTTGTCTCGGCAATTCTAGTATCAGCGCAAATGCTCCTTGAATCTATCAAGGTATTAATAAATAAGAGTTGAAGTGACTCAAATATAAAAATAAATTCTTAAAAATTGAAACACAATTAAGAGATTTTACACATTTCTACAAATAAGTTTAACCCTTTCAGTCCCAATGACAATTTGGCATTATTATTTCAGAGTTTCTTTTCTGATTTTCAATAGCTATTTATGATATCAAAAGCACATCATGTCAGCCGTTATTTTTTAAAATTATGATTAGAAAAATGATGATGCCAAATGGCATCACTGAGACTGAATGGGTTAACAATAAAATGAAAAGAAAAACTTTTTAAAACTCAAATAAAATCTAAACGATCATAAAATCGACAGCAGTTTTGAGATTTATTAAAAATAAATCTATTAAGTATCTTGATACAGCTGTCTACATTGAGATCGTTTACATTTCATTTTCGTTTAAAATCTTCAATTAGCTCATAAGGCTCGTATTTCGTATTTCAGCATTTGACCTTCAATTGCATACTGTTGCCATATGGCAACAAGTAACATAATCCACTTTATTGTATTAAAGTAGAGCTCCCTCTAGACAAATATGTGTTTTTTCATCCATTACATTTTATTTTGAAGTTCTAGTTACTAATAACCCTCATAGACGACAGCAGTAAAAGTGTATTCAAAATTAAAGAATGAAGCAATTAAATGTTGTGAAATTACGTCTTTGGCAGTATTCAAAGTATAATAATATTGGTACTAAATTGCAAATAAATTGTTTTGAAAAATAATTATAGTTCAAGAGGGTTATTTCAAAACATATTTAGCAGTTTTCTAGTCATTCTTATCAAAATTGGAATTTTGTAGTTGGTTTTGCCACATGGCAAAAATTTTAAAAATTGAAATTAATTAAATTTCGATGCAGTTAATTTTTTCTGTATTTTTTTCCATAATGGTATGAGTATTAAAGATACAAATATATTTTTCGGGATGAAAAAAAACCATGCATTACATGGTTAAATTTATGTTTCAGTGAAAAAAAAAAGCGATGTTGAACCACCATAAAAATAAGATATTGATTTAATCCTCCCTTTCTTAATAAATAAGAAAGTTTTCACATATTTATCAAAAAAAAGTATGGACAGTAACTTTCCCATGGTTAACATCATCTGAGCTTCTTATTTAGGATTGCGCTTCGTTGAAGATTGAAATAGGTGATTTTAAAAATATTTTATGGAGGATATTCATAAATCATTTTTAATCTCTTACAAAATAATTATTTTTTTTAATGAAAGATAAATGGTTAAAAAATATTGAGTTTCAGTTACCATTGTTATAATTTTTCTTTTTAGAAATTTGAATCACAGTAATTAAATTTGGCGTAGTAAAGCTTTTACAGTGCATTTTAACAAACGTAATAATATCCCTGCCATTTGGTTGTTTAATAATTGTGATATTCACCAATGTAGTTTAAGGAAAAAAAGTTAGGACAAAAATTTTACCTCAAGTTTTCTAAGATAACTTTAATGTAGATAAATGGTTCAATTATGCCGGTAGGCGAGTACCCAAAATTCTGAAATTTTTACTATTACTTTAATCTTTTCCAAATTTGGCATAGTGATTTCAAATACAATGAACAATGCTTTTGGGGCATTTTTTTTATTTAAATATAATTGATTTATTTTAAACGGTGTTTTTCAACTAAAAAAGGGGTTTACGCTAACACCTCTAACATAAATTTTTTTACATTAATTTAACTTTTTTTTTACCGATGCTATTTCAATATATATCTGTGCCATGAACCTCTAACATCTGGTGTAAATCTACGTTTTTTTTTAAATGTCCAAGTGTAAGTTAATCGATTTTTTGTGTGGTTACTTATTATAACATTTTTCTTAATAACATCTTTTCTTGTAATTTGTATGTAACTCTAGAGGGTCATTGCATGCATTAGTTCAAAACAAAGAATTTAACACATAATTAATGTTTGTATTATGAACGTTCAATGTGGCAGACTTGTTAGCGTAAACCTATTTTTTTAGTAGAAAAACACCGTTTAAAAAATAAATTATATTTAAATAAAAAAATGCCTAAATAGTATTATTCATTATATTTGAAATCACTATGACACATTTGGAAAAGATTAAAGTAATAGTAAAAATTTTAGAATTTTGGGTACTCGCCCACCTTAAAAACGTTTAACAATTTTAACATTAAAATGAAAAAAAAAAAAACAATAACACGCAATTAAACTGGCTCCTTTCTCCTTAAGCAGAAAATCTATGATCTTTGTTTGCGAAATTCTTTAGCTAAAAATTTTCGAAAACTGACGCTTTTAGCTTTTAGAATTTTGTAAACAAACTATTACAACAATATGATGGTCTATACACAAAATTTCGAGAAAAAGAAAATGCTTAAAAGAACTTTGGTTATCTACCAGCAATCAATAATAAAATTTAATTTAAAATTGATGCGAATTTAGGGCACTGTTGAACTTGTTAACGAAGTTATGTGGTTACATCAATGGGACTAAATTTAATAAGTTTAAATTTGGTCTCAATTTATTAAAAAAAGAATACGGTAGACTAACCAGTGAATGAACGCTTAAGCACATTTTTTAAAAAAGCAAGTTCATGCATTTTAAGAAAATATAGCTTCTGGTTTATGATCATGTGAACACATTAGTCATTACATGTAAATTCTACAAAAAAGGGAGATGACTTTATATTGCATTGCTTTGGGTCTTTTGGGGGTCCAAATAAAAAGTGGTACAAAAGCCAAGTGAATGAACAGCTCTTTTACCAGTGAATGAACGCAAAAATGTCCAGTCAATAAACATGTTTTATTTTAATTAATGACCAATTGCAACCAAACAGATGTCAGATAGCTTCCTACGAAATGGAAGGAAGTCAGTGTTGCAAATCCATCCAGTGGAATGATTTTTAATTCTTATTTTTAAATGTATTTACAAACTGTTCATTCAATGTTCAGTCTACCATAGTTTTCTGCCTCGTAGTCCCAACACAATACCTTCTTTAAATTTAAGACCAAGCTATCACGATCGTGCGGGTATAAAAGTGAATGTTCAAGATTTACAAAAACATTGATACCGAGGCAGCTGATTTGTACCATTCGTTTATTTGAATAAAAAATGACTTTGTTTTTAGGAGTTGCTGGCATTGATACAGTTTAAGGCATTTTTCGATAAAACTCTAAAATTTAGTTTCATAAACTTAAATCATCAGGGCCATCTTATATAAAGCCAGTCTTAAAGGGATAAGACTGTGACATACCTTGAAGTTTTACGAATACGTGTTTTTTAATCGAAAAAATTAATTGTCAAGACTATGTTTTCAATACCCTTTTTGCAAACATACCGTAATTGAAGGTTCCATACCCATGTCTATATCTTAAAGAGTATGTTAAAGTAAAACATATACATATAAAACTGATTTTAAAATAAAAGTTTGAACACAAATTATTTTACTGATAAAACAAGTAGTTTAAAGGGAAACTTCGGTATTAATTAGTTTCTGTCTAAATATTTAATTTTTAGAAATGTTGTAAAACACAGTCACTGTTTGATTTTCGGACCTCACAACTTGACATGAAAAAATTAAGTCGATATTGTATAGTAATATTACATTTTGGCGAAATAAATACTTATTGAAACGCTAAAATATCAAATTAAAGAAAATAGAAAATAAACAGGCTAATTAACATTTTATATAAGTAAATTATATATTATTAACAGCAAAGTTATGAGTGGTTAAATAAAATTGAAATTCTGTATAAGAATTGTTATTTATTTAACAATTCGATTAATTTGGTTGATTTCTCTATATTTTACAAATGCTTAAAATAATTTATTAAAACCTTTTTTCTTTTACAACTTCAACACCATTTCTGGTTAAATTACTTATATTTACTCGATATTAGTTAATTATTGAATTATTGAGTTTGTGCTGCAAAAAAATTATTCGTAAGTAGAATTTTTGTTGTCTAAAAATGACAACGACAAAAAAAAATCGATAACAAAAGGCTGTTTATTCGATAATAGCTGAACAGCCACTGCAATACAAAAATACATTATCAGTCAGATTTCAAATAAAATGGTACGACCCATTTGTAATATATTGTCAGGTATTGACCCAACTGCCTAATAAAAGAGACACGCTCTTTCAAACCGATCTTAAAATAATTACTTTTATTCCTGAAAGATAAATGGTTAAAAAATATTGAGTTTCAGTCTCTAAATTCACATTATTTTTTTTTTTTAGAAATTTGAATCCCAGTAATAAAATTTAGTGTAATAAAGCTTTTACAGTGCATTTTAACAAACGATATAATATCCCTGCCACTTGGTTTGTTTGATAATTCTGATTTTCACCAAACTCTAATACTTTTAAGGGGGGAAAAAGTGAGGACAAAAATTTTGCCTCAAGGTTTCTAAGATAACTTTAATGTAGATAAATGCTTCAATTATGCTTTACAAACATATTTAACAATTTTAACACCAAAATGAAAAAAAAAATTACACACAGATAAACTGACTCTTTCTCCTCCTTAAGCAGAAAATGTATGATCTTTGTTTGCAAAATTCTTTAGCTCAAACTTTTCGAAAACTTGCATTTTTAGCTTTTAGAATTTTGTTATTACAACAATTTGATGGTCTATACACAAAATTTCGAGTGTAAGAAAATACTTAAAAGAACTTTGGTTATCTACCAGCAATCAATATTAAATTTTAATTTTAAATTAATGCACATGTGCAGTGTTGCTTGTGTTCCTGTGCTGTTTTACATTAATGGGGCTAAATTTAAAAAGCTTAAATTTGGGCCCTTTTTTATTAAAAAAAAGTATTTCTATTACTCGTAAATCTAGTCCCAACACAATGCCTTCTTTGAGTTTAAGACCGGGCTATCACGATCGTGCGGGTATAAACGTGAATGTTCAAGCTTTTTAAAAACATTGATGCCACGATTGTTGCCTGGTTAACTTAAGGTGAATGAGACAGACAAGGCTTATCCTTGTGTTAATTATGTGGTAAAAATAATTTCAAAAGCTAAATTTATATTGAATGTTTTCACAAACGGTTTTTTATTTCACAAGTGTAAGAGGCCTGAATGTGTCTCGAAATTCAAATAATTTAGTATAGGACCAAATATTTTTTAATTTACAATTTTTCATGAAAACATTCAAACAAAAGTAAAAAAAGAACTCTAGTTATATTTAAGCCAAGCTAATTTATCATATAAAACACCTGTACAAATGTTCGACAAAACCGGATTTATTCGGATTCAAAAATTAGTTTTTGCTATGGGATTAACACAGAGATGACCCCCTTGCTTAGGAAAGTTGATTTTCAGTGTCAACTTAAATTTCCGTTGTTCTGTGTGTTTGGCTACTGGGAGATTTGCTTTATTACTTAGTGGGCTTACCATTGCGGTAGAGCTGGTTGAGAGAAATGGACTTCATATCCCTTTCCCTTTAAAATAATAGTTTGCACATAAATTATTTTACTGACCAAACAAATAGTTTAAGGGAAACTTTGGTATTAATTAGTTTCTATCTAAATCTTAATTTTTAGAAATGTTGTATGACACTGTCACTGTTTGATTTTCGGACCTCACGACTTAACAGTAAAAAAGTAAGTTAGCATTGTACAGTAATATTGAATTTTGGCGAAATAAATACTTATTGAACGCTAAAGTACCAAATTTAAGAAAAAAGTAAATAAACAGGCCAATTAATATTTTATATAAGTAAATTATACATTATTAATAGCAAAGTTGTGAGTGGTTAAATAAAATTGAAAATCTGTATAAGAAATGATATTTATTTAACAATTCGATTGATTTGGGTGATTTCTCAAAATTTTATTAATGCTTAAAAAAAGATTTAATTAAAAACTTTGATTCAAACCTTTTTTCTTTTACAACTTCAACACCATTTCTTGTTAAATTACTATTTTTTTATATTTACTCGATATTAGTTAATTATTGAGTTATTGAGTTTGTGCTACAAAAAATTTATTCGTAAGTAGAATTTTTGTTGTCTAAAAATGACAACTACGAAAAAAATCGATAAAAAAGGCTGTTTATTCGATAATAGCTGAACAGCCACTGCAATACAAAAATACATTATCAGTCAGGTTTCAAATAAAATGGTACGACCCATTTCTAATATATTGTCAGGTATTGACCCAACTGCCTAATGAAAGAGACACGCTCTTTCAAACCGATCTTAAAATAATTACTTTTATTCCTGAAAGGTAAATGGTTAAAAAATATTGAGTTTCAGTCTCCATTCACATTATTATTTTTTAGAAATTTGAATCACAGTAATAAAATTTGGCGTAATAAAGCTTTTACAGTGCATTTTAACAAACGTAATAATATCCCTGCCACTTGGTTTGTTTGATAATTCTGCTTTTCACCGAACTCGAATACTTTTAAGGGGAAAAAAAGTGAGGAAAAAAATTTTACCTCAAGGTTTCTAAGAAAACTTTAATGTAGATAAATGGTTCAATTATGCTTTAAAAACATATTTAACGATTTTAACACTAAATTGAAAAAAAAATTTAACATGCAAATAAGGTATCCGGACAAAACCGCGAAAGGACAAAACCGCGCGGACAGAACCTCGCGGTCAAAACCGCGAAAGGACAGAACCGCGAAAGGACAGAACCGCGCGGTCAAAACCGCGAAAGGACAGAACCGCGAAAGGACAAAACCGCGAACGGACAGAACCGCGAAAGGGCGAAACAGAATGCAAATGAAAGCTTGAGAAATATTAGAACTTGATAATGCAGCAGTAGCTGCATTTTGCGATCAGTGGTTAATTGAATCAATCTCTTAATTTTATCCTTTTTTGTTTTATAAAATTTATTAACTTTTTACATTAAAACCACCGCTTTATTGAATCAAACCGCAATTTTTTAAGTCTTTTTAACGGTTCAAAAATACTGTTAATTTTTTGTTCACCGCGGATAAATATTTTCTAAGTTATAGTTTATTTTTAATCCCGCTGTCCTATAAATGTGAATTTGCCTGTGATACTGGATAAAATGGGTAAATCAAAGTGTGGAAAATCGGTTATCATAGAGATTTGCGAAGGGGGAATAATTGTAATCAAATTAGCATTTTGGTGCTGACAGCACTGAATAACTATATGTGCCTACTTAATTTGATACTCTGTCAATTTTATTTGCTGTGCTTTTTGGAAAGGTGTCCGTAAGGGCATTATCAAGCAGTTTTTAGTGCGGAAACACGAATTTCAAAGAACCTGCCAAAATGTAACTAAATTGGATCTCCAACAAAATTAGAATTTTCGCAGTTAACCTAATGCAGGCACTTAAAGTAATTAGAGAAATCCTGGAAAATTATTATTCTGAACCGAACAGAAAACGAAAACATTAGCAAAAATACAGTAGAGAGACCAAACTTATCAGTGGTTCAACTAAGAAGTTTTTAAGATATTTATATATTTTCATCATACAGTCCTCAAGAAATTCAATTCTAAACCCTCAAAAGCGATGAAGATAAGTGTAATGAAGTTTTCACACACTTGCAAAATCTTTATAACACCATGGAATGACGTGTACAAAGCAGAAACTTTGCTAGTTTTATGTAAATTTATGCTTTAGACTAACAGAAATGCAATTGTTATTATAATTTGGTCCAATAACTGTATGTCAAAATTTATAACGCATTTTAAAATTATGAATATCATATATATTTGTAATTTTTTTTTATTTTAAGTGCTTAGTTTACTATTGGCTAACACACATAAAATTTGCATAATTCAACCTTGATATGTCGAAAATATCTAGTTTTTTTTTCCATTGTCCTTATAATTCTGACCACAACTGCATGGGATCTAGTCATTCCACGATTTGGAAAATCATGAAAAATTCAAAAATCAGCAAAATGTGACAGAAGTAAATCTGGTGCATTACGGAAGAGGGGATAACAAATTCCAAAAAAAAAAGGTATATGCAAGGGTTTACTAAGTCGGTATTTCATTTAGTTGCTAACTACGACTCGAGAGACTGATTTTAAAAATATAATGAATCTGCTTGTTATAAATTCCGGTGGTATTGGTTTTTCATTTGAAACGCTGATTTGCAATAAACATTGATTTGCATAGAAACTGCAAGGTTATTTTTTTTAAATAAACGAAGATCATAAAGATATAAACTTTAAGGTTATTTAAAACAGTTTAATTTGCATCAGATTTTGGACAAAAAAATTCAACAATAGTTGTAAACTTTGGTGAATGTAAGTTCTTTAACTGTTTGAAAAAATATGTTAAATTTTGATCAAAGCTTTGCAATAATCACAGCAAAACAACTGAAACTAAAGCACCCAGATTTAGTGTTACGCTACTTAATATAAATGTTGCTATTAGTTTAAACTGACAACATATTTTTTACATTGAAATGAGAGTTATTGTTAGTTTTATAGTATCCACATTATTTTTATAACGTAAACTAGTTTTGTAACAAAACATTTCACTTAGTACCGATTCCACACAAAATCCCCACATGTGACTGAAAAGAGCGCTAAACACAGCATTTAATTATTTATTAAACTTTAAATTATATATTAAACTAAAAAAAGGAAATAAAACATTTTTTTTAAATAAAATTTATAAAAGTTATTAAAAAATAGTAATTTCTTGTACTTAAATTAAAAAATTATTTTTTTCTCGTTGAAATTAATAGAAATCCAAAATTTAGTTGTTTTTTAGTTTTGTTTTCCAATTTAGATTCGTAAGGAAGGAGTTATTTAAAAGAAATATTAAACAATATGGCCTTTTGTCTGCACAATTTTCAGTGATTTCATTTACTATGATTTGCCGATTGATGTTTATTTGGTCCAGGTTCTTCAATTTCTTTTATAAATTGCATTCTCAAACTCATTCGTTTTTTCTTCTTTTGCAAAAAAAAAAAAAAAAACCAAACAAACTATTTAAACCTGAAATACTTTACTCTTCATCCGCATTTTTTAGTCGTAAAAAATCCTAAAAACCAAAACAGATTAATTAGATTCCAGTCGCCAGCTGACACACCTGTTTTTCATATTATGACAATATTTTGTGTAATTTGTCAAGCCGAACCTGGTAGCCTCTTATAGAAAGTCCAAATACTTCTTGCAATTCACGGTCAATTCTTTTCGGGATAACAAAAGAGACACTACGGCCGTAAGGACGATGTGACCCCTTTCCCACCTCAAGGCAGTCCTATTGTGTTAAGGCTCCTCATCACCCCCCCCTGACCCCGGTTCCTCCTTCGACCGGGGCTTGTAATGGTAAGTCTATGGGGGTAAAATGGTCCAAAAAAAGCAAAGAAATTATAGGAATATTTGATATGGTTTTTTTAACATATTTTGATATGGTTTTTTTTTTTTTCATCAAAAATCCAATATAAGTTGTGCTTTATAAGGTTATTTTTTCAAACGTTACTTGCCTTTTTTTAATAGAATAGAAAAAAATTTAGATTAAAAAAAAGGAAATACCTTTTTTAAAAAAATAACCTTATACAGCACTACTTTATTGGATTTTTATGAATTTAAAAAAAACCGCATCAAAATATATTCCTATATAATTTATTTGGTTTTTTTTGGAACAAAAACCATTTTTCCCCATAGACTACCATTATAGCAAGCCGGGTCGAGGAGGACCGGGTCGGGTTAGGGGTGATGAGCAAGCAGCCAAATTTACTGAGTTTTTACTTACACATTCTCTTAAGATGTTATTTATACCTCCTCACAGTTTTTTCAATCAATACTCAATAATACACGTGACTTTTCAGGGTTTGAGTCTCCACTTTTCCATTGAACCATCTTCTTAAACTGACACAAAAAATAATATTCAGAATCCATTTTGCAGAGTTTGTTACAACCTTGTTACTTAATTTTTTTCTTAAATACCAAACACACACACACACTATACAGGGCCAGAAAAATAACTTCAGCAAAAAAGAAGGAAACAAAGAAATATGAATTGAAGTAACAGTAAAAAGGATTCAGTTCATTAAAAATTACAATCCAAACTAACCTAAAGGTTTGAAATACCAAAATGGTCTCATTTCTATAAATGCGCATTTAAATAAATTTACATTTATGCTTTTTCGAATTCAATCGTTAACATATACATAATAAAAATATTTTGCACCCTCGTCTAGTAAACCCATATTATTGTGTCAATTACATACATCTTAGTACAAACCTATTACTATACATTAAAACATAAAATCAAAACTGTATATTGCCAAGGGTTTCATGTGCAGGTATTACTCCTTATAATCGGGCCATATATATAATATATATGAAGTAATTTAATTCCCAATATTTCCCATTCGCGGTTTTGTCCGTTCGCGGTTCTGTCCCTTCGCGGTTCTGTCCGTCGCGGTTTTGTCCTTCGCGGTTCTGTCCGTCGCGGTTTTGACCGGGAATCTGCAAATAAACTGACTCTTACTCTTCCTTAAGCAGAAAATGTATGATCTTTGTCTGCGAAATTCTTTAGCTCAAAATTTTCGAAAACTGACGCTTTTAGCTTTTATAATTTTGTGAACAGACTATTACAACAATATGATCTTCAAGGTTTCTAAGATAACTTTAATGTAGATAAATGGTTCAATTATGCTTTAAAAACATATTTAACAATTTTAACACCAAAATGAAAAAAAAAAATAACACACAAATAAACTGGCTCTTTCTCCTCCTTAAAGAAAATGTATGATCTTTGTTTGCGAAATTCTTTAGCTCAAAATTTTCGAAAACTGGCATTTTTAGCTTTTAGAATTTAGTGAACAAACTATTACAAGAATTTGATGGTCTATAGACAAAATTTCGAGTGTAAGAAAATACTTAAAAGAACTTTGGTTATCTACCAGCAATCAATAATAAATTGCAATTTAAAATTGATGCACATTCCAGCTAGGAGCACGGGAAGCTCGTGCATTTTTGCAGCAATTTACATTAATGGGGCCAAATTTAAAAAGCTTAAATTTGGGCCCCTTTTATTAAAAAAAAAAGTATTTCTCTTACTCCTAATTCTAGTCCCTACACAATGCCTTCTTTAAATTTAAGACCGAGCTATCACGATCGTGCGGGTATAAAAGTGAGTAATCAAGCTTTTCAAAAACATTGATGCCACGATTGTTGCCTGGTTAACTTAAGGTGAATGAGACAGACAAGGCTCATCCATGTGTTAATTATATGGTAAAAATAATTTAAAAAGCTTAATTACTCCATTTATATTGAATATTTTCACAAACGGTTTTTTATTTGATAAGTGTAAGAGGCCTGAATGTCTCTCGAAACTCAAATTATTTAGCATAGGAACAAATATTTTTTAATTTACAATTTTGCATAAAATATTCCAACAAATGTAAAAAAAGAGCTTTAGTTATATTTAAGCCAAACAAATTTGTCATATAAAACATCTGTATAAATGTTCGACAAAATCGGATTTATTCGGATTCAAAAATTAGTTTTTGCTATAGGATTAACACGGAGATGACCCCCTTGCTTAGGAAAGTTTATTGTTAGTGTCAACCTAAATTTCCGTTGTTCTGTGTGTTTGGCTACTGGGAAATTTGCATTATTACTAAGTGGACATACCAATGCGGTAGAGCTGGTTGACAGAAATGGACTTCATATCCCGTTCCGACCGGGCTCGCACGATCGTGCGAGTATTAAAGAGAATGTGCAAACTCTTCAAAAATATCGATATACCGAAGCAGCTGACTTGTACCACTCTTTTATTTGTATAAAAAAAGGAACGTCTGTTTTTGGACAAATCGACGCCGTTTTAACGCTAATTACGGTTGTCGCATGCGCTGAACATTTTGAAACAGGAAAAAGTAGGCGTTGCCATTTGAAAATTTTCAAATAAACTGTCTCTTTCTTCTCCTTAAGCAGAAAGTCTATGATCTTTGTTTGCGAAATTCTTAAGCTCAAAATTTTCGAAAACTGACACTTTTAGCTTTTACAATTTTGTGAACAAACTATTACAACAATATAATGGTCTATAGACAAAAATTCGAGTGTAGGAAAATACTTAAAAGAAACTTTGGTTATCTACTAGCAATCAATAATAAATTTCTATTAAAAATTGATGCGAATTTCGGGCCCTGCTGTACCATTTATTAGGGAATGAATTTACATCAATAGGACTAAATTTAAGAAGCTTAAATTTGGTCTCAATTTTTAAAAAAAGAGTATTTTTCTGCATCGTAATTTTAGTCCTAACACAATGCCACCTTTAAATTTAAAACCAAGCTATCACGATCGTGCGGGTATAAAAGTGAATGTTCAAGCATTATTAACAGCAAAGTTATGAGTGGTTAAATAAAATTGAAATTCTGTATAAGAAATTATATTTATTTAACAATTCAATTGGTTTGGGTGATTTCTCAAAATGTTACTAATACTTACAAAAGATTAAATTAAAAACTTTGATTAAAACCTTTTTTCGCTTACAACTTCAACACCAATTCTTGTTAAATTACTATTTTTTGTATTTACTCGATATTAGTTAATTATTGAATTATTGAGTTGGTGCTACAAAAAAATTATTCGTTAGTAGAATTTTTGTTGTCTAAAAATGACAACGACGAAAAAAAAATCGATAACAAAAGGCTGTTTATTCGATAATAGCTGAACAGCCACTGCAATACAAAAATACATTATCAGTAATATTACATCTTGGCGAAATAAATACTTATTGAAACGCTAAAATATCAAATTAAAGAAAATAGTAAACTAACAGGCAGATTAACAATTAATATATGTAAATTATACATTATTAACAGCAAACTTATTAGTGGTTAAGTAAAATTGATAATCTGTATTAGAAACGATATTTATTTAACAATTCGATTGATTTGGTTGATTTCTCTAAATTTTACAAATGCTTAAAATAATTTATTAAAAACTTTTTCTTTTACAAAACTTCAACACCATTTCTGGTTAAATTACTAATTTTTTTATATTTATTCGATATTAGTTAATTATTGAGTTACTGAATTTGTGCTACAAAAAAAATTATTCGTAAGTAGAATTTTTGCTGTCTAAAAATGACAACGATGAAAAAAAAATCGATAAAAAGGCTGTTTATTCGATAATAGCTGAACAGCCACTGCAATACAAAAAATACATTATCAGTCAGATTTCAAATAAAATGGTACGCCCATTTCTAATATATTTTCAGGTATTGACCTAAATGCCTAATAAAAGAGACACGCTCTTTCAAACCTATCTTCAGATAATTACTTTTATTCCTGAAAGATAAATGATTAAAAAATATCGAGTTTCAGTCTCCATTCGCATTATTATTTTTTTAGAAATTTGAATCACAGTAATTAAATTTAGCGTAATAAAGATTTTACAGTGCATTTAAACAAACGTTCTGATTTTCACCAAACTCTAATACTTTTAAGGGAAAATAGTTCAATTATGCTTTAAGAAAATTTTTAACAATTTTAACACCAAACTGAAAAAAAAAATAACACGCAAATAAACTGGCTCTTTCGCCTCCTTAAGCAAAAAATGTATGATCTTTGTTTGCGAAATCCTTTAGCTCAAAATTTTCGAAAACTTGAATTTGTAGCTTTTAGAATTTTGTGACTACAACAATATGATGTTCTATACACAAAATTTCGAGGGTAAGAAAATACTTAAAAGGACTTTGGCTATCTACCAGCAATCAATAATAAATTTCAATATAAAATTGATGCACACACATTTCGTGCAGCGTTGCACGTACGAATTGCTGGAATTTACATTAATGGAGCTAAATTTAAAAAGCTTAAATTTGAGCCCTTTTTATTAAAAAAAGTATTTCTATTACTAGTAAATCTAGTCCCAACACAATACCTTCTTTGAATTTAAGACCGGGCTATCACGATCGTATAAAAGGTATAAAAGTGAATATTCAAGCTTTTTAAAAACATTGATGCCACGATTGTTGCCTGGTTAACTTAAGGTGAATGAGACAACCAAGGCTTATCCATGTGTTAATTATGTGGTAAAAATAATTTCAAAAGCTAAATTACTCCATTTATATTGAATATTTTCACAAACTGTTTTTTATTTGACAAGTGTAAGAGGCCTGAATGTGTCTCGAAAATCAAATAATTTAGCATAGGACCAAATATTTTTTTAATTTAAAATTTTTTATGAAAACATTCGAACAAATGTAAAAAAAGAGCTCTAGTTATATTTAAGTCAAACAAATTTGTCATATAAAACATCTGTATAAATAAATGTTCGACAAAACCGGATTTATTCGGATTCAAAAATTAGTTTTTGCTATAGGATTAACACAGAGATGACCCCTTTGCTTAGGAAAGTTTATTGTTAGTGTCAACCTAAATTTCCGTTGTTCTGTGTGTTTGGCTACTGGGAGATTTGCTTTATTACTTAGTGTACATATTTGCGGTAGTGCTGGTTGATAGAAATGGACTTCATTTCTCGTTCCGACCGGGCTCGCACGATCGTGCGAGTATTAAAGAGAATGTTCAAACTCTTCAAAAATACCGATACCGAAGCAGCTGACTTGTACCATTCTTTTATTTGTATAAAAAAAGGAGCGTCTGTTTTTGGACAAATCGACGCCGTTTCAACGCTAATTAAGGTTGTCGCATGCGCTGAACATTTTGAAACAGGAAAAAGTAGGCGTTGCCATTTGAAAATTTTCAAATAAACTGTCTCTTTCTTCTCCTTAAGCAGAAAATCTATGATCTTTGCGAAATTTTTTAGCTCAAAATTTTCGAAAACTGACACTTTTAGCTTTTAGAATTTTGTGAACAAACTATTACAACAATATGATGGTCTATACACAAAATTTCGAGTGTCAGAAAATACTTAAAAGACACTTTGGTTATCTACCAGCTATCAATAATAAATTTCTATTAAAAATTGATGCGAATTTCGGGCACTGTTGTGCCAATTCTAAGGGAATGAATTTACAACAATGGGACTAAATTTAAGAAGCTTAAGTTTGGTCTCAATTTATAACTAAATTTAGTACCGTATTGAGAGTTCCTTACCCATGTCTATATCTTAAAGAGTATGTTAAAGTATTAACATACCGGGTGATTATAAGGAAACTTTGCCCACATATGCGCTTCTAGAGTCCATTAAAGTTAACAGATTGAGATAAAATTTTAAATATAGTTATTTGGAAGTATGCGCGTTAGATTCTGTGAATATCATGACAGGAGTGCTCACGGTTACGGTTATAGTTACATAAACTCGAAAATTTCAAAAGGCAACGCCTACTTTTTCCTGTCTCAAAATGTTAAGCGCATGCGAAAACCTTAATTAGCGTTGAAACGGCGTCGTTTTGTAAAAAAAAACTGTAGTGTTATAAATAACCCTTTAAAACCTGCCATCACTTTTTCTTTAATTTTTTAGATAGAATTTTAAAACTTTGTGAGAAGATCAGGCACATAAAAACTAAAATAAATATACTTTATTACAAGAAAAAATATTAATAAATTAATTAGCCATTAATTAATTTAATTGTGCCAAACTGCGAGCAACTTAATGACTATTCAAATTAGTTATTTTGCATAATTTTTACAGAAAAGGAAACAGTATATATCCAGGCATGTGATCATACTTTATATAAGCTCTAAGTATACTTTATGTAGCTCCTTACAAGTCTCTATAATGCTACTTTCTGAAAATTTATCAAATGATCTTTTTAACGACCAAAAATAAAGTGGATCGTTTATTTCTTAGCCACAACTGGGCAATTAACTTTATAAACAGGTGCTCCATTTTGAGACACCCAGTATAATTACTTCTTTTATAAGCCATTTTTAAGTATTAAAAACAGCTTGTTACAAGGCTGAAAACTGAATTTCGCTACAAATTTTTCAGTAATTTGGCGAATTCTTTAATTAAAATTTAAAATATATATACTGGTAGGTTCCTACTTTGAAATTACGTTCAAGGATTACACAATTTTTTTTATTAATAGTGTTAAAATAACTATTATTCATTAGAAATGAAATGGAATATTCGAACCAATTTCAAAAAGTTGGACTATAGAGACCAGCAAGTCAGCTACTTTTATTATATGAAAAAAAAAAACGATTTTAAAAATATTTAATACTGCCTGAGAAATGTCTCTTAGAAAATATTTTGTTTCCTATTGGATTAACACAGAGACATGTTGGTTGGGATACTTGCTGACAATCGGTCTCGTTCGCCCAATGGTTAATGTGAAAAATGCTCCATATTTTAAGCAAAAAGGGGACTTTCAGTATATAGTATGTTAATTACTGCTAAATATAGCAATAAAACAACAATTGCAATAGAATTTTGATGATTGGACCAAGACAATGCGAAATACTACTATAATTACGTATTTTACATGCCATTTTTTATGAATTTAAAACAGCTTCTTAAAACACAACGTTGCCAGCGCATCCAACGAGTAACGATCAATAAGAAAAAAAATTTTAAAATAAGTTAGTCTCTTTTTTAAATATTCTGGTAATCTTTTAAACGAAATTGATAAAATATTATTAAAAATAGTACAAGCACAAAACACTGAAATTGAACTAATTGAAACATGAATTAAATTAAAAATATATTTATATAACGAATTCTACTTATTTGTTGACCCTTGAGTTAAAACATTTGCATTTTTTGGAAAGCAACTTTTTCTTTATCCCATAGAAAGTGACTAATGCACCAACGATAATTTTGAAAATGTCATTCTCTCAAACGAATTCCAATGACAAGCAAAATAAAATTATGGGGAAAGCAGATATTTGGGTTTTATATGGATTGGTTATTATTATTTGGGAATTATTTTAAGTTTGAATATGCAAACCTGTTTAGTGCTTTTACATAGTAATTTTATGATCTATTATGCCGAATGATCACCCATGGTAATGAAGAGACAGATCTCATTGGAATTGTAGTATTAAGCAATGAAGAGATGGTTCCCACTAGGGTTTAGTAAAATTGGCATTTTTAAAAAAAATTAAATTGTTTTCACTTGTCCAAAATGGGCCTTTATATCAGCATGCAACTTTTTGTAAAAATTAAAAAAATTTTACCAAATCATCTCAGTTGGCAGCGTTTTATCTTACAGTATTATTTTACTTTCTGGCTGTAAAATTATTAACGTTTAATCATCTTTAAAATTAACGAATTCAAGAAAATACCTTTATTTACATAGTTCTTAACGGTTTCAAAGTCGTAAATAGTTACCAAAGAAATTGTGAATTATCACTCCCAACTAATTGCACTTCCACCTATCTATAGCAATTGTAGAATTATTGCTTTGCTGAAGACAAATAATGACTGGAGTGTCTCTGTATAGTAGAGGCTTGATGTGATACTTTATAAAAAATCACTTTTTCTCTCTTTACAGCACTACAGCCTGGTGTGCAGCAGGGGGCTTTCTCAGTCTGCTTTCTCCAGACAGGGCGACTTCATCAGACTTTTACATCAGACTAATCAACCACAAGTAAAATTCAAAAAAAAAGTTTTGCCCTAAATGAATGTTCAGACATTTTTTTTTTGTATTTTACTTTAAATGATTTTTTTTATTTACACTGTGTGTAATGTAATTAATGTATTAAAATGCACTAATGTATTAAAGTCATAATATAATTCATTAGTTCCCCTTATTCTTAATCATAGTTGTCTTCCTTCAAATGATGTTAATTGCAAGTGGCAAACAATTGTGATCAAAAGTGATATTCAGGTACAATATTTTCTACTCAACATTTTCATTTAGTCGATATGAAAACCAAATGTTTGATGTACAATAAGTCAGCATAGCGTTGCAGCCGGGTTTCTGACTGGAAGTCAGGAACCCAATATGAAATATTTTCCATGCGTCTATGACTTAACTCACGTGTCTGGATCACAAGCCATTACTTTTGCCGAAAGAGAAATACACTTTAAATATTCGAAGCCTTTGCAGGAACTTATAGGGCAAATTGATTACAAGGTAACGCTGCATTTTTTTTAAAAATTAAAATAAAAAATGTATATACTGGTAGGCTCAGTCTTTGAAAGTATGTTCAAGTATTACAAAACAATAATAATATTGTAAAATTAAATGATAACTTGAAAAACTAATATTAAGTCAAAGCTAAGAAAATATTGCAGTTTTCTGGAATATAATCCTAATGTCTTCCGATTTTATTTATACCACAATGAAATAATTTTAAAATATGCCTCTAGACGGAACTTTTTCCACACGGTCTAAATGATATTAAATCGTTATGATTTTTACTAAATATTTTCTTTTAATCTATAAATGAAAACAAAATGTTTGATGCATAAAATAGTTAGCAGTTTTTATTTGAAGAGTTTTTTTTTAAATAATCCATGTTTTTACCCAATGGCTTGTATTTAAGGTTAAATATTTCCAAGAAGGAGTGGGAAACCAGAGTAATTTATTGTGTAGCAATTTATGGTGATCAAATGTACTCTACCTAAACCTTTGGTTTAATTTACCTTTTTTTGGAATTAATGTCTCAATTTTAGCAAAATCGGGAAAATCACAATTTCCGGGTTGCAACTTCTAAGCGCACTGTACCTCGACAATTATCATTAGAGGCATTGTAATATTTTTTTTTAATGCTTCAAACAGCAAGTTTCCATAGATACCAAGCTCATTCATATTGCACTAATAAATTTATAAAAAAATTAATAACATCATTTTTTTTGGGTTTTTGAGGGGGTGGACAAACTTTGAGGACCTGTATATCACAAATAATAGGTGCAGGAAGCTAAAAATTTGGATTTTTTCATGCCTTTATAACATCATTTTTTGTACAAAATTTGAAGAAAATCGAAGTTGGTCATGCAACCCTCATTAGGTGAGTTGGCATGGAATGACTCAATAAAATGATAGTGTCTAGTCAAACATTTTTAATGATTTAAGTAGGAATTTCCTAGTTTAATACAGTTCAATTATGCAGTAATCTATGAAGATTTATGATGTCGAATTGATTTAAAAACAACTAAAATGAAAGCATGCCTTTTATAGTTTTAAAAATTATTGGTAACAATCAGTATATTATATATTTTAATCAACAATAAAACACGTATAGTGATCCGAAAAATAGTAGCTTTATTCTTTACATCTGCAAAACAATGCTCCTGAGAAATCTTATTCGTAGCAAAGCTACTTCGGAACGCAACGAATAAGAAATTATGTTTGCGGAATTAATGACAACCCATTTTATTTTTTCAGCGCATTTTTATAACAGATTCGAATTTCGAGTTTATTTTTTAATCTTCCAATAAATATTAGCTTCACAACTTGATGCAGCATAATCTAGCTAGGACTTAATCAAAAGCTGCATGCGAAACAAATAATGAGAGATGGGGGTTATGGAATGATAGATTTTTTAAATTGGATCGAATCATTATTACACATTTTAAACACATATTTCTCAGTTTCAATTCCAAAAATATCCAAGTCGCAAAAACACTTCTACGTTTGTTTTTCAGATTTTCCATCCCAATAAAATTATTCACCTACTTCAGTAAAAAAGCAATTACAAAAAACATTTTTTTGGGAAAATATTGCCCCATAAAATTACCAAACTTTTGGAAAACCTTACTTATCACTGAAAAAATTGGTTTTAACAGGAGAAACAAAATATTGCACAATATTATCATGCAATAATATTTTACTATTTTTTTTTCATAAACATTTTTTAAGATATTGTAATTCGGTTAGTTAAGTACTAATTTGAATGTGGCAAATTTCAATTAATGTGAAATAACGTTAAAAAGTGATTACACATTTTTACCAAAGTGTGAACTTTCATTAAGTAGCATCAATATATCAAAGATTACAAGTGAGTTCTGATGAATGGACCAAGCCAAATTGAAATACTATTACTTGTTTTAAAGTCAGTCTTAAAACCAACTTTTCAAAATACACCGCATAAGGTATGTATCAAATATCAGTTTGAAGACAAATTTTTAAATTAGTTTCTTTTTAAAGATATTTCTGGTAATCATTTAAAAGAAAGTGATAAAATATTATTAAAAATAGTACATGTACGAAATACTAAAATTGAACAAATTGAAGCATGAACTAAGTAAAATTAAAATAGATTTATATAACGAATTCAATTTTTGTTAACCTTTGAGTTGAAACAGTTGCAATTTTTAAAAAATAAAACCTATTTCTCTATTTCTTAGAAACTGTCTAATGCAACAATGCTAATTTTGAAAATGTTAAATTATCTCAAACTAATTCCAATGACAAGCCAAATAAAATTATGATACAAACAGATATTTGGGTTTCATAAGGATTGGTTATTTTATTTGTGAATTATTTTTAAATTTGAACATGCAAAACTGTTGGTGGCTTTAAAATAGTAATTTTATGATCTAATAGCAACCGAATGATCAACCATGGTAATAAAGCAACGGATATCATTTGAATTGTGGTATTAAGCAACGAGGAAGGGGTTCCCACTAGGTTTAGTGAAATTGGCATTTTTTTTTTAAAAAAAATTAAATTGGTTTCATATGTCAAATGGGCTAATGTAAAATGCTCTATATGATTCAAATTTTAAGCAAAAAGGGGACTTTCATTATATAGTATGTTAATTACTGCTCAATATACCAATAATTGCAATAGAACTCTGATGACTTGACCAATACAAATCGAACTACTACAGTGGTGGAAATTGATTTATGAACTAACATTCTTTTCACCAGATATCGCTTTGTATTAAGTGCTAACAATTCAAATTTTGTGTGTTGGATATTCAGAGCACAATAAAGGAATTTCACACATAATTTTTTTTCAAAAAATGTTATTGAATAAAAATATATCTAATTTTAGTTTTTAAGCATGTCAAATGATGGAAATTGATTTATGAACTCAAATTTATTTTGAACCCAGGTACCAAATATTTTAACTAGTTCTTCATTTGAACTTCAGGGGAGCTTACTATCAGTGTTTATAAATAAGATTAAGGCCAAATTTGCTGAAATTTATCTGTTTTATTCCCATTTTACTAAATAGGAAGGCTTGCGGGACTGCCTGAAACCAAAAAGGTAAAAAATGACCCTTATATAATATTGTAACAAATCTGTAAGAGAAATTAGCATATTAATTAAAAGATCAATAAATATAATTCATAAATATTTGAAGAATCATTCTGACTTCGGCAAAAACCATCATTAAAAAAGTGTAACCCTCGTGGGACGAGGGACAAAAGCAGGATTATTGGACTGGTATCCCAAAAAGTTACCATTTGTGTCAGCATTTGTGCATTACAGGGAGAATTTGTTATGAACAATCACTTCCTGTAACTCCCAGAAGAGTAGGACGAATATTGATACCGTCGTCGAACTTAAAATGTTCCAAAATGAGGGCTGGTCCAAAGCTTACTCTTCACCATAAGAACAGGCTATTAAAATATCGTCGTAACTACATGAAAATGGATTGGTGGGGGTGGAGGGAGAGAAATGGGAAAAAAGTGACATTTGCTGACGAAAAAAAGTTCAATTTGGATGGACGTGATGGTTTAAAATGTTATTGAAAGGATCTTCGGAAATAACCAAGATCTGTCTTCAGCAGAAATGTTAGTGGTGGAAGTTTGACGGTTTGGGCCCCGATATCTTATGATTGAAGAAACAGACTTATGTTTCTGAATTGCTGACAAACATCACTTTATTGCAGATTAGTTCTAGAAAATTCTTTAATTCCTTTTTGCGTTGCAAAACTATGCTTTTGATTAGATTTTTATGCATGATAATGCAAGTATCCACATTTCAAACGAAATTAAAGACTGTTTAATGAACTAAGTGTTGTTCATTTATATCATCCTGCCAATAGCCATGACTGACCATCCTGCCAATAGCACTGACATGATGAACCCCAAGAATAATGTCTGAGATCAATTGGTTTGAATAATTTACTCAAATGGAGTATGGTTTTAATGAAGTGTGCATCAGTTATGGAATAGAAGGACTTAATCATTAAAAACTGCAAATTGCTTGACCAAAACTTGACCCAAAGTTTTGTGTTGTCTATGAAAAACAAAATCAAGGAAGCATTAGCGACAAAAAATACTTTTAGCAATTATTAATTGAGATTCAATGCAAAAGTTCATAAATCAATTTCCCTATGCTAAAACTAAAATGTCAACAAAATAAATAGTTTACGAATTTATATAAAATTTTATTTACGTGTATTGTTTATAATGCAAAGCCTGTATAGTATATAAACTTTAAATCGATAAAAATGCATTTAATAAAGAAATACTGTTAAAAAAATGTGAGTTTATAAATCAATTTCCACCACTGTAAAATAACTTTTTTTTATATTAGCCAATTTTTAAGAATAAAATAAAAGTTTTTAGAACGTACAGTATCAGCAGTTTCAATCGATACGAAAACAAATTTGAAATTAGTTAGTTTCTTTTTAAAATATTTCTGGTAATCTTTTAAAAGAAATTTATAAAATTTTATTAAAAATAGTACATGCACGAAACACTGAACTTGATTGAATTAAAACATGAACTTAATAAAATTAAAAGAGTAGATTTATAGAACGAATTCCAATTATTTGTTAACCCTTGAGATAAAACAGTTTCATTTTTCGGAAAAAAACTTTTTCTCTATTTATAGAAACCGTTTAATGTACTAAAGCTAATTTTGAAAATGTGATTCACTCAAACGAATTCCAATGACAAGCAAAATATAATTATATACAAAACAGATATTTGGGTTTTTTAAGGATTGGTTATTATTATTTGTGAATTATTTTTAAGTTTGAATATGCAAAGCTGTTTGGGTCTTTTCAGTATTTTTATTATCTATTAGCGAATGGTCAGCCATGGTAACAAAACGATGGATCTTACTGGAATTGTGGTATGTATTAAGCTATGAATGGGCATTCATATGAACATGCAACTTTGCAAAAATGTAAAAGTAATGCAATTTTTTTTTTTGAAATCTAATTTTGGTTTGTAGCGTTTTATCTTCAATTAGTAAAACTTTACTTTAAGATTGTAGTGTGATTAGCTTTTAATCACATTTTAATCATCTTCAAAATGATGTAATTCAAGAAAATACCTATTTTCGTGTTCTTAACGATTTCAAAGCCGTAAATAGTTACCTAAGAAGTTGAGAATCATCACTACTAACTAATTGTACTGCCACCTATAGGTATAATGTGTAGTAAAAGTTAAAAGTATTGTTTTGATGTATACAGAAGAAGACTAAAGTCTCTCTGTGTAGTCGAGGCTTAATGCGGTACCTAAAGAAAGTCCGACTTTTACACAGGATCAATTTTCCACAGAAATTTAAAAAAAAAAAACACCATTATTCCAACTAAGCGAGAGCAAGAGAAAGAAGGTTTTCCAGAAATTATATATCCAGAAACAATAAATTAATTATACAGGGTTCTTATTGTGGTATATGTCTATTCCATGTATTGTGTCTATTCCATGGTATAGTTGAAAATTAGGGATACACTGTTGCACGCATGGTTATTAAGTCTGTGCTATCCTATGTCTGCCTCGTATGATACAAGGTTGCGTTTGGTGCCAGCTCAGGGGTCGGCCTTGTTCAAAATAACGAGGTCAACAGTTCCCATGATTGATGTTAATTGAACCCAAACCAAAACAATTCAACTCAGCATTACAAATTTGGGCCGCTTCCTCTATATAGCAATAACCAAATCTTAACACACCCTACAGTGACTTAATGCAGAATATAAATTTATATCTATTAAATACTTTCGTTGTAGTTAAAAAATTCTAGACTTCAAGATATTTTTTTGAAATTATATCAAAATATTCGTTCGAGTATTAATAAAATTAAGTTTTGAAGAAAGTTATTTTGCTACTAAAATTCATTACCCAACTAGTAAAATAAAGACAAGTTAAATTTGCGAGAGAGTAAAGGATACCATTTATTTGTAATTTGAGACAAAGCAGTTATTATCTATATAACTTCTCATTCAAGTGATATCAGTTCTTTGAGAAAATCACATAGACAAATAATTACATTAAAAGTGTAATGGTATAGAAAATTTGTGAAGTATACTTCAACAAAATAAATTGCTCAAAAATAAATAGTCAAACAATTTTTCATATTTTACTTTAAATATTTTTTTTATCTCACTCTGTTCAAAGACAAAAAAAATGCATTAAAAATTTAATCCCCTTCTATTTTCTTAAAAATATCTTCCCTTAAATAGTGTTAATTGAAAGCAGTAAACAATTGCGATTAAAAGCGAAACTTAATTTTTATAATATTTACTAAATATTTTCTTTTAATCCATATGAAAATTAAATGTTTGATACATAAAATAGTTAGCATAGCGTTGTTGCTTCAGATTTAGCGGTTTTAACTTTAAGAGGTTGTTTTGGTAATCTTGGTATATTGAAATTAGGTTACACATAATTACGCAAATAATTGAGATTACTATCCTGCTGGAATACCGACTGTCTGGTTTATGTCCAAAGCCTAAGAAAAAGTGTCTTCAGTAGGTCGAAGACTTGACCCTTACCACATATTCAAGTTTTAAAAAAATTATTAATTCAAAGGTTTTTTTTTTTTGCAAAAAACCTTTTTAGCAATGTAAACTTAGATTTATCTAGACTAATTTACATGGCAACTTTGCAAATTCTTTAAGTTCAAACAAAAAAAAATATATATACTGGTAGGTTCCTTTTTTGAAAATATGATAAAATATTACCAAAAAAAATTATTATTAATGTTAAACTAACTAACAATTAGATAAGTAATTAGGTATTAGAAAATATTAATAAAAAGTCAATGCTGCAAAAATTATTGTACTTTGCAGGATTATGATCCGATATCTTCCGAATTTTTTTTATAGCACACTAAAATAATTTTAAAAATTGTTGCTAGATATAGAATTTTTTCCACTAGGCTTTTTTATTTGGTTTGATTACATTACCGTCATTTGAAAGAAAAAGGAACAAGTGTGAGATAAAACGCGTAAAAATCGCAATTATTATTTTATTTTAAAATTATTTAGTTCATGTACCGAAGGGGCCAGACGCCACATTTCAGTGCACAATTCCTGATAGTTTTTCTCAAAGAATTCATTAAATGTCTCGCAAATTTTCAAATTTGCCTCTATATTCCTGATAGTTTTTTTCCCTAGAGGTCGTTGAATATCGTCACTTTAATCACGTCCGACCTATACCTATAGAATAGAGATTAAAATTATAAATAATTTTATGAATTTGTTGAACTATGAATTTTTAAAACATTAATTACTCCATCTATTTGATAGACGTAGCATGAGAGCAAAATTTTTATTGTTCAAAAAAATGTAAGATTTCATAAGCAGTACTTTGTTTAACTGATACAAAATTTTAAAATTATTTTTGTCTTTTTAAAAATTACATATCATACCAGTATATCTGAGAAACCCATAAGGCCTTTCGTTATTATCTAGATTCGCAAATTCCGATGTTTAAAAACAAAATTGACCGCTGGTTAAAAAGCGTCGTCTCTAAACCAAAGTGCCAAAATACAATTGAAATAAAAAAAGAAATTCTAAGCCACGTTTTCGGACCCAGTCTTGAATATTTTTTACAAACTGTATTTTTTCCATGGGAAAATTGAAGCTCCTTACAAGTCTCTATAATCCCACTTTATGAAATTCGTTCAAATGTTCTTTTTTTTCAAAGGAACTCTGATTGATTGGACCAATATAATTCGATATGTCATTTTTAACAATTAAAAACAGCTTTTTAGAACACACCAGAGCCGACATTGATCAATCAAAAAGAAAACAAGTTTTAAAATTAGTTAGTTTCTTTTTAAAATATTTGTGGTAATCTTTTAAAAGAAATTTATAAAACATTATTAAAAATAGTTACATGCACGAAACACTTAACTTGAACAAAATGAAACATGGACTAAATAAAATAAAAAATAGATTCATATAACGAATTCTATTATTTGTTAACCCTTGAGTTAAAATATTTGCAGTTTTTTTTTTTGAAAGAAACTTTTTTCTTTATCCCATAGAACTGACTAATGCATAAACGATAATTTTGAAAATGTCATTCTGTCAAACGAATTCCAATGACAAGCAAAATAAAACTATTGTGAAAACAGATATTTGGGTTTTATAAGGATTGGTTATTTTTATTTGTGAATTATTTTTAAATTTGTATATGCAAACCTGTTAAGTGTTTTTATATAGAAATTTTATGACCTATTATGCTGAATAAACACCCATGGTAATGAAGAGACGGATCTCATTGGAATTGGAATATTAAGCAATCAGTAGAGGGTTCCCAATAGTGTTTAGTGAAATTCGCATTTTTTAAAAAATTTAAATTGGTTTCACTTGTCAAAATGGGCTTTTATATCAGCATGCATTTTTTTTGTAAAAATGTAAAAAAAATACATCACCTCAGTTGGGAGCGTTTTATCTTGCAGTATTATTTTACTTTCAGGCTGCAAAATGATTAGCGTTTAATCATCTTAAAAATTAGTGAATTCAAGAAAATACCTTTATTTACATAGTTCTTAACGGTTTCAAAGTCGTAAATAGTTACCAAAGAAATCATGAATTATCACAACCAACTAATTGCAGTTCCACCTATCGGTAGCAATGTGTAACAAATGTAGAATTATTGTTTTGATGAAGACATACAAAGATTGAAGTGTCTCAGTATAGTAGAGGCTTGATGTAATACTTTATAAGAATCAGACATTTACACTAGACTAATCGACTACATGTAACCTTCAACAAATTCGTTTGCCCATAATGAATGTTCAAACATTTTTTTTTTTTTGTATTTTACCTTAAATGATTTTATTTTATTTTACACTGTACGAAGGCAAAAAAATGCATTAAAATCATAATTTTTTTTCACTAGTTCCTTATTCTTAATCATAGTTTTCTTCCTTCAAATGATGTTAATTGCAAGTTTCAAACAACTGTGATCAACAGCGATATTCAGGTATTATAAATTTTACTAACTACTTTCATTTAATCTAAATGATAACCAAATGTTTGATGTACAGCTGCGGAAATAAAAAAGTACCCACTTAAGGTTATTTCATCCGTAAGTCACCCTATAGAATCGGACCTTTTTGAGATTGTGTACAATTAACATTCTGAGTTAATTGCACGATACAAAATTTGCATAAAGGGCCGTCTTCATATTAAAAATCTTACGATCTTTGAAATTTCCAATGGCAATACCCAATTTTAATAACTTAGAAATGTTAAGCACTCTTGAAAACCCTTAAATCTTAAACAGAAAATATTTTGTTTCCTATTGGATTAACACAGAGACATGTTGGTTGGGATACTTGCTGACAATCGGTCTCGTTCGCCCAATGGTTAATGTGAAAAATGCTCCATATTTTAAGCAAAAAGGGGACTTTCAGTATATAGTATGTTAATTACTGCTAAATATAGCAATAAAACAACAATTGCAATAGAATTTTGATGATTGGACCAAGACAATGCGAAATACTACTATAATTACGTATTTTACATGCCATTTTTTATGAATTTAAAACAGCTTCTTAAAACACAACGTTGCCAGCGCATCCAACGAGTAACGATCAATAAGAAAAATTTTTTTAAAATAAGTTAGTCTCTTTTTTAAATATTCTGGTAATCTTTTAAACGAAATTGATAAAATATTATTAAAAATAGTACAAGCACAAAACACTGAAATTGAACTAATTGAAACATGAATTAAATTAAAAATATATTTATATAACGAATTCTACTTATTTGTTGACCCTTGAGTTAAAACATTTGCATTTTTTGGAAAGCAACTTTTTCTTTATCCCATAGAAAGTGACTAATGCACCAACGATAATTTTGAAAATGTCATTCTCTCAAACGAATTCCAATGACAAGCAAAATAAAATTATGGGGAAAGCAGATATTTGGGTTTTATATGGATTGGTTATTATTATTTGGGAATTATTTTAAGTTTGAATATGCAAACCTGTTTAGTGCTTTTACATAGTAATTTTATGATCTATTATGCCGAATGATCACCCATGGTAATGAAGAGACAGATCTCATTGGAATTGTAGTATTAAGCAATGAAGAGATGGTTCCCACTAGGGTTTAGTAAAATTGGCATTTTAAAAAAAAATTAAATTGTTTTCACTTGTCCAAAATGGGCCTTTATATCAGCATGCAACTTTTTGTAAAAATTAAAAAAATTTTACCAAATCATCTCAGTTGGCAGCGTTTTATCTTACAGTATTATTTTACTTTCTGGCTGTAAAATTATTAACGTTTAATCATCTTTAAAATTAATGAATTCAAGAAAATACCTTTATTTACATAGTTCTTAACGGTTTCAAAGTCGTAAATAGTTACCAAAGAAATTGTGAATTATCACTCCCAACTAATTGCACTTCCACCTATCTATAGCAATTGTAGAATTATTGCTTTGCTGAAGACAAATAATGAATGGAGTGTCTCTGTATAGTAGAGGCTTGATGTAATACTTTATAAGAATCAGACATTTACACTAGACTAATCGACTACATGTAACCTTCAACAAATTCGTTTGCCCATAATGAATGTTCAAACATTTTTTTTTTGTATTTTACCTTAAATGATTTTATTTTATTTTACGCTGTACGAAGGCAAAAAAATGCATTAAAATCATAATTTTTTTTCACTAGTTCCTTATTCTTAATCATAGTTTTCTTCCTTCAAATGATGTTAATTGCAAGTTTCAAACAACTGTGATCAACAGCGATATTCAGGTATTATAAATTTTACTAACTACTTTCATTTAATCTAAATGATAACCAAATGTTTGATGTACAGCTGTGGAAATAAAAAAGTACCCACTTAAGGTTATTTCATCCGTAAGTCACCCTATAGAATCGGACCTTTTTGAGATTGTGTACAATTAACATTCTGAGTTAATTGCACGATACAAAATTTGCATAAAGGGCCGTCTTCATATTAAAAATCTTACGATCTTTGACATTTCCAATGGCAATACCCAATTTTAATAACTTAGAAATGTTAAGCACTCTTGAAAACCCTTAAATCTAAGTTTTTGTTACATTTGGATGAATATTTGAAAAGTTATTCAATCGAATCACTTGTGGACCTTTTGGGGACCATCTCTAAAATGACAAGCAAGCATGCATGTAAAGCCGTCTTTATTTATCAATTACACACGTAATCTTATACACAGTCCCCTAAAGGGTAATTAAAATTTATTTTGTGATTTACTCAGCAAATTATGAATAAAAAATTTTAAAAATTGGGATTTCGCTTCAGCTTCTTGTCTTTAATTTATTTCTTTAAAAAAATTAAGGGGTTTCTATTCATATTTTTTTAAAAATTAATATAATATTTATTTAAAAATATAAAAATTGTTTTAAATACCCCAATATTGAATGCATTTTGTTTGGGTTATTATAATTTCTTTTCAGTAAAAAATTCGTTTCATTATCTTAATTATTTATAGATCGGGATAGTTTTTTATGTGCAACTCATTTAATATTATGGGACCTAAACTTTGCACGTCTCTAACTCCTCTAATAATGCTTAAAAACTAACAAAATTTGGCATTTCGTATTAACATAGGTCAGAAATTTGAAATATGGATTCAAAAAGGTGTGTTGTTATTGGAAATTTTAAAGTTAGTAACATTTTAATATGAAGATGGCCCCTTATGCAAATTTTGTGTCATGCAATTAACTCAGAATGTTAATTGTCCACAATTTCAAAAAAGGTCCGATTCTTTAGGATGAATAACGGAGGAAATAACCTCAAGTGGGTACTTTTTTATTTCCACAGCTGTACCAGTAGTTGTCATAGCGTTGCAGACGGGTTTCTAGCTTATGTCCGGAACCCAATATGAAATACCTTCATACGTCGACGACTTAACTAAGTATAGAACATACGCCATAATTTTTTCCAAAGGAGAAATACAGTTTAACTATTCAATGATTCTTTTTCTCATCAAAAAGGCCTTTTTTCAGAAACTTTAATACAAGATTTTGGTAGGGGACTGTATGCAGTTTGCAATTTTTTTAAATTAAAATAAAAAATGTATATACTGGTAGGTTCCATTTTTGAAAATATGTTCAAGTATTACAAAGCAATAATAATTATGTAAAATTAAATGGTAATTTGAAAAACTAATGCGCGATCAAGTGGGGACCGTTAATGGGCTGCGATCAAGGCATCATAGTCATATGAAATTATATCCAAATATCCAAGTACAAACAAAGCTGGTAATAACTAAAAGTAAAGTGAAAAATGCGCCCGAGGACACACATTTTAAACAAAACGTGCACTTTCATTACATAGCTTGTTAATTACTGCTAAATATATCAATCAAAGAATGGTTGCATACGAATTCTGATTGAATGGACCAAAAAAATTTGAAATACTTTAATTACTTATAGTATAAGTCAGTCTTAAAAACAACTTTTTAGAACACACCGTTACCAGAATAAACCAAACATCAAGTCGAAAACAAATTTTAAAATTAGTTAGTTTCTATATCCTCTTAAGACACAGCTATTACGATCGTGCTGGTATGAAAGAAAATGTTCAAACTTTTCAAAAACATCGATACCGAAGCAGCTGACTTGTACCAGTCGTTATTCGTATAAAATACGAGTTTGTTTTCAAGGAGTTGATGGCATTGAGGGGCCTTGTTTCAATTAAACTCTGAGTCTCATAAACTTGATCAGCGTTATCTGAACGCCGATTTTAAAGAAAGAAAAAATAATGAGACTTCAGCTTCAGAGCTGTCAGCCATGTTATTAAAGCGACGGATCTCATTGGAATTGTGGTATTAAGCAACGATGAGGTTTTCACTACGGTTTAGCGAAGTTAGCAGTTTTTATTTAAAAATTAATATTAGTTTGATAAGTCAAAATGGGCTTTTATATGCAACTTTGCTAAAATGTTAAAATAATGCAACCTTCTTTTTTAAATCTCCCTTCGCAGCGTTGTATTTTACAGTACTACTTTACTTTAAGGCTGTAAGTTGATTAGCGTTTAATAATCTTAATAATTAAAGAATGCAAGAAAATTATTTTATTTACGTAGTTTTTAAAGGTTTCAAAGTCGTAAATAGTTACCAAAGAAATTGTGAATTACCACTGCCACCTAATTGCCCTGCCACCTATTGTTAGCAATGTGCAGCAAATCTAAAATTATTGCTTTGATGAAGGCAGATAATGACTGAAGTGTCTCTGTAAAGAAGAGGCTTGATGTGATACTTTATGAAAATCAGACTTTTAAACCAGACTAATTGACCACAAGCAACCTTCAACAAACTCCTTTTTGCCCAATATAACTGTTCAAATAATTCTTTGTATTTAACTATAAATGATTTTTTTTTATTTTACACTGTTCGGAGACAAATAAAATGCATTAAAAGTATAACTTTATTCATTAATTCGCGGTATTCTCAATCATAGTTGGCTTCCCTTAAATGGTGTTAATTTCAAGCGATAAACAACTTTTTTCTTTTAATCTAGAAACAAAAAAAAAGTTTGATAGACAAAAAGTAAGTACAGCGTCGGGTTTCTGGCTTATGACCGGAACCCAATAAGAGATGTCTTCCACCCTCGACGCCATAACTCCTGCCAAAAAAGTATTACTGTTCTCAAATACAAGGCATTTTACTTTATAAAAACCCTTCTCCTGAACTGAATTAACACAAGTGCTCAGCATGAAAGAAAAATGTATAACGTTTTTAATTTAAAATAAGAAAATGTACATGCTGGTTGGTTCCTTCTTTGAAAATATGTTATTATACGTATTAAGTTTTATTAATTAATAATGTAAAAATATTAGTGCAGTTTTCAGGAATATCAGCTGTTTGTTGAAAATCTCTGTTTTAAAGTTGACAATGAATCCTATTTTAAAATGCTTTATAATTTAATAAATAGATTTTGGATTTCAAAGTTTTCTCATCTAATTTTTAAAGCAGTCTCAATTAAGGTGTGAATTACAAATTTGTTTAAAATATTATGCATAATTCTGAAGTTGTTATATGAAAAATACAATCTTTTTCAAATAAAGTAATGCTTTAAAAGATTTTTTAAAATTTATGACTTAGAATGAAAAATATGTTGATACAGAATTTAATTAAGAAATTTCTTCTGAAGGAATTATTTATTAAAAATGATTTTTTCCTGCTATTCAAAAAAATTTATAATTTTTTAAGCAAATTTCTTGACTTAAAATTAAAAAAAAAAATTATATACTGGTGGAATCCTTCTTTGAATATATGTTCAAGTATTACAAAACAATAATAATATTGTAAAATTAAATGATAATTTGAAAAACTAATATTAAGCCAAAGCTAAAAAAATATTGCAGTTTTCTGGAATATAATCCTAATGTCTTCCAATTTTATTTATACAACAATGAAATAGTTTTAAAATATGCCTCTAGACGGAACTTTTTTTCACACGGTCTAACTGATATTCAATTGTTATGATTTTTACTAAATATTTTCTTATAATATATATATGAAAACAAAATGTTTGATGCATAAAATATTTAGCAGTTTTGATTTGAAGAGGGTTTTTTTTGGTAATTTTGGTGTAGTAAGATTAGGTTACATTTATTTAACCATCTAATGCATGAATTTTTATTTTTATCCCAAGAAAATATATATGAATCTTACTCACACATTATGGGAAAAATACTAAAAAAAATTAAATGCATTATAATTTAAATAATTTCAATTTTTTAAATTTTTTTCATATGACAAAAACCAAATGCAAAATTGCAATTTTGATAATAAGACTAAGCATAATGATAAGCATGTTAGTTGGGATGCTTGCTGTCAATCGGTCTCGTTCGCAATTAAAGTTAATGTGAAAAATACTAAATACGATATCGTTATATAGTTTGTTAATTATTGCTAAATTTATCAATAAAACAAAAATTGCATAAGAACTGATGATTGGACCAATATAATATTCTTACTTATATTATACGCCATTTTTAGGAACTAAAAACGGCATTTTATAACACAGTGGAGCCGAAGTTAATAGCACAATAGAAAACAAGTTTTAAATTTAGTTAGTTTCTTTTTTAAATATTTGTGGTAAGCCCCCCTTTTAAAAGAAATTTATAAAATATTATTAAAAATAGTACATGCACGAAACACTTAACTTGAAAAAATGAAACATGGACTAAGTAAAATAAAAAATAGATTCAAATAACAAATTCCATTTATTTGTTTACCCTTATGATAATACTTTTGCATTTTTTTTGGGGAAATTTTTTTTTCTCTCTGCCTAAGACACATTCTAATGCACCAACGCTAATTTTGAAAATTTGATTATCTCAAACGAATTCCAATGACAAGCAAAATTAAAGTATGGTCAAAACAGATATTTTTGTTTTATGAGGATTGGTTATTATATTTGAGAATTATTTTTTAATTTGAATATGCAAACCTGTTTGGTGATTAAAAGTAGTAATTTTATGATCTATTGAGCTGCCAAACGATCAGCCATGGTATTAAAGCGACGGATCGCACTGAAATTGTGGCATTAAGCAACGAGGAGGGGTTTCTCACTAGGGTTTAGTGAAATTTTCCTTTTTGTTAAAATTAAAATTGGTTTCATATGTCAAAATGTGTTTTTATATCAGCAGACAGCTTCGTAGAAATGTAGAAATAATGCAATATCATCTCAGTTGGTATCGTTTTATCTTACAGAATTTTCTTTATATTAAGGTTGTAGGTCAATTAGCTTTTAATCATCTTAAAAATTAGTTAATGCAAGAAAATAATTTTTTTCGTAGTTATTAACATTTTCAAAGACGTAAATAGTTTCCAAAGAAAGTGTGAATTATCACTATCACCTAATTGCACTGCCACAGGGAAATAGTCTCCAGGGACTTGCACCCGTGGGAAACTGTGCAATCACCACTCACATGACTTTCGGACCAACAGATTTAATCAGCAAGTACTTCGCATATACTCGGTGGGTCTTCAGTGGTACCGTCCCTCGATCGCGGGACCTTCCAGTTCCGGGACACTAACCACTAGGCTACCCACAGCCCCAACATCAACGATATTTTCAATTCATTTAATAAAATAATTCTGTCAATCGATATATCAATAATAAAATACGTTTAAATTCATTTTGTTTAAAGTTTATGTTGTCAAATAACAACAGTATGCACTAGAGGGCAAGGTTAAGTGAATAGGTATGTTCCCGATCCGAAATTAAGGCCCCCTAATTTAAGTTTCTACAAGGCTTTGTGTCTGCTAAGAGGTAGGTGGGTAGGTTTGTACATGTATTTTCCGGTTTGTGCGCTTGATCAGAGATCCACTCAAAAACCTTCATCAAATAAGACAGACACAGACAGAATTTTTACTGACACGAGAGAGAAGAAACACTGAAGGCGAAGGCGGAAATCGAGCCCGCTCCCAGTACAGTGCGCAGACTGTAATGGGATGTGATCAAGGCATTACATTCATATAAAATTACATCCAAATACCCATGTACAAAACAAGCTGGTCGTAACTAAAATTAAAGTGAAAATGCGCCCGTTGATACATATTTTAAACAAAATGTGAACTTTCATTACATAGCATCAATATAACAGCGGTTGCAAACGAATTCTGATGAATGGACCAGCTAACTTGAAATTCTATAATTACTTATTCTATAAGACAGTCTCAAAAACAACTTTTTAGAACACACCGTTACCAGAATAAACTAAACATCAAGTTGAAAACAAATTTTAAAACGAGTTAGTTTCTTCTTTAAACTTCTTCGTCTCTTATTTAAAAGAAACTTCTTTTGAATTGCAAAGTACTGTTGACTGCTTAATTGTTGAACGGTCAGCCATGGTAATAAAGCTCCGGATCGCTTTGGAATTGTGGTATTAAGAAACGAGGTGGAGGTTCCCACTAAGTCGCAAAGAAAGGTTGGAAGAAAACTAGGTTTAAAGAAATTTGACTGAAATAATAATAAAATAGGCCGCAAGTTCACAGGGTCTTTTTGTTTGGTTTATTAGACTGCTGTATTTTGAGAGATAAGTGAACAGATGTGAGATTTGATTAAGTCAGGTTTGATTAAGTTATAGAAAACGAGCATTTGAACTATCGTAGGAAAAGTTTTGGTAGTGACAACATGTTGCTTCTTTTTTTATTGCATTGCTAGGCCAATTTGCAGATCTTTGATGACTATGGTGCAAAATTAAAAAGATTTTCTTACTCAATCAAACCTGTGGGGTGTTCTTCACAACTTCTCACTTATCTATCAAATGACTCACTTATATCAAACTAGCAGTATGGTCCCGCCTTACTTTGAACCCGTTAACTTCGCATTGCTTCCTTTTTGAGGCATGCTTACTTGTGAAAATACACTCAATATCTAAACTTAATTCAATTTGAGTTGGCGCATGCGCAAGAAAAATGCATATAATAACAGAGAATGGGGGGCTGTAGGGAGCCTAGTGGTCAAAGGATCTCGGCTTGAGATCGGAAGGTTGAGATTTCGAGACCCGGTCGCCACTGAAGACCTACCGAGTATATGCGGAGTACGTGCTCGTAAAATCTGTTGGGTCCGAAAGTCCTGTGGTCGGTCATTGCGCAGTTCACCATGGGTACAGGTTCCTGGAGAAAATTTCCCTCCCCTTCAGGGACATGTCTAAATTGTGGAGGTGGAGACAGATGTTGCCATCTGTCAACAGATGGCAGCATCAGTCATATGTGTTTGTGTGTGTCCTGTGTTTGTCCTACTTGACGAGGGTTTATAAGGGGGGTCCTTGCGACCAGCCACACAAGCCTGAAAATATATGTAAACCAATCCAATCCAATCCAATCCAACAGAGAATGGCGTCAAGCCCCTGTTACAGCCCGGTCGTTGTGTTTTGAAGCCCTGTTATGGGGTCTGCCTACGTATTAAAATACACTTAAAATCAAAACAAAATTAAATTCGTGTTGGCGCATGCGCACACAAAAACAAACACTAATAGAGGATGACGTCAAGCCCCCGTTTCGGCCCGGTCCAGGTATTTTCAAGCCCTGTTATGGTTGGTCCCGCACTATGGTAGTAATAGTTAATAGTTTCAATGTAATTGATCGTTGATTAAAATTGACATTTAGTCGTAAAATTCACAATTAATTAATTTATTCTTTAAAATTAATTGTTGCATGTTCCTTCACTGTACAATTCCTAATTTTTCCTCTAAGAGCTCGTTAATATCTCAAAATCCCCCCCCCCCCCCCGAGTTAAATATGGCACATTAATGACGTCCAACCTGGACCTATAGCGATTAATTTATTAATTATTTTATGATTTGCCGAACCATGAATTTTTACATCTTTAATAACTTCATCTATTTGATAGTTACAGCATGAGGATAAATTTGTTATTATTTAAAAAATGTAAAATTTCACAAGCAATAGTCTCTATAAGTTTAACTGATACAACATTTCAGAATTATTTTTATCTTTTTAAAATTTACATATTTTATCAGTGTATCTGAGAAACCCATCAGATCTTTCGTGATTTGCGAATTCCGATGTTTAAAAACAAAATTCCGTCTTAAATATTTTTACAATTGTTTTTCGATTGAAAGTTGTCGATCCTTACAAGTCTCTAAAATGCTACTTTTCGAAATTGGCTCAAATATTTTTTTTTAATGACCAAAAATAAAGGGGGTCGTTTATTTCATAGCCACAACTGGGCAGATAACTTTATAAACAGGCTATTAACTTTTATGAACAGGTGCTCGATTTTGGGACACACAGTATAATTACTTCGTTTATAAGCCATTTTTAAGTATTATAAACAGCTTTTTTCAAATATTAGATAAAGAAACTTCTGATAATTTTTTTTGTAATTTGACGAATTCTTCAATTAAAATGTAAAATATATATACTGGTAAGTTCCTTCTGTGAAATTATGTTCCAGGATTACACAATTTTTTTATTAATAATGTTAAAATAACTATTATTCATTAGAAATGAAATGGAATATTCCGAACCAATTTCAAAAAGAGGGACTATAGAGACCAGCAAGTCAGCTACTTTTATCATATGAAAAAAAAACCGATTGTAAAAAATATTTAATACTTTAAGAAAAATGTTTCTTAGAAAATATTTTGTTTCCTATTGGATTAACACAGAGACATGTTGGTTGGATACTTGCTGACAATCGGTCTCGTTCGCCCAATGGTTAATGTGAAAAATGCTCCTTATTTTAAGCAAAAGGGGGACTTTCAGTATATAGTATGTTAATTACTGCTAAATATACCAATAAAACAACAATTGCAATAGAATTCTGATGATTGGACCAAGACAATGTGAAATACTACTATAATTACGTATTTTACACGCCATTTTTAAGAATTTAAAACAGCTTTTTAGAACACAACGAATCGAGCGTGCAGCGATCAACAAGAAAACAAATTTTAAAATAAGTTTGTTATTTTTAAAATATTCTGTTTATCTTTTAAACGAAATCGATAAAATATTATCAAAAATAGTACTTGCACAAACACTGAAATTGAACACATTGAAACATGAATTAAATTAAAAATAGATTTATATAACGAATTCTACTTATTTGTTAACCCTTGAATTAAAACATTCGCATTTTTTTAAGAAACTTTTTCTTTATCCCATAGAACTGACTAATATACCAACGATAATTTTGAAAATGTCATTCTCTCAAACGAATTCCAATGACAAGCAAACTAAAATTATGGTGAAAACACATATTTGGGTTTTATAAGGATTGGTTATTTTTATTTGTGAATTATTTTTAAATTTGAATATGCAAACCTGTGTATAGTGCTTTTATATAGTAATTGTATAATCGATTATGCCGAATAATCACCCATGGTAATGAAGAGACGGATCTCATTGGAATTGTAGTATTAAGCAAAGAAGAGATGGTTCCCACTAGGGTTTAGTGAAATTGTCATTTTTTAAAAAATTTAAATTGGTTTCACTTGTCAAAATGGGCTTTTATATCAGCATGCAATGTTTTGGGAAAAATAATACAATATCATCTCAGTTCGCAGCGTTTTATCTTACAGTATTATTTTACTTTCAGGCTGTAAAATGATTGGCGTTTAATCAACTTAAAAAATTAATGGATTCAAGAAAATGCCTTTACTTACATAGTTCTTAACGGTTTCAAAGTCGTAAATAGTTACCCAAGAAATTGTGAATTATCACTACCAACTAATTGCACTTCCACCTATCTGTAGCAAATGTAGAATTTTTGCTTTGATGAAGACTGAAGTGTCTCTGTATAATAGAGGCTTGATTTGATACTTTATGAAAATCAGACTTTTACACCAGACTAATTGACCACAAGTAACCTTCAACGTACTCCTTTTGGACTATTAACTGTTCAAATAATTCTTTGTATTTTACTATAAAGCAAAATTTTATTTATTAGTTCCTTATTCTCAATCATAGTTGGCTTCCCTTTAATGATATTAAGTGCAAACGTTAAACAATTGTGATCAAAAGCGATATTTTGGTATTATGATTTTTACTACCTTTTTTTTAAAATACAGACACAAAAATGATTGATAGACCAAAAGTTAGTACAGCGTCACGTTTCTGGCTTATGTCCGGAGCCCAATATAAAATGTCTTCCACCCTCGTCGCCATAACTCTTGCCAAAAAAGTATTACTGTTCATATACACAAGGTATTTTTCTTTGAAAAAAAACCTTTTCATTAACACAATTTGTAAACGATTCTTTTTGCAAGAAAAATTAATAACTTCTTTAAGTTAAAATAAAAAAAATGTATATGCTGGTACGTTCTTCTTTGAAAATATGTTATTATACGTATTAAGTTTTTTTTAAATTAATAATGTAAACATATTACTGCAGTTTTCAGAAATATCAGTTGTCTGTTGAAAATCTCATTTTTAAATTTGACAATGAATCCCATTTTAAAATTCTTCTTTATTTAATAAATAGATTTTGAATTTCAAACTTTTCTCATCTAATTTTTAAAGCAATCTTAATCAAGATGTAAAATACAAATTTGTTTAAATTTTTACACAATATTCTGAAGTTGTGATATGAAAAATACAATCTTTTTCAAATTAAGTAATCCCTTTAAAGATTTTTATTTAATTAATGTCTTATTATGAATAGTATGTTGACACAAAAATTATTAAGAAATTTTTTCTGAAGGAATTATTTATTAAAAATGATTTTTTCCTGTAATTCAAAAAAAAAAATTCTAATATTTTAAGCAAATTTGTGTTTTCAAAACTGTTGATAGACATATATTGGTTGATAGACATATATTTTCGGGCTTGTGTGCTTGGTCAGAGATCCACATCGAAAATTTACACCTGAATAATTGACCACAAGTAACCATCAATAAATTCTTTTGCCCAAAATAAATACTCCAACCTTTTTTTTTTATTTTACTTTAAGTGATTTTCATTTATTTTACACTGTACGAAGACAAAAAAATGCATTGAAAGCATTATTATTTTAATTATTAGTTCCTCATTCTCAATCATAGCTGTATTCCCTAATGGTGTTATTTGCAAGCGGGGTCTTTTTGTTTGGTTTATTAGACTGCTGTATTTTGAGAGATAAGTGAACAGATGTGAGCACTCGTTAGGTTTGGTTGAGTTATAGAAAACCTGCATTTGAACTATCGTAGGAAAATTTTGGTAGTGACAACATGTTGCCTCATTTTTTATTGCATTGCTAGGCCAATTTGCACATCTTTATTGATAGTGGTGCAAAATTAAAAAGATTTTCTTACTCAACCAAACCTGTGGGGTGTTATTCACAACTGCTCACTTATCTATCAAATGACTCACTTATATCAAATTACCTATAAACCAATCCTAAAATTTATTAATTTATTAATTTATTAATTATGTTAAAATAACTATTATTCATTGGAAATGAAATTTAATATTCGAACCAATTTCAAAAAGTGGGATTATATTAGAGACCTGCATGTCAGCTACTTTTATCATACGAAAAAAAACCGTTTGTAAAAAATATTTAATACTGGCCGAGAAATGTGGCTTAGAAAATATTTTGTTTCTTTTTGGATTAACACAGAGACATGTTGGTTGGGATACTTGCTGACAATCGGTCTCGTTCGTCCTTATGGTTGATGTGAAAAATGCTCCATATGATTCAAATTTTAAGCAAAAGGGGACTTTCAGTATATACTATGTTAATTACTGCTACTTATTTTACAGTATTATTTTACTTTAAGGCTGTAAAATGATTGACCTACCGGTAGCAATGTGTAGCAAATGTAGAATTATTGCTTAGAGGAAGACACATAAAGACTGGAGTGTCTCTGTATAGTACAGGCTTGATGTGATACTTTATGAATATCAGACTTTTACACCAGACTAATTGACCACAAGTAACCTTCAACGAATTCTTTTGCCCCAAATCCCATCTTCTGCCCAAATAAAAATGTTATAGTTTTAAAATTATTGGTAACAATCTGGGGCTAAACGACCCCAGCCCGCTTCTATATCTGTATTTTGCCTATAATTTTTTTTTCATTCAATCAATATTGAAATACGTATAGTGATCCGAAAAATAGTAAATTTTATTCCATACATCTTCGATACAATGCGCCTGAGAATTCTTATTCGTAGCAAAGCTACCCTCTTAAAACGAACGAGCGATTTTAACTCAGTTATATGTAGTTAATTTTTACTCCTCCAGTCTAGAAAAAGCACTTATCCTAGAGGAGTGGATCCTTTGTGTGTTAAATCTCCAACAGGATCACTCCAAACGAGTGATTTTAACTCAGTCTGAGTTAATATTAACTCCTTTCCAGTGTCGAAAATGCACTTCTCCTACTGGAGTGGATTTCACTCTGTTGCTTTAAGAGTGTACTTCGGAACCCAACGAATAAGAAATTGTTGCATAAAATATCAATGGATAGCAGCACAGTCATCAACTTATTGACAGTACATGATGTATGCAGGGTGTCCCAAAATTGATCACCTGTTTTAAAAAGTTAATAAAAAAGAACTGGATAGAGATGGTAACACAAATTTTGCTGAAAGCGAATGAGTCGTGTCTTGAATTTGATATGGAACACTTTATTATCTTATTTATGTTTAATTACGTTATTACACTTTATTATGTTCAATCAAACCGACAGATTGCGCTACAATACCGTGTGTTGGCTGTATGAAAGAACTAAACATACCTATACACCGAAAAGAAGGACACGTGGTCATAAATGTCCAGCTCTGACCACGTGGCCTTCTTTTTGGTTTTAGAGTGAGCAGACTGTTAGCGTAATGGACTGCTATCAAAGCACCAAATTCATATGAAATTACATCCAAATACCCAAGTACAAAAAAAAGCTAATAGTAATTAAAACTAAAGCGAAAAGTGCGGCCGATGATACAAATTTTAATAAAATGTGAACTTTCATTAAATAGCATCAATGTATCAACTGTTGCAAACGAATTATTTTGATGAATTCACCAAAGCCAATTTGAAATACTATAATTACTTATTTTATAAGTCAGTCTTAAAACCAACTTTTCAAAACACACCGTTACCAGAGAAGTTCAAATAACAATTTGAAAACAAATTTTAAATTTAGTTAGTTAATTTTTAAAGATATTTCTGGTAATCATATAAAAAATTGATAACATATTGTTAAAAATGGTTCACAAGTACGAAATACTACACTTGAACAAATTGAAACATGAACTAAGTAACATTAAAACTAGATTTATATAACGAATTCCATTTATTTGTTAAACTTTGAGTTGAAACAGATGCATTAAAAAAAAAAACTTTTTCTCTATTCCATAGAACCTGTCTAATGCACCAATGCTAATTTTGAAAATGTGATATCTCTCAAACGAATTCCAATGACAAGCAAAATAAAATTATAGCAAAATAATATATCAAAACAGATATTTGGGGTACATAAGGATTGGTCATTGTTATCTGCGAATTATATTTTAGTTTGACTATAACAATCCTGTTTGGAGCTTTGAAATAGTAATTTTATGATATATTATGCCGAATGATCATCCATGGTAATAAAACGATGGATCGCATTGGAATAGTGGTATTAAGCAACGAGGTGGGGGTTCTCACTGGGGTTTAGTTTAACATTTTTTTTAAAAATTAAAATGGTTTCATGTGTCAAAATGTGCTTTTATATCAGCATGCAACTTTGTAAAAATGTATAAATAATACATCATCATCTCAGTTGGCAGCGTTCTATCTTACAGTATTATTTTACTTTCAGGCTGTAAAATGATTAGTGTTTACTCATCTTAAAAATTAATGAATTCAGGAAAAACCTTTAATTACATAGTTCTTAACGGTTTCAAAGTCGTAAATAGTTACCAAAGAAATTGTGAATTATCACTACCAACTAATTGCACTTCCACCTATCGGTAGCAATGTGTAGCAAATTCAGAAATATTGCTTTGAAGAAGACTGAAGTGTCTCTGTATAGTAGAGGCTTGATGTGATACTTTATGAAAATCAGACTTTTACACCAGACTAATCGACCACAAGTAACCTTCAATAAATTCTTTTGCCCAAAATAAATGCTCAAATTTTTTTTTTTTTTGTATTTTACTTTAAATGATTTTCTCTTTATTTACTCTGTACGAAGACAAAAAAAATGCATTAAAGTCATAATATTATTCATTATAGTTCCTTATGCTTAATCATAGTTGTCTTAATTCAAATGATGTTAATTGCAAGTTTCAAACAACTGTGATCAAAAGCGATATTCATTATAAATTTTAATAACTACTTTCATTTAATCTAAATGAAAACCAAATGTTTGATGTTACCAATAGTTAGCATAGCGTTTCAGCCGGGTTTCTTACTAGTACGGAACCCAATATGAAATACCTTCCATGCGTCGACGACTTCACTCACGTGTATGGCTCATAAGCCATAACATTTGCCAAAAGAGAAATACAGTTTACCAATGCAAGGCTTTTTTTTTCTTATCAAAAAGCCTTTTCAGAAACTTTTCATTGTAAATGAGTTATGAATACTGTTTGCAGTTTGCGAATTTCTTTTAATTAAAATAAAAAAATGTATATACTGGTAGGTTCCGTCTTTGAAAATATGTTCAAGTATTACAAAACAATAATAATAATATAAATTACATGTGATAATTTGAAAAACTAATATTAAGTCGAAGCTAAAAAATTATAGAAGTTTTCTGGAATACAATCCTAATGTCTTCCGATTTTATTTTTACCACAATATAAGAAATATGAAATAATTTTAAAACATGCCGCTAGACGGAACATTTCTCACAAGGTCTTAGCGATATTTAATTATTATTATTTTTACTAAATATTTTCTTTTAATATATATATGAAAACAAAATGTTTCATTTAAAAAAAGTTGCCATAGTGTACCATTGTAGTTTAGCTTTTGCGGCATTTAATTAACTTAAGGTTTTTTTTTTTTTTTGGTTATCTTGGTAAATTGAATTTAGGTTACACTTAAGTAAGTAAATGACATAATTTATTGGGTTTTTGATAATGTTGGAATATCGGCTGTCTGGTTTATGTCCGGAATCGAATATGAAATGTCTTCCATACGTTCGACGGCTTAATCCATAATGCTTGCCAATATAACCGCTAGCGACCTGGCTTCCCCATTTGGGGACATTTTTAAAAACCTTCCAACAAACAATTAACACATTCATTAGTTCCGAAACTGACCTGGTCCGATAGAAGAAGATCCAAAAATCAGTTTCAGCTTTTGTTTAGATTTACCAGTCATTTCAGGAGGAGGAGGGGACATTTTGAGCCACCTTTTTGGAGGATCACGTGATCCTGCATAAAGCTCTTTAAAACTCTCCCTTCTCCTCCTTCATTCTATTTTAAGGCTTATCTCTTAGCCTCTGGGCTTCTATTTTGTAAATATTATATTATATATATATAATATATATATATATATATTATATATATATATATAATATATATATATAATATAAAATAATGTATATATATTATATTATATATATTATATATATATATATAATATATATATATATGATATATATATATATATAATATATATTATATATAATATTATTATCAGCCCCCTGGGCTTTTGTATTACATAAGGTTAGCCCCATGGGCTTATATATATAGTATTACGTAATGACGGGACTTGTCATTTTCATCTGCCTATATGAGTGAAGGAGGAGGAGGAAAATATTTAAGCTATCCTTTTGGAGGATCACGTGACCCTTCAGAAAAGCTCTTTAGAAAATTCCACTCCTCCTCCTTCATTCATATTTGCTTATAATAGACTATTCTATGTTAATTATGAATTAATTAGTAATTTAATTTATGTTAATTGATATTTTTGTTAATTAGTATATTAAGTTATTCTATTATCGTATTTATAAAGACAGTTGAAATAAAGACACGTTAGTTTGGTTTGTGTTATGACTTTTAATTGATCCTAATATAATACATTTTTGTACAGTTAATATATACAGATGTTTAGAAATCCCAATCGTCATCACTGTCTCCCCATAGTAAATCAGTTAGGTCGGGGGTGTAAGGAGCCTATTGGTCACGATCTCGGACTCGAGATCGGAAGGTTGAGAGTTCGAGACCCGGTGCCACTGAAGACTTACCGAGTATATGCGGAGTACGCGTGCTCGTAAAATCTGTTGGGTCCGAAAGTCCTGTGGTCGGTCATTGCGCAGTTCACCATGGGTACAGGTTCCGGGAGAAAATTTCCCTCCCCTTCAGGGCCATGTCTAAATTGTGGAGGTGGCGACAGATGGCAACATCTGGCATATGTGTTTGTGTGTGTCTTGTGTTGTCCTACTTGACGATGGTTTATAAGCGGGTCCTTGCGATCAAGCACACAAGCCTGAAAATATATGTCAACCAATCCAATCAGTTAGATCCAGGCCCGAGTTTCCGGGTTCAATGTTTTCTTCTTCTGCTGTTTGTGTCACTTTATTTGATGTGGATGATGGAGATGTATTGGTGGAGGCGTCTGTTGTTCTTGTTGGGTTTGCACTTCCTTGAGGGTCGGTCATTGTAGCAATTTCTTTTGTCTGCGGTTGTGACATGGATACACACTTAAAAATGAATGCTCAAAAACGAAGAAAATTTCCTTAATTTTGACGATTCGTTTACTGGCAAATGCTCCGAGTTTTCGTTTCCTCAAAGTGAGGAAATTTGAATCGTCATTTTTATGAGGATTTGAATGTCGTCTCATCTAAAGAAATATTTCGTCATTTTTGAGCATGTGAGTAGAACAATGAGATTCAGTTTCCTCAAAGTCAAGATACAGAATCGTCAAATCACGATCGTAAAAGTGAGGATTCGCGTTTACTCAAAAGTCACGTGATAGTTTGACGAAAGAATCCTCAAAATTAACGAAATGACTTTGGACTCTTGAGGATTTATTGAATGTGGATGATGGAATTTCTTTGTCTGGTGGTTGTGACATGGATATGGATTGATGATTGTAGAGGTACTTTTGATCATCAGATAGATATTTGTCTGCGAGTATGTTTATCCAGCGAGGGTGTAGATATGTGTTGATTTTCTCCAGGAAATCACAAGACTTTAGATTATCATAGATATGCAAGCATCGATCCTCAATGGCCGACTTTGAACCGGGTGCGTTATTCCAGACGTAAGTGTTACTAGTCATGAGGACAGGGGTTGGTCTGAGGTATTCATCGCCACACATTTTTTTATGCACGTAGCACCCTGTCCCCTCTAGCACCTGCTTAAGACTTTCAATCATCCCCGGTTCAAAGAACGGTTCGTTAATGACAATGAGTCGTTTGTTTAAACAATCTTGCCACATAAAGGCATACCCCCCCCCCGTTCCTTGAACGACCATCCCGAAATATACCGCAGCTTTTTGAATAGATTGGGCAATGAAAGTTTTCCCAGAATTTGGTTCCCCTTTCAAAAAGAGTGTGTTTTTCTTTTTATGTGCTTTATTCATCACCTCTATCATTTGGAGGGTGAAGGTGCCAGGGTATATTCCCTGAAAGTAGCACCATTCCTCCATGACGCATGCACTGTCAACAGGGGTGAGGCAAATGTCATTCTTGTCTTCGTATTGAAGAGCAAGAGTCAGAATGGGTGTGTCAAGGCTGGCTTGTCTTTGGAGCTCCAAAGCCTTCTTAAAATTGCTTGTTGCTTAGATTGTGCTTGTGTGTCTTTAATGAGTGTTTGTATGGCTGTCATGTCGTCTACTACTGTACTTTTGCGTTTTTTGGATTGTTTTAGTTCCCGTTTCAATGCCACGTGTTTAATTAATTCAGGTGTGACCCTATTTAACAACTGTAATTTAGAGTTTGATAGCATGTTTTTAAAAATGATATGGCGAGGTGGAATATGCATAAATGCTATGAAATGGGTCGGTGCCACTGATTCCACCGATTTAAATGGATTACACGACTTGGCTATTGAGCTAATTAGTCGGTCATTGTCAAAACACTTACCCCTTGGGATCTCGATGAGTGCATGGTAATGAAGGAAGTCATATTCGCATGTGGCATTTTCACGGCATTTTCACCCTCGGCTGGATGTTCGCAAATGATGATGGATATTTTCGAAATCTGTTAAGGGCCCATGGGTCGTCCAATCGTATATTGTTGATGAAAGCGAATAGTATGAGTCTGTAGTCAAACATCAGGGGTTCATCATGTGAGGTGCTGGCTCGTTCAATTGTGCTGAAAAATGAAAAGTGTAATTCGAATAAATATAAGTAATTAATATGATATGTAATAATTAAGAATGCCGCAGCGACCGTTTTACCTTATGACTTGCTACGATCGTACTTAGGTTATGCTTGGAGTTTCGTTCGGTGGGGTCTCGATATATATGGAGCTCATGTTTGTTTTTGTGGAAGGTGGTGTGTCACGTGATCCTTTAAAAATCCTGCTCGCATTTTCCCTCCCCCTCCTCTATAATAGTTCCCATGTTAAAGCAGGGTCACGTGATCCTCTAAAAAGCAAGCGCGAAGTATTTCCCTCCTCCTCCTACATTCTGATGAAGGAAGAAGGAGGAGGCGTGAGATGTTTAAGCTACCTTTTTTAGGATGAGTCATGAAGTCATTGACACCATACATTCCAGTGATGTCATCCAGGAAAAAATTAAAAGGTCCTGAGAAAAAGCAGTTGTAAAGGACAAACTATTTCCACTGCCTCCCCTCCTCCTCCGGCAGTGGTCATCCTATGCACCCCTATGGGAGAGACCGACCCCTTGCATAGGATGATGTCATCCCATGGCTGTACAAAAAATTTTTATTTTCAGAGCTTAAGGCGTGTCTTGAAGTAACTATTAAACATAATTTTTAAAAAAATTTATATGAAAAACATACTTTTTAGCATATATTTGCATGAAAAGTAAGCTTACATTTAGAATATATGTGTTGAATTTTGCTTTGGTAAACCTTGTCATTTTTGACGTTATCTTGACGGGTCAATCTGCGGTGGAATACTGTCAATCAACTGATTTGAAAATATAGTTTTTGAATTAGGTCGCTATTACGGAATTGCATAATTGAAGAACTTTGTGGGAGAGCGTGCTAGGTGACGTAATGTGAAAACCAGATATTGAGATTCAAAGTTGTTAGTCTTCTCTTAGATTCGTTAAAAAGGGTACTTTTAAAAGGCCAAAAAGTATACTTAACTTAAGGTTTATGAAAAACGGTGAAATTTATTATATTTTATAAAGAAGGTTATAATATGTTCATTGTCTAAAAAATCTTTTTTTACAAAATTGTCACTTTGCTTGTTTTTAAACTAAGCCCTTCAATCAACCTGTAACATGGCTTCCTCTGCACAGATATATCCACACTATTATTTCGCAATAAAATAATATAGTCTCAAGTCAAACATTTTTTTATGATTTAAGTACAAATTTTCCAGTTTAATACAGTTAAATTACGCAGTAATCTATGAAGATTTAAGGTGTCGAATAATGTTTGGTTTTTAAAAACCTAAAATGAAGACATGCATTTTTTAGTTTTTTAAATTTTGGTAACAATCTGGGGTTAAACGGTCCCAGACCGCTTCTGTGTGTAGCCCATACTTTTTAATTCTCTCAACATTAAAACACGTTTAGTGATCTGAAAAATAATAGTTTTTATTCTATACATCTCCGATACGATGCGCCTGAGAAATCTTATTCGTAGCAAAGTTACTTCATGACCTAACGGTTAAAAAATTGCAGCATAATATTTCAATAGATAGCGAATTTGTTGGGGAGGTGTTTTTTTTTAAATATTTTGTTGCGTTTTTTTGGTGTCTGCTTTTGTGAAAAGTGTGACGGTGATGAGTTTTCAGGATGGGTAAAAGGACGGGATGATGACGGATAGAGTATAATAGGGCTAGAAGGTTCTTGGGTGGGTGTTCTTAGAGAATGAGGTGGGGTAAGAGTGATCAGGGTCGTCCTGAGGGGTGTGTGAAAAGTGATTTCGCGCATGGCCTCGCACTTTGAGAGGGGGACACGAATTAACTCAAAACATGAAAAAAAGAGTAAATTAGTCCTTGAATTTAAAACAGTTGCTTCAATTAGAATTGTTTCAAAATTTGATTAAAAGTCTTTTTTTAAAAAATGAATCGAAAAGTGGGATATTTTTGCTCTAAGTTTTTTTTCCCTAACGCTCCAATGCATGATTTTTATTCCAAAAGATGCCAAAAAATGCCTTAAACAGCATCAATGCCAGCAACTCCTAAACCCTTTCCAACCGGGCTCGCACGATCGTGCTAGTATATAAGAGAACGTTCAAGATCTTCAAAAATATCGATACCGAAGCAGCTGACTTGTGCCAGACGTTATTTGGATAAAACAAGTAGGTTTGTTACAGAATATGTCAGTTAAACCACTTCCACACAATTTATATGCTCCCAGGATACACACAATTTATACACCGCACAAAGAAAATATCGAGTTCAAAATTTTCATTAATATTCTTTCGCAAATTAAAAATTACTCATTATCGTTTTCTAAATTTGTTTGAAATTCGTAAAATAATAATGCAATATTTTAATAAATATCTTTTAGTCGCCACAATTTAATTTATAGTTCAAAAAATACATAATTAGTAAAATTGATACTTTAAAAAAAACAAGCCAAACCTCGCATAATTTTATGCAAAATTATAATTTTGTATACATCTTTATTCGTTTATATATAATGAACCATCAAAAGTCCATTGTGATAATACAACAATCCAAACCAAATTATTTCGCATAAATAAATATTCTTTCAAAAGGTTTTATTTTTCTTTTTAATAAAGTTTCTCGTACGTTTGACGAAATGGCAACAGTCAAAATATTAAATGAAAATGGAATTTGCATGTTACTTCAATTTAGATTACATTTTAGTTATTTAATTTTTAAATATACTTCTTATTTAAATTTTTCAATGAAATTTGGGATGTAAGAATTGTTATATGCCTGATTTTTTGCTTTAAAATGACGTATCCCACTTGCTTGTGTGACGTCTGGTTCGTTCGGTGAAAGTGGGTGACGAACAGACAGACGGACTGAACGATTATTAAACGTTCCACTTTTTGCGTTGTAAACGTAGTGTGGTAGCTAAAATGACTTTGTTTTCAAGAAGTTGTTGGTATTGATGCTGTTTAAGTAATCTTTCGATAAACTCAAACATTTTAGTCCCATAAACATGAATCAGCGCTATTTGAGCGCCGATCTTAAAGAAAAAGACGTGAAGAAAGACTAACATCGCTGTGAAGTCATATATGGTAATACTAATAGCGACGGATCTCATTGGAATTGTGGTACTAAGCAACAACTTGAGGGTTCCCACTAGGGTTAAGGAAATTAACATCTTTTTTAAAATTTAGATTATTTTGATTTGTCAAAATAGGCTTTCATATGAACATGCGACTTTGAAAACGTGTTTTAAAGATTGCAACCTTTTCGTTAAAAAATCTCCCTTCGCTGCGTTTTATTTTGCAGTAATATTTTGCATTAAGGCTGTAAGTTGATTAGCGTTTAATAATCTTAAAAATTAAAGAATACAAGAAAATTCCATTATTTACATAGTTTTTAAAGGTTTCAAAGACGTAAATAGTTACCAAAGAAATTGTGAATTACCACTACCACATAATTGCACTGCCACCTATTGGTAGCAATGTGCAGCAAATCTAAAGTTATTGCTTTGATGAAGGCAGATAATGACTGAAGTGTCTCTGTATAGTAGAGGCTTGATGTGATACTTTATGGAAATCAGACTTTTACACCAGACTAACTGACCACAAGTTACCTTCAACAAAATCTTTTTTTGCCCAAAATAACTGTTCAAATAAATCTTTGTATTTTACTATAAATGATTTTCTTTTTATTTTACGTTATTACGAAGAAAAATATAATGCATTAAAAGCGTGATTTTATTCATTAGTTCCTTATTCTCAATCATAGTTGGCTTCCATTAAGTGGAGTTAAATGCAAACGTTAAACAATTGTGGTCAAAAGCGATATTTGGGTATTATAATTTTTACTACCTTTTTTTTATCCAGATACAAAAAAAGTTTGATGGACAAAAAGTTAGTACAGCGTATGGTTTTTGGCTTATGTTCGGAACCCATTATAAATTGTCTTCCACCCTCAACGCCATAACTCTTGACAAAAAAGAATTACTTTTTATAAATATTTTTATCTAGGCATTTTTAAAATAAAAAAACACCTTTCCATATTCAAATTGGAAAACGATTCGGGATGCTAGACAAGTTCATAACTTTTTTAAGTTAAAATAAAAAAAAATGTATATGCTGGTACGTTCTCCTTTGAAAAAAAGTTATCATACGCATTATTTTTTTAATTAATAATGTAAAAATATTACTGCAGTTTTCAGGAATATCAGTTGTTTGTAGAAAATCTCATTTTTAAAGTTGACAATGAATCCCAATTTAAAATTCTTCATTATTTAAGGTAGGCGAATACCCAAAATACTAAAAATTTTACTATTACTTTAATCTTTTTTCAAAGTAGGCATAGTGATTTCAAATATAATGAATAATACTATTTAGGATTTTTTTATTTAAATATTTTGTATTTATTTTAAACGGTGTTTTTCTACTAAAAAAAGTGGTGTGCGCTAACAAGTCTACCACATTGAATTTTCATCCTATAAACATGAATTATAAGTTAAATTCTTCGTTTTGATCTGATGCATGCAATGAATTTCTAGAGTTACATACAAATTACAAGAAAAGATGTTATTAAGAAAAATGTTTTAAATTAACCACACAAAAAAAAAAAGATTTTTTTTCGATTAACTTACACTTGGACATTTTTTTAAAAAAAGGTTGTATATTTACACCAGATTTTAGTGGTTCAACGCACAGATATATATTGAAATAGCATCTGTAAAAAATTTCAGGTAAATTAATGTAAAACTTTTTATGCTAGAAGTGTTAGCGTAAACCCCTTTTTTTAGTTGAATCCATTATATCTAAATAAAAAAATTGCCCAAAAAGCATTGTTCATTATATTAGAAATCACTATGCCAAATTTGGAAAAGATTAAAGTAATAGTAAAAATTTTATAATTTTGGGTACTCGCCTACCTTAATAAATAGATTTTGAATTTCAATCTTTTCTCATCTAATTTGTAATGCAATCTCAATCAAGATGTAAAATACAAATTTGTTTAAATATTATACAATTTTCTGAAGTTGTTATATGAAAAATACAATCTTTTTCAAATTAAGTAATCCTTTGAAAGATTTTTTTAATTAATGACTAATTATGAATAGTATGCTGACACAGAAATTAATAAAGAAATTTCTTCTGAAGGAATTATTCATTAAAAATGATTTTTCCTGTAATTAAAAAAAATTATAAAATTTTAAGCAAATTTGTGTTTTTCAAAATCGCGAATTTCTTGAATTAAAAAAATGTATATACTGGTAGAATCCTTCTTTGAAAATATGTTCAAGAATTACAAAAAATAATAATAATAATAATGGAGAAATAAATGATAATTTGAGAAACTAATAAAAAGGCAATGCACAAAAACAATTGCAGTTTCCAGGAATATGTTCCGACTATGTTCCGATTTTTTTTTACAGCAAATAAATAATTTTAAAATATGCCACTAGATGGCACTTTTTTCACTAGGTCTTTTTTTTGGTTCTATTAGATTACCGTCATTTAAGAGATAAGTGAACATGTACAGGTGTGAGCACCAGGCTTGGTTGAGTTCAAAACCGCACGAATGAACTATCGAGTTAAAAGTTTTGGTAGTGACATGTTGCCTCTTTTTTTATTGCATTACTAGGCCAATTTGCACATCTTCATTGACCATGGTGTTAAATTAGAAAGAAAGGCAGTTTAATCACGTCCGACCAATAACAATAGAATAAAAATTAAATGATAAATTATTTTATGTTGAACCATGAATTTTAACAACATTAGTTTCTCCATCTATTTGATGGTTTTAGTATGAGAGTAATTTTTTTATTATTCAAAAAAAATTAATTGCAAACCACCAATTGTTTTAAAAAGTAAAAAAATTGAAAAAATGAAAAGTTGAAAGTTGAAGAAAATGAAATTGAAAGTTTAAAACTGAAGCAACGTTTTAAAATTATGTTTTTGTTTTTAAAAGTTACAATTTATACCAGTGTATCTGAGTTTTCCGTCAGACGTTCCATGATGGTCTAGATTCGCGCATTCCGATGTTAAAAAACAAAATTGACCGCTGGTCAAAAAAACGTCGTCTTCTAACTAAGGTGAAAAAATACAATTGGAAAAAAAGTTCTAAGCCACATCTATCAGGCTGTATTGAACATTTTTGATAAGCTTTCTTTTCATATGATAAGTGTAGCTGACTAAAGAGTCTCTATAGTCCCACTTTTTGAGATTTGTTCAATATTTTTTTGTAAAATTATTTATTTGAAATGAAATAGAATATTCGAATCAATTTCAAAATGTGGGACTATGGAGACCTGTAAGTCGGCTATTTTTTACACATGAAAAGACCGTTTGTAAAAAATATTCAAAACATTGGGATAAATGTGGCTTAGAAAATATTTTGTTTTCAAATGGATTAACACAGAGGTAAGGTAATTGTGATACCTGCTGTCAATATGTCTCATTCGCCCATAAGGTTAAAGTGAAAAATGCTTCGGATGATCCAAACGTTAAACAAAGTGTGAACTTTTATTATATATAATATGTTAATTACTGCTAAATATATCTATAAAGCAAAGGTTGCATACGAATTCTGACGAATGGACAAAACCATTTGACAAACTAAAATTAGTTTTCTTAGAAGCCATTTTTTAAATGATAAAAAAGGCTTTCTAGAGACTCCTGCGGAGCTATTAATCCTAAACCCTAAAAGAAAATCAATTTTCAAATTAGTTTCCTTTTTAAAATATTTCTGGTACTCATTTCAACGAAATTATTGGAATATGTTCTAAAAAACAGTGCATTCACGAAATCCTGAACTTGAACGAATCGGATCATGAATTTAGTAATATTAAAAATAAATTTATATTACGAATTCCATTTATTTGTTAATATTTGAATTAAAATAGTTGCATTTTTGCAAAAAACATATTTTTTATACCATAGAAACTTTCGAATGTACCAACGCTGATTTTGAAAATGTGATTCTCTCAAACGAATTCTAAAGACAAACAAAATAAAACTTTTCTCAGAACAGATATTTGGGTTTTATAAGGATTGATCATTATTATCTGTGAATAATGTTGAATGACAGCAAATATTGCTGCCTAAAACAGATAATAAAACTTTTCAGTTTTTTATTTATTTATGTTTCAAGTCGAAATTGTAAAGTATTCATAGTTGTAATGCACTTGTTAGTAGTAATAAATAACAGTTGTAATGTAATTAATAGTTGATTGAAATTTCCATTTCGTGGAAACAATCACAATTAATTATTTAATTTTAAAATCAATTGTTGCTTGTACCTAATAGGTAGTTTACCATATTTCACTGCACAATTCCAGATACTTTTCTCAAAGAGCTCGTTAAATATCTAGCACATTTTCCACTAGATTCCTGATAGGTTTTTTTTTCAGTCAAAGGTCGTTAAATATCGGCGCTTTAATCACGCCCGACCTATACCTATATAATAGATATTAAAATGATACATTATTTTATATATGTTGAACCATGAATTTTTACAAACCATAGTTACATCATATAGTTTATAGTTGAAGAGTAAATTTTTTATTATTAAAAAAAATGTAAAATAACACAATCAATTGTTTCTTTAAGTTTATCTGATACAACATTTTAAAATTATTTTTATTTTATTAAAAGTTACATTTTATACCAATGTATCTGAGAGTTAATACAGATCTTTCATGATGATCTAGATTCGCGCATTCCGATGTTTAAAAACAAAATTTACCGCTGGTTAAAAAAACGTCGTCTCCTAACCAAAGTGCCAAAATACAATTCGAAAAAAATTCTAAGCCACATTTCTCAGGCTGTATTGAATATTTTTTACACATTTTTTTTTCATATGATAAGTGTAGTTGACTTAAGAGTCTCTATAATCACACTTTATGATTCGTTTTTGTTTTTTGTAAAATTATTTATTTTATCTGAAATAAAATATTCGACCCAATTTCACGAAGTGGGGTTATAGAGACCTGTATGTCAGCTAATTTTTACACATGAAAAGACCGTTTGTAAAAAATATTCAGAGAACAGCGGGATAAGTGTGGCTTAGAAAATATTTTGTTTTCAAATGGATTAACACAGAGGTATGTTGGTTGGGATACTTTCTGTCAATTAGTCTCATTCGCCCTTAAGGTTAAAGTGAAAAATGCTTCCAATGATTCAAATGTTAAAAAACCGTGAAATTTTATTATATAGCATGTTAATTACCACAAAATATATCAATAAAACAGACTTCGCATACGAAATCTGATTAATGAACAAAGCCATTTGTTATACTATAATCAGTTCTTTTGGTAGCCATTTTTTAAATATTAAAAAAGGCTTTCTAGAGCACAACTATGATTACGAAGGTATATACTACAAACTCTAATGAAAATCAATTTTAAAATTAGTTTCTTTTTTTAAATATTTCTGGTAATAATTTCAAAGAAATTTATGGAATATGTTTTTAAAAACAATACGTTCACGAAATCCTGAACTCGAACGAATTGGATCATGAATTTAGTAGTAATATTAAAAATATATTTATATTACAAATTCCCTTTATTTGTTAATATTTGAGTTAAAACAGTTTCACTTTTCTAAAAAAACTTATTTTGTATACCATAGAAAGTATCTAATAAACCAACGCTAATTTTGAAAATGTGATTCTCTCAAACGAATTCCAATGACTAGCATAATAATATTTTTCTGGGCAGGCATCTGGATACGATATGATTTCTAATAAAGCCCTAAAAAATCTATCCCAAAAGGTCATTGTACTTATCACGAATATATTTAACGCATGCCTACAACACTACTACTTTCCAACTGCATGGAAAAAAGCCATTATAATACTTTTTAAAAAACCAGGCAAAAGCCCACTTCTCCCTAGCAGCTACAGACCAATTAGACTCTTACCCAGCTTAGCAAAAGTTCTTGAAAAAATTATTCTGACTAGATTAAACACTTTCTTAGATGCCAATAAGATTATCAATCTTAATCAATATGGTTTTAAAAAAGGACATTCAACAACACACCAAGTTCATAGAAAAGTAGAAATAATTGGAAATGCCTTTAACAACAAAGAAACAGTGGGAGCCGTATTTTTAGATATTGAAAAAGCTTTTGATAGCCTTTGGCATGAAGGCCTAAATATAAAACTTGTCAAACAGAACATACCAAAACCACTAATACAAATTATTAACTCTTTCCTCACAAACAGATGTTTCCAGGTTCGAATCAATAATACATTGTCCAAAGTAGTAACCATTAGAGCCGGAGTTCCGCAAGGAAGCACAATGAGCCCCACTTTATTTAATCTGTATATTAACGATTTCCCTACTCAGACAGACTGTATCGCCCAGTTCGCGGACGATACGGCCATACTAACCAAATCTAAGCATGGTAACATAGCCATTGACAGATTGCAAACAGCGCTATACTTAGTTGAAACTTGGTGTGAAGATTGGAGAGTCAAAATTAATGCACAAAAGAGTGTCTCAGTCCTCTTTAGAAAGCGCAAAACATTGACAAATTATGACACCGATCTTGAGATCTTTAATACTGATATCAAAAATGAGCCACATACCAAATACCTCGGAGTACATTTGGACAATAGACTTAGCTTTAAGGAACATATTAAGCAAACAATAGCTAAAGCCACAGGTGCCAGTGTCAGTCTAAATCCCATCATTGGGGAACACTCCAAAATGTCCCTTAACAACAAGGTTTTACTTCTACAAATACTCTTACAAACAAACTACAAATATTTCAAAATAAAACCCTGAGAAGAATGACAAATGCTCCTTGGTATGTGAGAAATAAGATCCTTCACAGATACCTTAATATTGATTTTATTGACTCAGCAATTCTTTCTGCTTCACATAATTACAAAACCTCAATTGATGGATCTGCATATGAGAACCTTAAAGACATTATCGCTTATGATCATATAGTTGAACAAAAATATAAACATCCATGCACCGTTCATCACGACCCTTCTTGGTAATACCGTTATGACAGTTTTTTCTTTACTAATACTTTTTAGCCTGACGACAAGTTGCCACTTTGAATAACATTGTTATGTCCAGTGTTTAAAGATATGAGTTCATTGTCCTTTTTGGTGTTCATTTTCATCATTGTGTTTTTTATTAGACAAGCCTATCGCTTTGCCCTGGGGTCTCTCCCACGGGTTTTCCACATTATTTTTATATGGACTTTCGTTTACTTTTGGAATGACACAAACGCTCTCCCTTTTTTGGGGTAATTAAGATGGAGAAGTAAGGACGCTTCGCGTCGATACTTCGTATTGCTATTTCGATCTCCGATCTCCGAAACCAACGCTAATTTTGAAAATGTGATTCTCTCAAACGAATTCCAATGACTAGCATAATCAAATTTCGCTCAAAAAAGATATTTGAGTTTTATATAAGGATTGGTTATTATTACCTGTGAATGGTGTAGAAATTTGAATAAGTAAGCATGTTTTTTGTTTTAACCCATTAAGGTCCTTTCAGGTGGCGCTAATTTAAGGTTATGAGACTAAAATGTTAAGAGTTTTACCTTAAAAGTTGCCTTAAACAGCATCAATGCAATTGGGTCAGTTGAAATGTACACTATTGAATACAACGGAGCAATTTTTTAATTGAAAAGTTGATTCATTAAAAATTGAGAATTTTTTTTAAAAGTGTCCCTAAAAAGGGACGCCAGGCATTAATGGGTTAAAATAATAATTCAAATGTATTTTAGCTGCGGAACTGTCTGCAATGGTAATAAAGCAAAGAACCTTATTTTAATTGTGGTATTTATTAAGCAATGAGGTGGGCGTTCCTACACTGCTCAAAACAATTAGGGGAGCACTTTTTAATTCCAAATTTAACTTCACTCCCAACTTTTTAATTTTTATCCTATAAATCTAAAATTTGTTAAAGAGGTTCATTATGCATTCGAAATGAAATAGTAAAAAACAGAAGAAAAAATCTTAAGTTTTTAATACTTAAATTTAAAGGGGGGAAATGGAATAATAACTTTTTAATAAATTATAACAATAAATTTTTTAAAAAACTTTTTTTGTTAAAAATAGTTAAAATATATTTGTAAACATCTGAAAAATGCAAACATGAAAAATTTAGGGTAAATTTATTTTCTAAAACTGTTTTAAAGTTAAATTTATTTTACCATACTTTTCATATTTTCATTAATATAAAAAAATATATTAAATTCTTCAAAATACGTTAATCTTCCATCTAAAGATGTATCTAACTATACATAAGTGGCGAATGTAACTTAGTCAGAAAAAAATCACAAGCTGATGACTCCCAATGGAATCATTGGGAGCGAAAGGATTTAAAACATGTGCTCCCCTAATTGTTTTGAGCAGTGTATTAGAGTGTAGTGAAATTTTCTTTTTTTTTAAATTTAGATTGGTTTCATATGTCAAAATGGGCTTTTATATAAAGATGCAACTTTGATTTTTTTTGTAATATAATGCATTTTTTTTAAATATCAGTTTGCAGCGTTTTATCTTCATTAGTATTACTTTACATTAAGACTGTAGATTGATTAGCTTTAAAACATCGTAAAATTATGTAATGCAAGAAAATACCTATTTTCGTAGTTCTTAACGATTTCAAAATCATAAAGAGTTACCTAAGAATTTGGGAATTATCACTACTATCTAATTGTACTGCTACCTATCGGTAACTATTTGTAGTAAATATAAAAGAATTGCTTTGATGTATACATAAAAAGACTAAGTTTCTCTGTGTAGTAGAGGCTTAATGCGGTAATTTAAGAAAGTCCGACTTTTACGTAGGATCAATTTTCCTCAAAAGTTTAAAAAAATTATTAAGCGAAAGACAATGAAGGAGTTTCCAGAAATTATATATCCAGAAGCAAAAAATTAATTATACAGGGTTCTTATTGCGGACATTTGTCACATTTCCAGTATACTAGGTAGTAAATTTTTTAAAATCATTTTTTTTCACTGCACCCTGGCAGGTATAGTTGGAAATAAGCATACACTGTTGCACACATAGTTATTAAGTCCGTGGTATCCAATGTCTGCTTCGTATTATATAAGGTTGCGTTGGATGCCACCTCAGGGGTCGACCTAGTTCAAAGTTACGAGGTCAACAGTTCTCATGATTGATGTTAATGCAATCCAAACCAAAACAAATTTAACTAATTCTTTTTTCCTTCCTTTTTTATTTAAAATTTTTCTCATTTTCAGTATGATTTCTCTAAGCATGCCTTGAAAGTACTGTTTTAAGTCGCCACAGTCCATTAAAAAGTACTTGTGGATATTTTTATGCGTTAAATACTTTTTGGTATCACAATTGAAAATTCCTCAATTTGTAATTCTTAATATCACTACATCTTCCCTTCATATGCTTCGAAAGCTATATGATTGCTTACACTTTGTTTAGGCATTAAAAATTTTGTCCGCTTCACCCGTATTCTGTTAGTTAGCGCAGAACACACATTTATATCTATTAAATACATTGGTTGTCGTTAAAAAATTATACACTCTTAAAAAAAAGAGTGAATTCCACTTCAGAAGGAGAAGTGCATTTTCAACACTGGAAAGGAGTGAATATTAACTCAGACTGAGTTAAAATCGCTCGTTTGGAGTGATGGCTGTCGGGCTTTACCACACAAAGGATCCACTTCTCTGGGAAAAGTGCATTTTCCAGACTTTAGGAGTGAAATTAACTCAGACTGAGTTAATTCACTCGTTTGTTTCAAGAGTGTAGTCCTCAAGATATTATTTATGAAATTATATTAAATTATTCGTTCAAGTATCAGTAAAATTAAGTTTTGATTTAAGATATTGTGCTACTAATATTCATTAGCCAACTAGTCAAATAAAGTTAAATTTTCGAGAAAAGGAGACTTTTTATTTCTAATTTGAGACGAAGCAGTTAACCCTTTCAGTCCCAGTGCTGCCATTTGGAATCATCTTTCAATATTTTTTTTCCAAATGTTTAATAGAAGTCAGAACTACTATTTTATTTATTTTGAAAATAGCTAACAAGCGTTTCACCTGATTTTTGAAAAGTTCACTTCAGTTCCACATATTTAAAACACAATTTAAAATATTTCGGTTAAAATAATTAGTAATTTTTTTTGCAATATATTCAGATACCTTAAAATACATAACCCGAAGTGTTTTTAGGTAATATATATATTTTTATTTTGTTGTTTATCACAGTTAAAAAATTTTGGCATTATTTCAAAAACTATACAAAAAAATTTTAATGATTTTTTTTCTCTTATTTTTGACCTTAAATAAGCTTATTTTGTGAGGTTTCTGTAGTGTAGTAAATTTTTGGGACTGAAAAGATTAAATTATTCATATAACTTTTCACGGAAGTGATATCAGTCCATTGAGAAAATCACATAGACAATTCATTATATAAAAATTGTAATGGCATTGAATATTTCTGAAGTATACTTCAACAAATTCTATTGCTCAAAAATAAATAGTCGAACAATTTTTTCATATTTTACTTTAAATGTTTTTATTTTACGCTGTTCAAAGACAAAAAAATGCATTAAAAAGTTTAATCCCCTTCTATTTTCTTAAAAATATCTTCCCTTAAATAGTGTTAATTAAAGGCAGTAAACAATTGCAATCAAAAGCGAAACTTGGTTATTATAATTTTTACTAAATACTTTCTCTTAATCCATATGAAAAAATGTTTGATATATAAAATAGTTAGCATAGCGTTGTTGCTTCAGAGTTAGCGGTTTTATCTTTAAGAGGTTGTTTTGGTAATCTTGTCATATTGAAATTAGGTTTCACATAATTAAGCAAATAATTGAGATTACTATCCTGTTGGAATACCGACTGTCTTGTTTATGTCTAAAACCTAAGAAAAAGTGTCTTCTGTACGTCGATGAATTGACCCTTACCGCTTATCAAAGTTAAACAAAAATTAAATCAAATGTTTTTTTTTTACAAAAAACCTTTTTATGCATAGTCACCATATTTGGGCCACATTAATATTTAGCAATTTTGCAAATTCTTTAAGTTCAAATAAAAAATATATATACTGGTAGGTTCCGTTTTTGAAAATATTATTAAATATAACCAAAAATGTTATTATTAATGTTAAAATAACTTATATTTTGGAAAAATTAATAAAAAGTCAATACTGCAAAATTATTGTACTTTGCTGGAATAGGATCCGATATCTTCCGATTTTTTTATAGCACAATAAAATAATTTTAAAAATTGTCGCTAGATATACCATTTTTTCACTAGGTATTTTTGTTTTGTTAGATTAGATTACCGTCTTTTAAAAGAAAAAGGAACAAGCATGAGAAAAAACGCGCATTGAACGATCGTGGGAAAAGTTTTGGCAGTGACAGCATGTTGCCTCTTTTTTTATTGTAATGTCAGGCCAATTTGCACACCTTCATTTGACCATGATGCAATATTTGAAAGATTTTCTTACTCAACCAAACCTAAAGTGTGTTCACAACTGCTCACTCTTATCTATCAAATAACTTACTTATATATCAAATTATCCAAAAAACCAAACGTAAATACCTTGTCAAAAAGGTGCCATCAAGAGACAAATTTTTGATTTATATGGGGGGGGGGGGGATAATTATGGGGGGAAAAGTCTAAAAAGACTCGGGTCACATTCCTGCAGGCTGAAGTCTTTTTGGAAAAAATATCTAATGTTTAAATGAAAATTATCTAAATTAATACAATACAAAAAAATATTTGGGTGGCATCAGACAGCAAATATTACTGCTTTAAAACAGATAATAAAATCATTTCAGTTTTTGATTTATTTATATTTCAAGTCAAAATTCGAATGCATTAATAGCTGTTATGTAATTAATAGTAGTAATAATTAATAATAATTAATAGTTGTAAAGTAATTAATAGTTGATTAAATGTAACACTTAGCGGTAAATTACAATCAATTATTTTATTTTAAAATGAATTTTTTCATGTACCCAAAGGGCCAAACGCCACATTTCATTGCACAATTCCTAAGAGTTTTTCTCAAAGAGCTCATTAAATATCTAGCAAATTTCCAAATTTGCCCCTAGATTCCTGATAGTTTTTTTTCAGAGAGGTCGTTAAATATCGTCACTTTAATCACGTCCGACCTATACCTATAGAATAGAGATTAAAATTATGAATAATTTTATGCATTTGTCGAACTATGAATTTTTTTAATCATTAATTACTCCATCTATTTGATAGACGTAGCATGAGAGCAAAATTTTTATTGTTCAAAAAATGTAAGATTTCACAAGCAGTACTTTGTTTAAGTTAACTGATACAAAATTTTAAAATTATTTTTGTCTTAGTAAAAATTACATTTCATACCAGTATATGTGAGAAACCCGTAAGATCTTTCGTTATTATCTAGATTCGCAAATTCCGATGTTTAAAAACAAAATTGACTGCTGGTCAAAAAGCGTCGTCTCTAAACCAAAGTGCCAAAATACAATTGAAATAAAAAAAAAAAGAAATTCTAAGCCACGTTTTCGGGCAGTCTTGAATATTTTTTACAAACTGTATTTTTTTCATGTGAAAATTGAAGCTCCTTACAAGTCTCTATAATCCCACTTTATGAAATACGTTGAAATGTTTTTTTTTATTTCAAATTATTTTTTGTACAGGAAATATCAAATTCGAACCACTTTCAAAATGCGAAATTATGGAGACCTGTAAGTCAGCTAATTTTATCATATCAAAAACCGTCGGTAGGAAATATTCAATACAGCTGCGAAAATGTGGCTGAGAAAATATTTTGTTGCCAATTGGACTAACATGGAGTCTTGTTGGTTGGAATACTCTTGCTATTAATCGGTCTTTTTCGCCTTTAAGGTTAATGTGAAAAATGGTCCATATGATTCATATTTAAAGCAAAAGGGAAACTATCATTATATAGTACGTTACTTATAGCTGAATATATAGAAAAAAGGTTGCAAACGAATTCTGATGAATGAAAAACGCCAATTGGTATAGTATCGTCGGTAAAATGACAAAACCACGAATGTGCAAAAATAGAAATGTGCTTAGGGATGGAAAACCGTTCAACACTAAACCGGTTTTTGTCTTCGGTTAAACGGGCAAAACCCGTTCTTTAGGTGAACCAGTTAAAACTGAAGAACCTATTTGAACGAAAATCTTAACGGTTAAACTGGAGGAAAATTTTAGAACTGTTAGATAAATCAATTGTAATCTAAAATAAATTGTAATCTAAAATATATCACAATGGGTTTAAATGATATGTTTCGTAAATTGATTATTAACACTGTTGATTCTGATAATGCCTTCAAGCACCAAGAACTAAGCTGCCGGTGAATGCTAGTCCTATGAGATAATAAGTGGCAACAATAATCTTTTTCTATGACATATTAGGCAGCAACATATCAGAAAGGGGCACAGGAAGGACAACTTTTTAAATTAAAAAGAAACACAATCACTTAATGGTTTAATTTTCAGCGTTTATGAAGGTAATATGTTGTATAATATAAATTATTCCTTATGATAAGGTGTTTTTTGTGTTGCGATTTTTCAGTTTTTCAGGATATTCGAAAATCACACCTCTGAGATATGTTTTAAATACCGTGTGATTATAAAGAAACTGCCAACATCTGCGCATCTAGAGTCCGTTCCAGTTAACCGATCAAGATAAAATTTTAAATATAGTTATTTGGAGGTATGTGCTCAAGATTCTGTGAATTTCATGACAGTGGTGCTGCTCACGGTTACAGTAATACTTACATAAACTCGAAAATTTCAAATGGCAACGCCTACTTTTTCCTGTCTCAAAATGTTCAGAGCAGGCGAAAACTTTAATTAGCGCTGAAACGGCGCTTTAATTAGCGCTGATTTGACCAAAAACCGACGCGTTATAAATAACCCTTTAAGACCGGGAATCAGATGGCGTTGATTAAGCTTATGGACTAACTGTAAGCGTTTTATCAAAAAAAAATGTCTTAACCCTTTCAGTCCCAGTGATGCCATTTGGCATCATCACTTTCAATATTTTTTTCAAAATGTTTATGTCCCGTTATGACATCCAAACGCACATCATTCGATTTTTTACATTAGTCTCAATAGAAGTCAGAACTAGTATTTTTTTTTTAATTCAGAAAATAGCCAACAAGCGTTTCATCTGATTTTTGATAAATTCACTTCAGTCCCACATATTTAAAACACAATTTAAACTATTTCGGTTAAAATAATTACTAATTTTTTTTAATAATATGGTCAGATACCGTAAAATATATAACTCGTAGTATTTTTAGGTAATATAAATTTGTTTATTTTGTTGTTTTCCACAGTTAAAAAATTTTAGCATTATTTCAAAAACCATATAAAAAATTTAAATGAATTTTTTTCTTATAGAACTCGTATATTTGACCTAAAATAAGCTTATTTTGTGAATATCAGAAGTTTCTGCAGTGTAGTAAATTTTTGGGACTGAAAGGGTTAAATAGCAAATTTACTGAGTGCACACCTCATTATATGCCAATATACTGCGTGTGCACAAATCGTGTTTTGTTGACTGCTTAAGCCATTTTTTTCGATAAAACTCTTAACAGTTAGTCTCATAAACATAATCAGCTCCACTGACGGCCGGTCTTAAGGGGGTTATTTATAACACAGTTGAGACAGGATAAAGTAGGCGTTGCCATTTGAAATTTTCGAGTTTCTGTAACTGTAACCGTAAACGTGAGCACCACTGTCATGAAATTCCCGGTATCTCGAGCGCATACCTCCAAATAACTATATTTGAAATCTCATCTCGATCGGTTAACTACGACGGACTCTAGAAACGCAGATGTTGACAAAGTTTCTTTATAATCACCCGGTAGTTTATTGAATTGCTTTTTTTACGTAGCTTACTAAACTTTAGAATTCTCACATTATAATAAACGAAATGTTATTTGATGTTAAGTTCTTTTCAACCAGATATTAAGACCCTTTCAGATGGCGCTGATTTAAGGTTATGAGACTAAAATTTTAAGAGTTTTATCGAAGAAGTTATCTTAACAGTATCAATGCCAGCAACTCAAACTTCGTCATTTTATATATACAAATACTGGAAAAGTTGCTTTAAAAATTGCCTTGAACAGCATCAACGCCATACTCCTAAGAAAATTACAACGATTTTTTAAAATTCGCTTTTCGTGTAATTTAATTTTTCACATCTAAGAGTTATTCCGGGCTATAAAGGAGGTTAAATAATTTGTTCCACAAGTGGAACGTTGGCGCATAGAATATTAAAATAGGTGCTTTAATCAATTACTATGGAATATTTTAAGGCAAACGAAAATTTTCAGCGTTATTCGTAAAAGCGCACAAAACAATTTGAAACACTGTAACCATTTTTTTATAATAAAATAATATAAATTTAATAATCCGGAAATTAACAGTTGTAATTGGATGTGATTAAGTTTTTCAACAAAGAGGGAAAAAATAGATGGCTGCAAATGTTCATCCTACCTACCTGAATTAGCTGTGTTAAAGTTTCTCACATAAGTTATAGAAATAGACAGACGGAAAGGATCAAACTTCCAAAACCGGTTTTTCAAAGAAACGGTTTTTAGTAACTTTTAACTGGTACCGGTTAAAACCGGAGGAAAAAAGAACCGTATGAACCGAGAAGGGGTTTTAGTTTTCAAAAACCGCCTATCCCTGGAATTGCACATTCGTGGTTTGTCATTTGACTGACGGTATAATAACTTCCTTTTTAAGCTAATTTTACGTAACAAAACAGCTTTATAACTAAGATATATTAACTACAAACTAAACAAGATTTTGCAATTTGGCGAATTATTTAACTTAAAAATATAAAATATATATACTGGTAGGTTCCTTCTTTGAAAATATGTTCAAGGATTACGCAAAAAAAATTATTATTAATGCTAAAATAACTATTTTCATTAGAAATGAAATGGAATATTCGAACCAATTTCAAAAAGTGGGATTATAGAGAGCTGCAAGTCAGCTACTTTTATCATATGAAAAAACCGTTTGTAAAAAGTATTTAATACTGGCGGAGAAATGTAGCTTGGAAAATATTTTGTATCCAATTGGATTAACACAGAGGTATGTTGGTTGGGATACTTGCTGTCAATCGGTCTTGCTCGCGCTGAAGGATAATGTGAAAAATGCTCCACATGATATCGTTATATAGTTTGTTAATTATTGCTAAATATATCACTAAAACAAAAATTACAAAAGACTCTGATTGATTGGACCAATATAATTCGATAAACTATTCTTAGTTATTTTATATGCCATTTTTAAAAATTAAAAACAGCTTTTCAGAACAAAAAGGTGCGGATATTAACCCAGCAATAACAAAACAAGTTTTAAAATTAGTTAGTTTCTTTTTAAAATATTTGTGGTAATATTTTAAAAGAAATTTATAAAATATTATTAAAAATAGTACATGCACGAAACACTTAACTTGAAAAAATGAAACATGGACTAAGTAAAATAAAAAAATAGATTCAAATAACAAATTCCATTTATTTGTTAATACTTATGTTAAAACTTTTGCATTTTTTGGGGGGAAAACTTTTTTCTCTCTGCCTAAGAAACATTCTAATGCACCAACGCTAATTTTGAAAATGTGATTCTCTCAAACGAATTCCAATGACTAACAAAATTAAAGTATATTCAAAACAGATATTTTGTTTTATGAGGATTTGTTATTATATTTGTGAATTATTTCTTAATTTAAATATGCAAACATGTTTGGTGATTAAAAATAGTAATTTTCTGATCTATTGAGCTGCCAAACGATCAGCCATGGTATTAAAGCTACGGATCGCACTGAAATTGTGGCATTAAGCAACGAGGATTGGTTTCTCACTAGGATTTAGTGAAAATTTTCTTTTTAAAAAATTAAAATTGGTTTAATATGTCAAAATGTGCTTTTATATCAGCAGACAGCTTCGTAGAAATGTAGAAATAATGCAATATCATCTCAGTTGGCATCAATTTATCTTACAGAATTACTTTACATTAAGATTGTAGGTCGATTAGATTTTAATCATAATTTAGTTAATGCAAAAAATTTTTATGCTTAAAAAAAATTAGTTATAATTATAGTGCTTAAAAAATTAGTTAATGCAAGAAAATATTTTTTTTCGTAGTTATTAACATTTTCAAAGACGTGAATAGTTTCCAAAGAAAGTGTGAATCATCACTTTCATCTAATTACACTGCCACAGGGAAATAGTCTCCAGGGACTTGCACCCGTGGGAAACTGCGCAATCACCACTCACATGACTTTCGGACCAACAGATTTAATCAGCAATTACTCTGCATATACTCGGTGGGTCTTCAGTGGTACCGTCCCTCGATCGCGGGGCCTTCGGGTTCCGGGACACTAACCACTAGGCTCCCCACATCCCCAACTTCAACGATATTTTCAAGTCATTTAAAAAAAATCACTTACGTTTAAATTCATTTTGTTTAAAGTTTATGTTGTCAAATAACAACAGTATGCACTAGAGGGCTAGGTTAAGTGAATAGGTAGCTCAAAAACTCAAATATCACTTATATCATGTGACTCAAATGGCTCAAATGACTCACTTGTATCAAATTATCTATAAACCAATCCTAAAAGCTTTGTCAAAAAAGTGCCATCTAGTGGCATATTTTTAAATATTTTTTTTATTATGGGGAAAATATCTGAAAAGATTCGTATCACATTCCTGAAAAATTAGGACATTTTGGAGAAAATATTTCATGGTTCAATGAGAAATTAATAAAAGTAATGCAATACGAAAAAATATTTAGTTGGCAACAGACAGCGAATATTACTGCCTAAAACAGATAATAAAGCTTTTTAGTTTTTGATTTGTTTATATTTCAATTCGATATTCTAATGTATTAATAGATGTAAAGCAATTATTAGTAGTAATAGTTAATAGTTTCAATGTAATCGATAGTTGATTAAAATTGACATTTAGTGGTAAAAATCACATTTAATTATTTAATTCTTTAAAATTAATTGTTGCATGTTCCTTATAGGCTGTATACAAAATTTCACTGTACAATTTCTGATTTTTGCTCTAAGAGCTCGTTAATATCTCACTCCCCCCCCCCCCCCCCCCCGAGTTAAATATCGGCACTCTAATGACGTCCAACCTGTACCGATAGCGATTAATTTATTAATTATTTTATGATTTGCCGAACCATGAATTTTTACATCATTAATAACTTCATTTATTTGATAGTTATAGCATAAGGATAAATTTGTTATTATTGAATAAAATATAAAATTTCACACGCAAGTTTCTTTGAGTTCAATTGATACAACATATATAAAATTATTTTTGTCTTTTTAAAAGTTACATTTTATATCAGTGTATCTGAGATGACTCGTCAGACCTTTCGTGATTGTCCAGATTTGCGAATTTCGATGTTTAAAAACAAAATTTCGTCTTAAATATTTTTACAATTGTTTTTCATGGGGAAATTGTTGCTCCTTACAAGTCTCTATAATGCTACTTTCTGAAATTGGATCAAACGTTCTTTTTTATGACCAAAAATAAAGTGGATCGTTTATTTCATAGCCACTACTGGGCAATTAACTTTATAAACAGGCCTAAACTTTTATAAACAGGTGCTCCATTTTGGAACACCCAGTAAAATTACTTCTTTTATAAGCCATTTTTAAGTATTAAAAACAGCTTGTTACAATGCTGAAAATCGAATTGATCTACAAATGTTTCAGTAATTTGGAGAATTCTTTAATTAAAATTTAAAATATATATACTGGTAGGTTCCTACTTAGAAATACTGTTCAAGGATTACACAATTTTTTTATTAATAATGTTAAAATAACTATAATTCATTCGAAATGAAATGGAATATTCGAACCAATTTCAAAAAGTGGGATTGTAGAGTAGAGACCTGCAAGTCAGCTACTTTAATCATATGAAAAAACCGATTGTAAAAAATATTTAATACTGCCCTAGAAATGTTTCTTAGAAAATATTTTGCTTCTTTTTGGATTAACACAGAGACATGTTGGTTGGGATACTTCCTGACAATAGGTCTCGTTCGCCCAATGGTTATTGTGAAAAATGCTCCATATTTTAAGTAAAAAGGGGACTTTCAGTATACAGTATGTTAATTACTGCTAAATATACCAATAAAACAACAATTGCGATAGAATTCTTATGATTGGACCAATACAATTTGAAATACTGCGATAATTATGTATTTTATATGTCATTTTTAAGAATTTAAAACAGCTGCTTAGAACACAACGAATGAAGCGTGCAACGATCTATAAGAAAACAAATTTTAAAATAAGTTAGTTTCTTTTTAAAATATTCTGGTTATCTTTTAAACGAAATTGATAAAATATTATCAAAAATAGTACTTGCACGATACACTGAAATTGAACAAATTGAAACATGACTTAAATAAAAAAATAGATTTATATAACGAATTCTACTTATTTGTGAAACCTTGAGTTAAAACATTTACATTTTTTTAAAGAAACTTTTTCTTTATCCCATAGAACTGACTAATACACTAACGATAATTTTGAAAATGTCATTCTCTCAAACGAATTCCAATGACAAGCAAAATAAAAATTATGGTGAAAACAGATATTTGGGTTTTATAAGGATTGGTTATTATATTTGCGAATTATTTTTTGAATTTGAATATGCAATCCTGTTTAGTGCTTTTTACATAGTAATTTTATGATCTTATTATGCCGAATAATCACCCATGGCAATGAAGAGACGGATCTCATTGGAATTGTAATATTAAGCAACGAAGAGAGGGTTCCCAAAAGGGTTTAGTGAAATTCGCATTTTTTTAAAATTTAAATTGGTTTCACTTGTTAAAATGGGCATTTATATCAGCATGCAACTTTTTTTAAAAATGTAAAAATAATACAAAATCATCTCAGTTGGCAGTGTTTTATCCTACAGTATTGCTTTACTTTAAGGCTGTAAAATGATTGACCTACCTGTAGCAATGTGTAGTAAATGTAGAATTATTGCTTAGATGAAGACAGATAAAGACTGGAGTGTCTTTTTTTAGTACAGGCTTGATGTGATACTTTATGAAAATCAGACTTTTACACCAGACTAATTGACCACAAGTAACTTTCAACAAATTCTTTTGCCCAAAAAACCCATCTTTTGCCCAAATAATAATTTTATAGTTTTAAAATTATTGGTAACGATCTGGGGTTAAACGGCCCAGCCCGCTGTTAACACAATTTTTGCAGACAGCGAATGAGTCATGTCTTGAATTTGACATGGAACACTTTATTATCTTATTTATGTTTATTACGTTATTACACTTTATTATGTTCAATCAAACCGACAGATTGCACTTCAATACCGTGTGTTGGCTGTATGAAAAAACTAAACACAATTATTCACCGAAAAGAAGGACACTCGGTCAGAAATGTCCAGCTCTGACCACGGGGCCATCTTTTTGGTTTTACAGTGCGCAGACTGTTAGCGTAATGGACTGCTATCAAAGCACCACATTCATATGAAATTACATCCAAATACCCAAGTACAAAAAAAGCTAATAGAAATTAAAATTAAAACGAAAAGTGCGCCCGATAATGCAAATTTTTACCAAAATGTGAACTTTCATTAACCCTTTCAGTCCCAAAAATTTACTACACTACAGAAACTTCTGATATTCACAAAATAAGCTTATTTTAGGTCAAATATACGAGTTCCATAAGAAAAAAATTCATTTTAATTTTTTATATGGATTTTGAAATAATGCCAATTTTTTTAACTGTGGAAAACAACAAAATAAAAATATATATATTACCTAAAAACACTTCGAGTTATATATTTTAAGGTCTCTGACCATATTATTAAAAAAATTTAGTTATTATTTTAACCGAAATAGTTTAAATTGTGTTTTAAATATGTGGAACTGAAGTGAACTTATCAAAAATCTGGTGAAACGCTTGTTGGCTATTTTCTGAATAAAAAAAAATAGTAGTTCTGACTTCTATTGAGATTAATGCAAAATATTGTCTAATAGAACAAAGTGTGAAGAATCGAGCTGTGTGTTTGGATGTCATAACGGGACATAAACATTTTGAAAAAAATATTGAAAGTGATGATGCCAAATGGCATCACTGGGACTGAAAGGGTTAATTAGCATCAATATATCAACGGTTGCAAACGAATTCTGATGAATGGACCAAAAGCCAATTTGAAATACTATAATTACTAATTTTATAAGTCAGTCTTAAAACCAACTTTTCCAAACATTCCTAAATCTGAATCAACTAAATATCAATTTGAAAATTTTAAATTTAGTTAGTTAATTTTTAAAGATATTTCTGGTAATCATATAAAAAAAATTATAACATATTGTAAAAATAGTACAAGCACGAAATACTACACTTGAACAAATTGAAACATGAACTAAGTAACATTAAAACTAGATTTATATAACGAATTCCTTTTATTTGTTAAACTGACTTGAAACAGTTGCATTAAAAAAAACTTGTCTCTATTCCATAGAACCTGTCTAATGCACCAGTGCTAATTTTGAAAATGTGATTATCTCAAACGAATTCCAATGACAAGCAAAATAAAATTATAGTCAAAACAGATATTTGGGGTACATAAGGATTGGTCATTGTTATCTGTGAAATATATTTTAGTTTGAATATAAAAAACCTGTTTGGAGCTTTAAAATAGTAATTTTATGATATAATATGCCGAATGATCATCCATGGTAATAAAACGATGGATCGCATTGGAATAGTGGTATTAAGCAACGAGGTGGGGGTTCTCACTAGGGTTTAGTTTAACATTTATTTAAAAATTAAAATGGTTTCATGTGTCAAAATGTGCTTTTATATCAGCATGCAACTTTGTAAAAATGTATAAATAATGCATCATCATCTCAGTTGGCAGCGTTCTATCTTTCAGTATTATTTTACTTTCAGGCTGTAAAATGATTAGTGTTTAATCATCTTAAAAATCAATGAATTCAAGAATATACCTTTAATTACATAGTTCTTAACGGTTTCAAAGTCGTAAATAGTTACCAAAGAAATTGTGAATTATCACTACCAACTAATTGCACTTCCCCCTATCAGGAGCAATGTGTAGCAAATTTAGAATTATTGCTTTGATGAAGACTGAAGTGTCTCTGTATAGTAGAGGCTTGTTGTGATACTTTATGAAAATCAGACTTTTACACCAGACTAATCGACCACAAATAACCTTTAACAAATTATTTTGCCCAAAATAAATGTTCAATTTTTTTTTTGTATTTGACTTTAAATGATTTTCTTTTACACTGCACGAAGACAAAAAAAAATGCATTAAAGTCATAATTGTATTCATTAGTTCCTTATTCTTAATCATATAGTTGTCTTCCTTCAAATGATGTTATTTGCAAGTTTCAAGCAACTGTGATCAAAAGTGATATTCATTATAAATTTTAATAACTACTTTCATTTAATCTATACGAAAACCAAATGTTTGATGTACCAATAGTTAGCATAGCGTTGCAGCCGGGTTTCTGACTTAAGTCCGGAACCCAATATGAAATACCTCCAAACGTCGACGACTTCACTCACGTGTATGGCTCATTAGCCATAACATTTGCCAAAAGAGAATTACAGTTCAACAATTTAAGGCTTTTTTTTTCATCAAAAAGCCTTTTCAGATATTTTTACAGACAGTTGATAATTTTTGCTTGCAGTTTGCGAATTGTTTTTTAAAAGGAAATAAAAAAAATGTATATACTGGTAGGTTCTGTCTTTGAAAATATGTTCAAGTATTACAAAACAATAATAATAATGTAAAATTACATGGGATAATTTGAAAAACTAATATTAAGTCGAAGCTAAAATATTATATAAGTTTTCTGGAATACAATCCTAATGTCTTCCGATTTTATTTTTACCACAATATAAGAAATATGAAATAATTTTAAAATATGCCGCTAGACGGAACATTTTTCACAAGTTCTTAGCGATATTATTATTATAATTTTTACTTAATATTTTCTTTTTATATATATAAATGAAAACAAAATGTTTGGTTATAAAATAGTTACCATAGTGTTGTTGCTTTAGTGTTAGCGGTTTTAATTTCAAAAGGTTTTTTTTTTGTTATCTTGGTATATTGTTAATATAACGGTATATATAACGTTTGCCAATATAACCGCTTGCGACCTGGCGTCCCCATTTGGGGACATTTTTAAATTATTCCCCACAAACAATTAACACGTTAATTTGTCCCGAAATCGACCTGGTCCGATAGAAGAAGATCTTAATATCAGTTCCAGCCTTTGTTTACAGGTACCAGTCATTTATTTCGATAATAAATGAAGTTAAACGGGGGTATGCTATATTAGAGTTATTAAAATTTTTTTTATTTTTTTTCATAATTTTCAAAAAGTTGCTTTTAGTAGTTAATTTTAAAGACATTTTGCACTTAAAACAATGTTAAAATAATCTGTTAACTACAAATAAATGATACAGTCTTTTATGTTGCATTTATATATTACAAAAAATGTGTATTTTTAGAGCTTAAGGCGTGTCTCTAAGTAACTATTAAAATTAATTTTTTTAAAAATGATATGAGAAACATACTTTTTAGCATATATTTGTATTAAAAGTTAGATAAAATTAGGAATATAAGTGTAGAATTTTGCTCGAGTCTAAAGAGGTTAAAACTACAGTTATTAAGGCAAAGGTTTTTTTTTTTTTACAAAAAACCTTTTTAGTACAACAGCGCATTGTCTAAAGAATTCAAGAGTGAAGTTAAAATGTCTAAGAATTCTTTAACTTAAAATAAAATATATATATACTGGTAGGTTCCTTCTTTTGAAATTATGTTGAAGGATTACACAAAAATATTATTAATAATGTTAAAATAACTAATAATTTGAAAAGATTATTAAAAAGTTGATACTCCAAAATTATTGCACTTTGCAAGAATATGATCCGATATCTTCATGTATATAATTATATGATTTTTCATACCACATTACAATAATTTGAAAAATTTAATAATTAAAAAAAAAATTATTTAAAAAAAAATTTTTAGCATCCCACATCGTCATTTTTGACGTCATCTTGACGGGTCAATCTGCGGTGGAATACTGTCAATCAACTGATTTGAAAATATAGTTTTTGAATTAAGTCGCTATTACGGAATTGCATAATTGGAGAACTTTGTGGGAGAGCGTGCTAGGTGACATAATGTGAAAACTAGATATTGAGCTTCAAAGTTTTTAGTCTTCTCTTAGATTCGTTAAAAATTGTACTTTTAAAAGGCAAAACGGTGTACTTAACTTAACGTTTATGAAAAAAGGGTGACATTTATTATGTTTTTATAAAGGAGATAATAACATGTTCATTGTCTAAAAAATCTTTTTTTTTACAAAATTGTCACTTAGTTTGTTTTTAAACTAAGCCCTTCAATCAGCCTGTATCATGGCTCCCTCTACACAGATATATCCACACTATTATATCGTAATAGAGTCATTCCATACCAACTCGCCTAAAAAATGATGGCTGCATGACCGACTCCGATTTTCTTCAAATTTGGTACACTAATTGATGTTATAAAGGCATGGAAAAATCCAAATTTTTAGCTTCCTGCACCTAGTATCTGTGGATATACAGGTCGTCAAAGTTTGTCCACCCCCTCAAAAAACCCAAAAAAATGATGTTATTAAACAATTTAAAAAAATTGTATTAGTGCAATATGAATGTGTTTGATATCTATTTAAACTAGTTGTTTGAAGCATTCAGAAAAAAATATTTTTATGCCTCTAATGAAAATTGTCGAGGTACAGTGCTCTTAGAAGTTGCAACCCGGAAATTGTGATTTTCCCGACTTTACTAAAATTGAGCAAACTAATTAAAATGCTCGGACCCGAACCTGCGACCTTTCGCATGCTAGGCGAGTACCAAACCAATTGAGCGAAGAGATGCATCAGATTTTGTTGACACACACACATCAAATTTTAATATAGCTGTATTTCAAAAATATATAATTTGTACTTTTTTTTAATTATGTATTAGTTGGTAAACGTCCAGCTATATATAAATTCTATTTCTTGTACTTCATCAAACAACCAAGTTTGCTATAAAATAAAGAAATTATTTTTTAATAATTAAATTATTTAATGCATTCGATTTCTTTAATTTTTGTATAGATAGAACAGCTGTTAATACATGCATTGTTACATATTTAATTTCTTTTTCTAATGTTAAGTCTATGGGACAAGGATATTGTATTATCTAAAAACATGTTTATACTCTCAGCAGGATATCTTTTTATGCAAAAAATAAACAGAAGTAAACTCTTTTCTTATGAATAGCTAACACTTCAGTGGATTATTTAAAAAATAAAAGGTTTCTATAGTGCTCCCCTTTATGAGAAAAGTGGCAGCCAATATGGCCGAAAATACATTTTTTTTAACCCTATGGCTTGTATTTAAGGTTAAATATTTCCAAGAAGAAGTTTGAACCAGAGTAATTTATTGTGTAGCTATTTATGGTGATCAAATGTACTCTACCAGAAAGTAAATAAACCTTTGGTTTCCTTTACCTTTTTTTGGAATTAATGTCTCAATTTTAGCAAAATCGGGAAAATCACAATTTCCGGGTTGCAACTTCTAAGAGCACTCTACCTCGACAATTATCATTAGAGGCATTGTAATATTTTTTTCTGAATGCCACAAACAACTAGTTTCCATAGATTCCAAGCATATTCATATTGTAACAATAAATTATAAAAAATTAATAACATCATTTTTCGGATTTTTTGAGGGGGTGGACAAACTTTGAGGACCTGTATATCCACAAATAATAGGTGCAGAAAGCTAATTTTTGCATGCCTTTATAACATCAATCTGTGTACAAAATTTGAAGAAAATCAAAGTTGGTCATGCAACCCTCATTAGGTGAGTTGGCATGGAATGACTCAATAAAGTGATAGTGTCTAGTGAAACATTTTTAATGATTTAAGTAGGAATTTTCTAGTTTAATACAGTTAAATTACGCAGTTATCTATGAAGATTTATGATGTCGAATAAATATTTGATTTAAAAACAACTAAAATGAAAGCATGCCTTTTATAGTTTTACAAATTATTGGTAACAATCTGTATATTACATATTTTGATCAACAATAAAACACGTATAGTGATCCTAAAAATAGTAGCTTTATTCTTTACATCTGCAAAACAATGCTGCTGAGAAATCTTATTCGTAGCAAAGCTACTTCGGAACACAACGAATAAGAAATTATGTTTGCGGAATTAATGACAACCCATTTAATTTTTTCAGCGCATTTTTATAACAGATACGAATTTCAAGTTTATTTTTTAAATCTTCCAATAAATATTAGCTTCACAACTTGATGCAGCATAATCTAGCTAGGCCTCAATCAAAAGCTGCATGCGAAACAAATAATGAGAGGTGGGGGTTATGGAATGATAGATTTTTTAAAATTGGAACGAATCGTTATTACACATTTTAAACACATCTTTCTCAGTTTCAATTCCATAAATATCCAAGTCGCAAAAACACTTCTACGTTTGTTTTTCCGATTTTTCATCCCAATAAAAATATTCACCTACTTCATTAAAAAAGCAATTACAAAAAATATTTTCTGGGAAAATATTGCCCCATAATATTACCAAACTTTTGGAAAACCTTACTTATCACTATGAGAAAATTGGTTTTAACAGGAGGAACAAAATATTACACAATATTATCATGCAATAATATTTTGCTATTTTTTTTTTTCAAAATTTTTTTTTAAGATATAGTAATTCGGTTTGTTAAGTACTAATTTTAATGTGGCAAATTTCAATTAATGAGAAATAACGTTAAAAAGTGATTACAAGTTTTTAAAAAATTCGAACTTTCATTAAGTAGCATCAATATATCAAAGGTTGCAAGCGAATTCTGATGAAGGGACCAAGCCAAACTGAAATACTATTACTTGTTTTAAAGTCAGTCTTAAAACCAACTTTTCAAAACACACTGATGAAAGAGTCGTCCAAACATCAGTTTGAAGACAAATTTTTAAATTAGTTTCTTTTTAAAGATATTTCTGGTAATCATTTAAAAGACATTGATAAAATATTATTACAAATAGTACATGTACGAAATACTAAACTTGAACAAATTGAAGCATGAACTAAGTAAAATTAAAAATAGATTTATATAACGAATTCCATTTATTTGTTAACCTTTGAGTTGAAACAGTTGCATTTTTTAGAAAATAAAACCTATTTCTCTATTTCATATAAACTGTCGAATGCACCAATGATAATTTTGAAAATGTTAGATTATCTCAAACGAATTCCAATGACAAGCAAAATAAAATTATGATCCAAACAGACATTTTGGTTCTATAAGGATTGGTTATTTTATTAGTGAATTATTTTTAAATTTGAACATGCAAAACTGTTTGTGGCTTTAAAATAGTAGTTTTATGATCTAATAGCAACCGAATGATCAACCATGGTAATAAAGCAACAGATCTCATTTGAATTGTGGTATTAAGCAACGAGGAGGGGGTTCCCACTAGGTTTTAGGGAAATTGGTATTTTTAAAAAAATTTAATTGGTTTCATATGTCAAATGGACTGATGTAAAAATGCTCCAAATGATTCAAATTTTAAGCAAAAAGGGAACTTTCATTATATAGTATGTTAATTACTGCTCAATATACCAGTAATTGCAATAGAACTCTGATGACTTGACCAATACAAATCGATCTACTATAATAACTTTTCTTGTATTAGCCAATTTTAAGAATTAAAAAAAGCTTTTTGGAAATAACAGTATCAACATTTTCGATCGACACGAAAACAAATTTAAAATTAGTTTAGTTTTCTTTTTAAAATATTTCTGGTAATCTTTTAAAAGAACATTATACAAGTTTATTAAAAATAGTACATGCACGAAACACTGAACTTGATTGAATTAAAACATGAACTAAATAAAATTAAAAGTAGATTTATAAAACGAATTCCATTTATTTGTTACCCTTGAGTTAAAACAGTTTCATTTTTCGGAAAAAACTTTTTCTCTACCCTATAGAAACCGTTTAATGTACTAAAGCTAATTTTGAAAATGTGATTCACTCAAACGAATTCCAATGACAAGCAAAATATAATTATATACAAAACAGATATTTGGGCTTTATAAGGATTGGTTATTATCATTTGTGAATTATTTTTATGTTTGAATATGCAAAGCTGTTTGAGGTTTTTCAGTAACTCTATTATCTATTAGCTGCTGAATGGTCAGCCATGGTAGCAAAGAGATGGATCTTATTGGAATTATGGTATGTATTAAGGGGTCACAGGAGTCTTAAAAATGTGCAAAGAAGGTACTACAAAACATAGTTTGATCTTTCGTGTCATTTTTTGACTACTCATTGTATAAGTATAATTTTTGTATATGTAATTCTACAAGATTTATTTATTATAAAACAAGTTTTAAAATTTATGAAACTTTAGCCAAAACTAAAATAAATGATATTAAACATGAAGCTATTTGAACACATTGTGATTAGGCTTGCGCGGCAAATTGTGAGGTCAAAATTGAAAAAATGACCAAGAAAATGACTTTATATTGTACAAATATGTGCAAACAAAGACTTATACCTAAATTCTCAGCTCAATTTTAATTAGAAATTATTTTTTAAAAAATTTAAAATCAAAATTTTTAAATTTTTATTAATTTTTTTAGAAAAAGTTCTTAAAATAATTTCTAATTCAAATTGAGCTGAGAATTTAGGTATAAGTCTTTCTTGGTCATTTTTTCAATTTTGACCTCACAATTTGCCGCGCAAGCCTAATCACAATGTGTTCAAATAGCTTCATGTTTAATATCATTTATTTTAGTTTTGGCTAAAGTTTCATAAATTTTAAAACTTGTTTTATAATAAATAAATCTTGTAGAATTACATATACAAAAATTATACTTATACATTGAGTAGTTAAAAAATGATACGAAAGATCAAACTATGTTTTGTAGTACCTTCTTTGCACATTTTTAATACTCCTGTGACATTTAAGCAATGAATGGGCTTTCATATGAACATGCAACTTTGCAAAAATGTTAAAATAGTGCAATATTTTTTTTAAATCTTAGTTTGGTTTGTAGTGTTTATCTTCAAGTAGTAAAACTTTGCATTAAGATTGTAGTGTGATTAGCTTTTAATCATCTTTAAAATGATGTAATTCAAGAAAATACCTATTTTCGTGTTCTTAACGATTTCAAAGCTGTAAATAGTTGCCTAAGAAATTGAGAATTATCACTACTAACTAATTGTACTGCCACCTATAGGTATTAATGTGTAATAAAAATAAAAGTATTGCTTTGATGTATACAGAAAAAGACTAAAGTCTCACTGTGTAGTAGAGGCTTAATGCGGTACTTAAAGAAAGTCCGACTTTTACACAGGATAAATTTTCCACAAAAATTCAAAAAAAGCTTATTATTCCAACTAAACGAGAGCAAGAGAAAGAAGGTTTTTCCAGAAATTTTACATCCAGAAACAATAAATTAATTATACAGGGTTCTTATTGTGGACATTTGATACATTTCCAAAATACTAGGTAGTAATTTTTTTTAATTAGATTTTTTCACTGCACCCAGGATACCAAGGTATAGTTGAAAATAATGGATACACTGATGCACGCATGAAGTCTGTGGTATCCAATGTCTGCCTCGGTCCAGAGTTGAAACGGGTCACAAACTGCGTGACCCATGACCCACTGACCCATTCATATACGAGACCCATAACCCAGTGACCCCAGTGACCCGGAATGACTCATTGACCCGGAATGACCCATTGACCCGAAATGGCCCATTGACCCAGAATGACCCATTGACCCGGAATGACCCAGTGAGCCGGACTGACTCAGTGACCCGGACTGACCCAGGAACCTGGTCTGACCCAGAAGCCTGAACTGAGTAACTGACCCAGTTTTCTGAACTGACCCAGTAACATGAATCGACTCAAACTAACCTAGTAATTGCGACTAGGCTAACTAGCACAACAACTTGAACTGAGCCAACTAACCACTTTTTCTAGTGATGCAAAGATGAGGTTAAAAATCACTGTCTCAAGGTCGAAAAACTAAAATTGGAATTGGCTTGACACAAGTGAAACATGGTACTGCTGGTTCTCATCCTTGCAAACTACATCTACAGCCATATCACACTTGACACGCACAAGTAGCAAGTATAATTTTGGTTGTATTATTCAGGCCTCATTAAAATGGGATTTACTATATAGCAGCGAAGTAAAAGAACTATCCATGTAAATTAACAACAGTTATGATCAATTTTCGTTCACATTAAGTCAGATACGTATTACAAAAAGCTTGTAATGTATGCTATTAGCTTAGCTGCGAAGGATGATTTTAGATTCATAATTTGGGATAAAGCTGAATTGAAAGCCAATTTATTAATTATATAAAACAATATATTTTCAAGAATAACAATGTTTATGCAAAATTTACATTATTTTTATTACTGAAACTGAATACTATAGAAAACACGTTTACTGCTGCATAACAACAAAACTAATGTATCACAAACATCTATTCAGTATGCACTGTATATACACTCACTAGTCACTACGCTGTATAGTATGTAACAGATTTACAGTGTTAAAGAATATGGGAATACACAGTTTATTCAAAATGAATAGGCTGGCCTAATGATATATCGAACATAAGTACATAGCATAATCAATATAGAAATTTACTCAAGCATATATGAATCTGATTATTAATTTTGGAATAAAATAAGCTTGAAACTTAAATACTGAATCAAATAAATCCACATTTCAACCCCTCAGAAACTAAAACTTGAGCCTCAACTATGTATAGTCTAGCTAGTTAGTCTACATTCCCAGAATGGTTTGGTCCCTGGGTCATTCCGGGTCAGCGGGTCAGTCCGGGTCAGTAAGTCATTCCGGGTCAATGGGTCAGTCCGGGTCACTAGGTCAGTTTGGGTCATGGGTCACTGGGTCAAATCAGGGTCTGATGGAGTGACCCATGACCCGGTGACTCAGACCAAAAAAGTGACCCAAATGACCCAGATGACCCACTGACCCGGTGACCCGTTCCAGCTCTGCCTCGGTCGATATAAGGTTGCGTTGGGTGCCACCTCAGGTGTCGACCTAGTTCAAAGTTACGAGATCAACAGTTCTCATAATTGATGTTAATTCAACCCAAACCAAAACAAATTTAACTAATTCTTTTTTCCTTCTTTTTTTAATTAAAATTTTTCTTATTTTCAGTACGATTTCTCCAAACATTCCTTGAAAGTACGGTTTTTAGTCGCCACAGTTCATTAAAAGGTACTTGTGTAATTTTTTTTGTAAAATTTTTCTTAATTTCAGTACGATTTCTCTAAACATTCCTTGAAAGTACTGTTTTAAGTCACCACAGTTCATTAAAAGGTACTTGTGTAATTTTTTTTTGTAAAAGTTTTCTTAATTTCAGTACGATTTCTCTAAACATTCCTTGAAAGTGCTGTTTTAAGTCGCCACAGTCCATTAAAAGGTACTTGTGGATATTTTTATGCGTTAAATACTTTTTGGTATCACAATTTAAAATTTCTCAATTTGTAATTCTTAATATCACTACCTCTTCCCTTCATATGCTTCGAAAGTTATATGATTGCTTACACTTTGTTTAGGCATTAAAAATTTTGTCCGCTTCCTTGATATAGCAGACTCAATAACCAATTCTTAGCACACCCGTATTCTGTTAGTTAACGCAGAACACAAATTTATATCTATTAAATACATTGGTTGTCGTTAAAAATTATACACTCTTAAAACAAAAGAGTGAATTCCACTCCAGAAGGAGAAGTGCATTTCGACGCTGGAAAGAAGTGAATATTAACTCAGACTGAGTTAAAGTCACTCGTTTGGAGTGATGGCTGTCGAAATTTCACCACACAAAGGATCCACTCCTCTGGGAGAAGTGCATTTTCCGGACTGGAGGAGTGAAATTAACTCAGACTGAGTTAATGCACTCGTTTGTTTTAAGAGTGTAGTCTTCTAGGTATTATTTATGAAATTATATCAAATTATTATTTCGAATATCAGTAAAATTAAGTTTTGATTTTAGTTATTGTGCTACTAAAATTCATTAGCCAACTAGTAAAATAAAAAAAGTTACATATTCGAAAAAAGGAGACCCTTGATTTCTTATTTGAGACGAAGCAGTTAGCCCTTTTAGTCTCAGTGATGCCATTTGGAATCATCACTTTCAATATTTTTTTCCAAATGTTTAATATAAGTCAGAACTACTATTTTTTTTTATTTTGAAAATAGCTAACAAGCGTTTCACCTGATTTTTGAAAAGTTCACTTCAGTTCCACATATTTAAAACACAATTTAAACTATTTCGGTTAAAATAATTACTAATTTTTTTACAATATCTTCAGATATCTTAAAATTCATAAATCGAAGTGTTTTTAGGTAATATATATAATTTTATTTTGCTGTTTTTCACAGTTAAAAAAATTTGGCATTATTTCAAAAACCATACAAAAAATTAAAATGAATTTTTTTTCTTAATGGAACTCATATATTTGACCTAAAATAAGCTTATTTTGTGAATATCAGATGTTTCTGTAGTGAAGTAAATTTTTGGGACTGACAGGGCTAAATTATTCATATAACTTTTCACGCAAGTGATATCAGTCCATTGAGAAAATCACATAGACAAATCATTATATTAAAATTGTAATGGAATTGAATATTTCTGAAGTATACTTCAACGAAATCTATTGCTCAAAAATAAATAGTCGAACCATTTTTTTCATATTTTACTTTAAATATTTTTATTTTACTCTGTTCAAAGACAAAAAAAATGCATGAAAAATTTAATCCCCTTCTATTTTCTTAAAAATATCTTCCCTTAAACAGTGTTAATTGAAAGCAGTAAACAATTGCAATTAAAAGTGAAACTTTATTATTATAATATATTTAAATATTTTCTTTTAATCCATATGAAAATCAAATGTTTGATATATAAAATAGTTAGCATAGCGTTGTTGCTTCAGAGTTAGCGGTTTTAACTTTAAGAGGTTGTTTTGGTAATCTTGAAATTAGGTTACACATAATCAAGCAAATAATTGAGATTACTATCCTGCTGGACTACCGACTGTTCGGTTTATGTCCAAAACCTAAGAAAAAGTGTCTTCAGTACGTCGAAGACTTGACCCTTACCGCATATTAAAGTTAAAAAAAACAGTTTATTAATTCAAAGGTTTGTTTTTTTTAAAATTTTTTTTTTTTATCAATGTAAACTTAGAGTTGTCTGGACTAATTCATGGCAACTTTGCAAATTCTTTAAGTTCAAATAAAAAATATATATACTGGTATGTTCCTTTTTTGAAAATATGATAAAATATTACCAAAAAATTTTATTATTGATGTTAAACTAACTAACAATTAGATTAGTAATTAGGTATTAGAAAATATTAATAAAAAGTCAATGCTGCAAAAATTATTGTACTTTGCAGGAATATGATCCGATATCTTCCGATTTTTTTTATAGCACAATAAAATAATTAAAAAAAATGTCGCTAAATATAGCATTTTTTCCCACTAGGTATTTTTGTTTGGTTTGATTAGATTACCGTCATTTGAAAGAAAAAAGAACAAGCGTGAGAAAAAACGCGCGTTGAACGATCGTGGGAAACGTTTTGGCAGTGACAGCATGTTGCCTCTTTTTTTATTGTAAGGTCAGGCCAATTTGCACACCTTCATTTGACCATGATGTAAAATTAGAAAGATATTCTTACTCAACCAAACCTAAAGTGTGTTCACAACCGCTCACTTATCTATCAAATGACTCACTTATATCTCAAATTATCAACACAAAAAAACCAAACTTAAGTACCTTGTTAAAAAGGTGCCATCAAGAGACAAATTTTCGATTTATATGGGGGGGGGGATAATTATGGGGTAAAAATTTAAAAAGATTCGGTTCACATTCCTGCAGGCTGAAGTCTTTTTGGAAAAAATATCTCATGGTTGAACGAAATTGTATAAATTAATACAATACAAAAAAATATTTGGGTGGCATCAGAAAACAAATATTACTGCTTAAAACAGATGTTAAAATCATTTCAGTTTTCGATTTATTTATATTTCAAGTCGAAATTCAAATGTATTAATAGTTGTAATGTAATTAATAGTTGTAATGTAATTAATAGTTGAATAAATGAAACACTTAGCATTAAAAATCACAATTAATAATTTTATTTTAAAATTAATAAGTTCATGTACCGAATGGGCCAAACGCCACATTTCATTGCACAATTCCTGACAGTTTTTCTCAAAGAGTTCATTAAATATCTCGCCATTTTTCAAATTTGCCTCGATATTCCTGATGGTTTTTTTCCCCAGAGGTCGTTAAATATCGTCACTTTAATCACGTCCGACCTATACCTATAGAATAGAGATTAAAATTATAAATAATTTTATGTATTTGTCGAGCTATGAATTTTTAAAACATTAATTACTCCATCTTTTTGATAGACGTAGCATGAGAGCAAACTTTTTATTGTTCAAAACAAAATGTAAAATTTCACAAGCAGTACTTTGTTTAAGTTTAACTGATACAAATTTCAAAATTATTTTCGTATTTTTAAAATTAAATTTTAAACCAGTGTATCTGAGAAACCCGTGAGGCCTTTCGTGATTATCTCGATTCGCAAATTCCGATGTTTAAAAACAAAATTGACTGCTGGTCAAAAAGCGTCGTCTCTAAACCAAATTTCCAAAAATACAATTGAAAAAAAAAATAATAAAGATTCTAAGCCACGTTTTCCAGCCGTTTTGAATATCTTTTAAAAAGTGTATTTTTATTTCGTGTGATAATTTTAGCTCCTTACAAGTCTCTACAATCCCACTTTTTGAAATTCGTTCAAATGTTTTTTTGTCTAATTATTTTTTGAACATGAACTAGCATATTCGAACCAATTTCGAAATGTTCAATTATGGAGACCTGTAAAATTTCAAAATGTTTAATTACGGACACCAGGAAGTCATCTAATTTATCATATGAAAAAACCGCCTGTAAACAATATTCAATACAGCCTGAAAAATGTGGCTTAGAAAATATTTTGTTGCCAATTGGACTAACATAGAGCCATCCGCAATTAAGTTGCGGTGTCATCCGCAATTAAGGTTAAAGTGAAAAATGCTCCCGATGATTCATATTTTTAACAAAATGACAACTAAATAAATAGAAAAAGAAGGTTGCAAACGAATTCTGATGAATGGAAAACGCCAATTGATATAGTACAATTACTTCTTTTAAAAGCCATGTTTACGTAATAAAAACAGCTTTTTAACTAAGATGTATCGAATACAAACTAAACTCCGTTTTTGTAATTTGGAGAATTCTTTATCTTAAAATATAAAATATATATACTGGTAGGTTCCTTCTTTGAAAATATGTTCAAGGATTACACACATTTTTTTTATTAATAATGTTAAAATTACTATTTTTCATTAGAAATGAAATGGAATATTCGCACCAATTTCAAAAAGTGGGATTATAGAGACCTGCAAGTCAGCTTCTTTTATCATATGAAAAAAACCGTTTAGAAAATATTTAATACTTCCTGAGAAATGTTTCTTAGAAAATATTTTGTTTCCTATTGGATTAACACAGGGACATGTTGGTTGGGATACTTGCTGACAATCGGTCTCGTTCGCCCCTTATGGTTAATGTGAAAAATGCTCCATATTTTAAGCAAAAAGGAGAGTTTCAGTATATAGTAGTCATAGTATATACCTGCAAGTCAGCTACGTTTATCCAATGAAAATACCGTTGTAAGAAGTATTTTATACTGCCGGATAAATGTGGCTTAGAAAATATTTTACTTGCTGTCAATCGGTCTCGTTCGCACTGAAGGATAACGTGAAAATTGCTCCATATGATATCGTTATATAGTTTGTAAATTATTGCTAAATATATCAATAAAACAAAAATTGCAATAGAACTCTGACGATTGGACCAATATAATTCGATATACTATTCGTAACTTCCATTTTTAAGAATTAAAAACAGCTTTTTAGAGCACACCGGAGCAGATATAAACCGCTCACTAAAAAACCAGTTTTAAAATTAGTTAGTTTCTGTTTAAAATATTTGTGGTAATCTTTAAAAAGAATTTATAAAACATTAATTAAAATAGTACATGCACGAATCACTTAACTTGAACAAAATGAAACTTGGACTAAGTAAAATAAAAAATAGATTCATATAACAAATTCCATTTATTTGTTAACCCTTATGTTAAAACTTTTGCATTTTTATGAGGGGAAAAAACTTTTTTTCTCTCTGCCTAAGAAACATTCTAATACACCAACGCTAATTTGGAAAATGTGATTCTGTCAAAAGATTTCCAATGACAAGCAAAATTAAAGTATGGTCAAAACCGATATTTTTGATTTATGGGGATTGGTTATTATATCTGTGAATTATTTTTAATTTGAATATGCAAACCTGTTTGGTGATCAAAAATAGTAATTTTATGATCTATTGAGCTGCCAAACGATCAGCCATGGTATTAAAGCGACGGATCGCACTGAAATTGTGGCAATAAGCAACGAGGAGGGGGTTCTCACTAGGGTTTATTGAAATTTTCCTTTTTTTTTTAAAATTAAAATTGGTTTCATATGTCAAAATGTGCTTTTATATCGTAGAATCGCTTCGTAGAAATGTAGAAATAATGCAATATCATCTCAGTTGGCATCAATTTATCTTACAGAATTACTTTACAATAAGGTTGTAGGTCGATTAAATTTTAATCATAAATTAGTTAATGCAAAAATTATATAATGCTTAAAAGTTTTAGTTAATTAGTTTATGCTTAAAAATTAGTTAATGCAAGAAAATAATTTTTTTCGTAGTTCTTAACAATTTCAAAGACGTAAATAGTTTTCAAAGAAAGTGTCAATTATCACTACCACCTAATTGCACTGCCACAGGGAAATAATCTCCAGGGACTTGCACCCGTGGGAAACTGCGCAATCACCACTCACATGACTTTCGGCCCAACAGATTTAACCAGCAAGTACTACGCATATACTCGGTGGGTCATCAGTGGTACCGTTACTCGATAGCGGGACCTTCCGGTTCCGAGACACTAACCACTAGGCTCCCCACAGCCCTAACATCAACGATATCTTATAGTCATCTAAAAAAAAAGTTCATGTATGTTTAAAGTCATTTCGTTTAAAGTTTATGTTGCCAAATACCAACAGTATGCACTAGAGGCCTAGGTCAAGTGAATAGGTCAGTTCTCGATAATTAATTAATTCTCCCTAGGTTAAGTTTCCATACGAATTAGTATCTGCTAAGAGGTAGGTAGGTAGGTTGGTACATGTAATTTCCGGTTTGCTTGCTTGATCAGGTACCCACTTAAAAACCCTCATTAAGTAAGATCGACAGAGACAGAATTTACAGAGACAGAAGGAGAAAGTACCGAAGGCGAAGGAGGATCATCAAACCCGTGCCCGGTACAGTGCGCATCAGACTGTTAGCGTAATTAGCTGCTATCAAGGCATCACATTTATATGAAATAACATCCAAATACCCAAGTACAAAAAAACTTATAGTAATTAAAGTTGAAGAGCAAAATGCGCCCGATTATACTACACTCTTAAAACAAACACTACCAATTTACCTCAGTCTGAGTGGATTTCACTCCTCCAGACTGAAAAATGCACTTCTCCTTTTGGAGTGGATCCTTTGTGTGTTAAACCTCCGACAGGATCCGCTCCAAACGAGTGATTTTAACTCACTCTGAGAAAATATGCATGCCTTTAGGGTGTCGAAAATGCACTTCTCCAACTGGAGTGGATTTCACTCTTTTGTTTTAAGAGTGTAAACAAAATGCGAACTTTCATTACATAGCTTGTTAATTACTGCTTAATATATCAATCAAACAACGGTTGCATGAATTCTGATGAATGGACCAATCCAAGCCAATTTGAAATACTATAATTACTTATTCTATAAGTTACTCTAGAAAAAAAACTTTTTAGAACACACCGTTACCAGAATGAACCAAACAACAAGTTGAAAACAAATTTTAAAATTAGTTTCTATTACCTTTAAAGACCGAGCTATCACGATCTTGCGGGTTTAAAAGAGAATGTTCAAGCTCTTCAAAAATATCGATACCGAAGCAGCTGACTTGTACCAGACGTTATTTGTATAAAACAAGTAGGTTTGTTTCAGAATCTGTCACCTAAACAGCTTCCACACAATTTATATGCTCACAGGAAACACACAATTTATACACCTCAGAAAGATATTATCTAATTCTAAATTTTAAACGCCAAAATTAACTATTTTCATTAATATTCTTTCGCAAATTACTCGTTATCGTTTGCTAAATTTGTTTGAAATTCGTAGAATAATGATGCAATATTTTAATAAATATCTTTTACTCGCCACAATTCAATTTATAGTTCGAAATATATATATAATTAGTAAAATTGATGCTTTAAAAATAAAAGCCAAACTTCGCATAATTTTATGCAAAATTATAATTTTGTGTACATCTTTTTTCGTTCATATATAATGAACCATCAAAAGAACTCCGTTGTGATAAAATACAACAATCCAAACCAAATTATATCACATAAATAAATATTTTTTCAAAGGTTTTATTTTTATTTTAAATAAAGTTTCTCGTACGTTTGACGAAATGGCAACAGTCAAAATATTAAATGAAAATGGAATTTGCATGTTATTTCAATTTAGATTAAACTTTTTTAGTTATTTAATTTTTAAATATACTTCTTATTTAAATTTTTCAATGAAATTCGGGATGTAACCTAGCCTGATTTTTTGCTTTAAAATGACGTATCCCACTTGTTTGTGTGACGTCTGGTTCGTTCTGTGAAAGTGGGTGACGGACAGACAGACGGACTGAACGATTATAAAACCTTCCACTTTTTACGTTATAAACGTAGTGTGGAAGCTAAAATGACTTTGTTTTCAAGAAGTTGTTGGTATTGATGATGTTTAAGTTATATTTTCGATAAATTACATACATTTTAGTCTCATAAACGTAAATCAGCGTTATCTAAGCGCCGATCTTATAGGAAATACAAGTTGGTTTGTTACAGAACCTGTCACTAAAACCGCTTCCACACCATATTTATGCTCACAGGAAACACACTTATTATACACCTCAGATAGAAATTCATCTAACAGAGACTTCTAGTTTAGAATTGTAAACGCCAAAATTAACTTTTTTCATTAATATACTTTGTCAAATTAAAAATTACTCATTATCATTTGCTAAATTTGTTTGGAATTCGTGGAATAATGATGCAAATTTTTAATAAATATAATTCTTTTAGTCGCCGGAATTTAATTTGCAGTTCGAAAAATATATAATTAGTAAAAATGATGCGTTAAAAATAAAAGAGAAACTTTGCATATATTTTATGCAAAATTAGAATTCTTTATACATCTTTCTTCATACATATATAATGAACCATCAAAAGAAGTCTATTGTGATATTTCAACAATCCAAACCGAATTATATCACATAAATAATTTTTCTTTCAAAGGTTTTATTTTTATTTTAAATAAAGTTTCTCGTACGTTTGACGAAATGGCAACAGTGAAAATATTGAGTGAAAATGGAATTTGCATGTTATTTCAATGTAGATTAAATTTTTAGTTATTTAAATTTTAAATATACTTCTAATTTAAATTTTTTAATGAAATTTGGGATGTAACCTAGCCCGATTTTTTGCTTTAAAATGACGTATTCCAATTGTTTGTGCGACTTTTGGTTCGCTCATTGAATGAAAATGGAATTTGCATGTTATTTCAATGCAGATTAAATTTTTAGTTATTTAAATTTTAAATATACTTCTAATTTAAATTTTTTAATGAAATTTGGGATGTAACCTAGCCCGATTTTTTGCTTTAAAATGACGCATCCCAATTGTTTGTGCGACTTTTGGTTCGCCCTGTGAAAGTGGGTGACAGACGGACTGAACGATTATAAAACCTTCCACTTTTTACGTTATAAACGTAATGTGGAAGCTAATAGGGAAACCACACGTAACCATACTGCTGAACGGTCATATATGGTAATACTAATAAAGCGACGGATCTCTTTGGAATTGTGGTACTAAGCAACGACTTGAAGATTCCCACTTGGGTTTAAAGAAATTGGCATTTTTTTTTAAATTTAAAATATTTTGATATGTCAAAATAGGCTTTCATATGAACATGCAACTTTGAAAACATGTTAAAAGATTGCAACCTTTTCGTTAAAAAATCTCCCTTCGCGGCGTTTTATTTTGCAGCATTATTTTGCATTTTAGGCTGTAAGTTGATTAGCGTTTATTAATCTTAAAAATTAAAGAATGCAAGAAAATTCCTACATAGTTTTTACAGGTTTCAAAGTCGTAAATAGTTACCATAGAAATTTTGAATTATCACTACCACCTAATTGCACTGCCACCTATTGGTAGCAATGTGTAGCGAATCTAAAGTTATTGCTTTGATGAAGGCAGATAATGACTGAAGTGTCTCTGGATAATAGAGGCTTGGTATGATACTTTATGAAAATCAGACTTTTACACCAGACTAACTGACCACAAGTAACCTTCAACAAACTCTTTTTTTCGCCCAAAATAACTGTTCAAATGATTCTTTGTATTTAACTATAAATGATTTTCTTCTTATTTTTCACTGTACAAAGACAAATCTAATGCATTAAAAGCATAATTTTATTATTCATTAATTCCTTATTCTCAATCATAGCTGACTTCCCTTAAATGGTGAATTGCAAGCGGCAAACAATTTTGATCAAAAGCGATATTTAGGCATTATAATTTTCAATAACTATCTTATTTTAATATGGATACAAAAAAATGTTTGATAGACAACAACGTAGTACAGTGCCGGGTTTCTGGCTTATGTCAGGAGCCCAATATGGAGTGTCTTCCACCCTCGACGCCATAACACTTGTCAAAAATGTATTACTGTTCATAATTTCAAGGAATTTTGCTTACAAAAAACCTTTTCATAAACATACGGAGGAAAAACTGTTATCCACATGTAAGGAAAACTCATAACTTTTAAAAATTAAAGAAAAAATATAAATATGCTGGTAGGTTTCTTCTTTGAAAATATTTTACTGTATGTATTACGTTTTTTAATTAATACTGTGATGGATGGATGTTTGTGTTTTATGGCGCAAGGGCATCAAAGGCCATACTGTGCCAATTGAATTAATAATGTAAAAATATTACTTCAGTTTTCTGGAATATCAGTTGTTTGTTGAAAATCTCAGTTTTAAAGTTGACAATGAATCCCATTTTAAAATTATTCGTTATTTAATAAATAGATTTTGAATTTCAATCTTTTCTCGTCTAATTTGTAATGCAATCTCAATCATGATGTAAAATACACATTTCTTAAAAATATTATACAATATTCTGAAGTTGTTTTATGAAAAATATGATTTTTTTTCAAAATAAGTAATCCTTTAAAAGAATTTTTTAAATTATGACTCATTATGAATAGTATGTTGACACAGTCATTAATTAAGAAATTTCTTCTGAAGGACTTACTTATTGAAAATGATATTTTTCTGTAATTCAAAAAATTGTATAATATTTTAAGCAAATTTGTGTTTTTCACCATGATTGAGATTGTATTAGTATGTTAAGAATTGATGAATGCAAGAAAATACCTTTATTTACATAAGGGGTGTTCCAAAATGGACTACCTGTTTTTAAAAGTTAATAAAAAAGAAATGCATAGAGATATTAATACAATTCTTGCAGAAAACAACTGAGTCATTTCTGGAATTTGATATGGAACACTTTATTATGTTAATTCCCTGTTTATGTTATTACAATTTATTTTATGTTCAATTTAACAGACAAATGGCGCTTCAATACCGTGTGTTGGCTGTATGAAAGAACTAAGCATGCTTATACACCGAAAAGAAGGACACGTGGTCAGAAATGTTCAGTTCTGACCACGTGTCCTTCTTTTAGGTGTATACGCATGCCTAGTTATTTCATTCAGTTATTATAACTTTTTCTATTTTCTATTTTATTTTTATCATTCCAGATACTTTTCTGATAATGCTCGTTAAATACCTTGTAAATTTTCAAATATGCCACTAGTTCCTAATAGTTTTTTTAAGACAAAGGTCGTTAAATAATTGCGCTTTAATCACGTCCGACCTATACCTATAGAATAGATATTAAAATGATAAATTATTTTATATTATTTGAACCATGAATTTTTACAACATTAGTTACTCCACCTATTTGATAGTTGTAACATGAGAGTAAATTTTTCATTATCTAAAAAAAATTAAAATTTCACAATCAATCATTTATTAAAGTTTAATGGATACAACATTTTAAAATTTATTTTAAAAGTTACACTTTATACCAGTGTATATGAGATTCCCGTCAGACCTTTCTTGATGGCCTAGATCTGCACATTTTGATGTGTAAAACTAAAATTGACTGCCGGCCCATCAGCGCAGTGGCTAGCCTTTGGAGCTGCTGGGCTCGGGTTCGAATCAAGGTAAAGGCATGGATGTTTGTGCTTGTCAATAAATGTTATTTGTCCATGTGTTTGTGTCGTCCTTCTTTGTGTGTCTCTTGTGACTGTCTCTTCTGGCGAGCTGAGTAATGGGCTATAAAGCCTACACTCTCCCTTCTAAAGGGCGCATTCACTGTCATTTGTCAAAATTGACCGCTGAATGTCACCGCTGAATGGACCGCTTGACCGCCAAAAAATGTCGCCTCTAAACCAAAGTGTGTTTATGTTAATCCAATTTAAAAAAAAATCTTAGCCACATTTTTCGGCTGCATTGAATATTTTTTACAAACAGTTTTTTTCATACGATAAGTGTAGTAGCTTTACAAGTATCTATAATTCAACTATTTGAAATTCATTCGAATGTTTTTTTAAAGTATTCATTGGAAATGAAATGGCATATTTGAACCAATTTTAAAAAAAAAAGGATTGTAGAGACCTGCAAGTCTTCTACTTTTATCATATGAAAAAAACATTTGTAAAAAATATTTAATAAAGTCTGAGAAACGTGGTTTAGAAAATATTTCTTTAAAAATTTGATTGAAACATAGGCATGTTGTTTGGGACACTTGATGTCAATCAGTCTCGTTCGCTATTAATGTAATTGTGAAAAACACTCCATATGGATATCATTATATAGTATGTTAATTACTGCTAAATATATAAAGTAAGTATGTTAATTACTGCTAAATATATAAAGAAAGTATGTAAATTACTGCTAAATATATAAAGTAAGTATGTTAATTACTGCTAAATATATAAAGTAAGTATGTTACTTACTGCTTAATATATAGAAAAAAAACGGTTGCAAAAGAAATCCGATGAATCATATTATAACACCACCAACCACCAACCAATAACACCAATTTATATAGTATAATTACTTCTTTTATAAGCCATCTTTAAGTATTAATAACAGCTTTTTAGAAAGGATTTACTAAAAATGGAAAGAAATTTGTAGTTTGGCGAATTCTTCAACTTAAAAATATTAAATATACACTCTTAAAACAAACACTCCGAATTTAACTCAGTCTGAGTGGATTTCACTCCTCCAGACTAGAAAATGCACTTCTCCTTTTGGAGTGGATCCTTTGTGTGTTAACCTCCGACAGGATCACTCCAAACGAGTGATTTTAACTCAGTCTGAGAAAACATGCATGCCTTTAGGGTGTCGAAAATGCACTTCTCCAACTGGAGTGGTTTTCACTCTTTTGTTTTAAGAGTGTATATACTGGTAGGTTCCTTCATTGAAAATATGTTCTAGAATTATACAGAAGGTGATACTAATAATGTTTAAATAACTAACAATAATGTTTAAAAAAACTATATTATTCATTAGAATGGAAATGGAATATTAGAACCAATTTCAAAAGGTGGGATTATAGAGACCTGCAAGTCGGCTACTTTTATCATATGAAAATTCCGTTTAAAAAAGATTTAATACTGCCGGAGAAATGTGGCTTAGAAAATATTTTGTTTCTAATTGAATCAACCCACAGGCATGTTGGTTGGGATGCTTACTGTCAGTCAGTCTCGTTCGCCCTTAATGTTAATGTGAAAAATACTCAATATGATATCGTTATATAGTTTGTTAATTATTGCTAAATATATCAATAAAACAAAAGTTGCAAAAGAACTGATGATTGGACCAATATAATTCGATATACTATTCTTATTTATTTATATGCCATTTTTAAAAATTAAAAACAGCTTTTTTGAACACAGCAGTTGCCGACAAAAATCGATCAATAAAAAAAACATGTTTTAAAATTAGTTAGTTCTTTTTTAAATATTTGTGGTAATCCTTTTAAAAGAAATTTATAAAATATTATTAAAAATCGTACATGCACGAAACACTTAACTTGAAAAAATGAAACATGGACTAAGTAAAATAAAAAAATATATTCAAATAGCAAATTCCATTCATTTGTTAACCCTTATGTTAAAACTTTTGCATTTTTTTTGGAGAAAAACTTTTTGCTCTCTGCCTAAGACACATTCTAATGCACCAACGCTAATGTTGAAAATTTGATTCTCTCAAACGAATTCCAATGACAAGCAAAATTAAAGTATGGTCAAAACAGATATTTTTGTTTAATGAGGATAGGTTATAATATTTCGGAATTATTTTTTAATTTGAATATGCAAACCTGTTTGGTGATTAGTAATTTTATGATCTATTGAGCTGCCGAACGATCAGCCATGGTATTAAAGCGACGGATCGCACTGAAATTGTGGCATTAAGCAACGAAGAGGGGTTTAGTGAAATTTTCCTTTTTTTAAAAAATTAAATTTGGTTTTATATGTCAAAATGTGCTTTTATATCAGCAGACAGCTTCGTAGAAATGTAGAAATAATGCAATATAATCTCAGTTGGCATCGTTTTATCTTACAAAATTACTTTACATTAAGGTTGTAGGTCGATTAAATTTTAATCATAAATTAGTTAATGCAAAAATTAGGTAATGCTTAAAAATTTTAGTTAATTAGTTAATGCAAATATTAGGTAATGCTTAAAAATTTTAGTTAATTAGTTAATGCTTAAAAATTAGTTAATGAAAGAAAATAATTTTTTTCGTAGTTATTAACATTTTCAAACACGTAAAAAGTTTCCAAAGAAAGTGTGAATTATCACTGTAACCTAATTGCGCTGCCACAGGGAAATAACCTCCAGGGACTTGCACCCGTGGGAAACTGCGCAATCACCACTTACATGACTTTCGGAACAACAGATTTAATCAGCAAGTACTCCGCATATACTCGGTGGGTCTTCAGTGGTACCGTTGATCGATCGCGGGACCTTCCGATTCCGAGACACTAACCACTAGGCTCCCCACAGCCCCAACATCAACGATATTTTCAAGTCATTTAAAAAAATCATGTACGTTTAAATTCACTTTGTTTAAAGTTTATGTTGTCAAATAACAACATTATGCACTAGAGGGCTAGCTTAAGTGAATAGGTATGTTCCCGATCCGAAATTAAGGCCCCCCTAATTTAAGTTTCTACAAGGCTTTGTGTCTGCTAAGAGGTAGGTGGGTAGGTTTGTACATGTATTTTCCGTTTTATGCGCTTGATAAGAGATCCACTCAAAAACCTTCATCAAATAAGACAGACAGGGACAGAATTTTTAAAGACACGAGAGAGAAGAAACTCTGAAAACGAAGGCGGAAATCGAGCCAGCTCCCGGTACACTACGCAGACTGTAATTTGCTGTGATCAAGGTATTACATTCACATAAAATTACATCTAAATACTTATGCACAAAACAAGCTGGTCGTAATTAAAATTAAAGTGAAAATGCGCCCGATGATATATTTTTTAAACAAAATATGAACTTTCATTACATAGCATCAATATAACAGCGGTTGCAAACGAATTCTGATGAATGGACCAGCCACTTTGAAATACTATAATTACTTATTCTATAAGACAGTCTCAAAAACAACTTTTTAGAATACACTGTTACCAGAATAAACTAAACATCAAGTTGAAAACAAATTTTAAAATGAGTTAGTTTCTTCTTTAAACTTCTTTGTCTCTTATATAAAAGAAACTTCTTTTGAATTGCAAAAAAAATATTGACGGTTTAACTGTTGAACGGTCAGCCATGGTAATAAAGCGAAGGATCGCTTTGGAATTGTGGTATAAAGAAACGTGGTAGAGGTTCCTACTAGGTCGCAAAGAAAGGTTGGAAGAAAACAAGGTTTAAAGAAATTTGACTGAAATAATAATAAAATAGGCCCCAAGTTGACAGGGTCTTATTGTTTGGTTTATTAGACTGCTGTATTTTGAGAGATAAGTGAACAGATGTGAGATTTGATTAAGTCAGATTTGGTTAAGTTATAGAAAACGAGCATTTGAACTATCGTAGGAAAAGTTTTGGTAGTGACAACATGTTGCCTCTTTTTTTATTGCATTGCTAGGCCAATTTGCACATCTTTATTGACTATGGTGCAAAATTAAAAAGATTTTCTTACTCAACCAAACCTGTGGCGTTTTCTTCACAACTGCTCACTTATCTATCAAATGACTCATATCAAATTACCTATAAACCAATCCTAAAAACTTTGTCAAAAAAGTGCCATCTAGTGGCATATTTTTGAATATTTTTTTTATTATGGGGAAAATATCTGAAGAGATTCGTATCACATTCCTGAAAAATGAAGTCATTTTGGAGAAAATATTTCATGGTTCAATGAAAGTTTAATAAAAGTAATGCAATACGAAAAAATATTTAGTTGGCATCAGACAGCGAATATTACTGCCTAAAACAGATAATAAAGCTTTTTAGTTTTTGATTTGTTTATATTTCAAGTCAATATTCTAATGTATTAATGGATGTAAAGCAATTACTAGTAGTAATAGTAAATAGTTTCAATTTAATTGATAGTTGATTAAAATTGACATTTAGTAGTAAAAATCACAATTAATTATTTTATTTTTTTAAATTAAGAGTTGCATGTTCCTTATCGGCTGAATACAAAATTTCACTGCACAAGTCCTGATTTTACCTCAAAGAGCTCGTTAATATCTCACAATCCCCCCCCCCCCCAGAGTTAAATATCGGCACTTTAATGACGTCCAACCTGTACCTATAGCGATTAATTTATTAATTATTTTATGATTTGTCGAACCATGAATTTTTACATCATTAATAACTGCATCTATTTGATAGTTATAGCGTAAGGATAAATTTGCTATTATTGAAAAAAATGTAAAATTTCACAAGCAATAGTTTCTTTAAGTTTAACTGATACAACATATTTAAAATTATTTTTATCTTTTTAAAAGTTACATTTTATATCAGTGTATCTGAGAAACCCATCAGACCTTTCGTGATTGTCAAGATTTGCGAATTTCGATATTTAAAAACAAAATTTCGTCTTAAATATTTTTACAATGTTTTTCATGTGAAAATTGTAGCTCCTTACAAGTCTCTATAATGCTACTTTCTGAAATTGGATCAAATATATTTATTAATGACCAAAAATAAAGTCTATCGTTTATTTCTTAGCCACAACTGGGCAATTAACTTTATAAACAGGCTATTACATTTTATAAACAGGTGCTCCATTTTGGGACACCCAGTACAATTACTTCTTTTATAAGCCATTTTTAAGTAATAAAAACAGCTTGTTACAAGGCATACAATTTATTTTACCACAATTTTTTTCTTTAATTCGGCGAATTCTTTAATTAAAATTTAATATATATATACTGGTAGGTTCCTACTTTGAAACTATGTTCAAGGATTACACTTTTTTTTAATTAATAATGTTAAAATAACTATTATTCATTCGAAATGAAATGGATTATTCGAACCAATTTCAAAAAGTGGGACTATAGAGACCTGCAAGTCAGCTACTTTTATTATATGGAAAAAAAACCGATTGTAAAAATATTTAATACTACCTGAGAAATGTTTCTTAGAAAATATTTTGTTTCCTATTGGATTAACACAGATACATGTTGGTTGGGATACTTGCTGACAATGGGTCTCGTTCGCCCAAAGGTTAATGTGAAAAATGCTCCATATTTTAAGCAAAAAGAGGACTTTCAGTATATAGTATGTTAATTACTGCTAAATATACCAATATAACAACAATTGCAATAGAATTCTGATGATTGGACCAAGACAATGCGAAATACTACTATAATTACGTATTTTATACGCCATTTTTAAGAATTTAAAACAGCTTTTTAGAACACAATGAATGTTACGTACAGCGATCAACAAGAAAACAAATTTTAAAATAAGTTAGTTTCTTTTTGAAATATTCTGGTTATCTTTTAAACAAAATTGATAAATTATTATCAAAAATAGTACTTGTACATACACTGAAATTGAACAAATTGAAACATGAATTAAATTAAAAATAGATTTATATAACGAATTCTACTTATTTGTTGACCCTTGAGTTAAAACATTTGCATTTTTTGGAAAGCAACTTTTTCTTTATCCCATAAAACTGACTAATGCGCCAACGATAATTTTGAAAATGCGATTCACTCAAACGAATTCCAATGACAAGCAAACTAAAATTATGGTGAAAATAGATGTTTGGGTTTTATAAGGATTCTTTATTTTTATTTGTGAATTATATTTTAATTTGAATATGCAAACCTGTTTAGTGCTTTTACATAGTAATTTTATGATATACTATGCCGAATAATCACCCATGGTAATGAAGAGACGGATCTCATTGGAATTGTAATATTAAGCAACGAGGAGAGGGTTCCCAATAGGGTTTAGTGAAATTCGCATTTTTTCAAAAAAAAATTTTAATTGGATTCACTTGTCAAAATGGGCTTTTATATCAGCATGCAACTTTTTGTAAAAATGTAAAAATAATACAAAATCATATAAGTTGGCAGCGTTTTATCTTACAGTATTACTTTACTTTAAGGCTGCAAAATGATTGATTGACCTATCGGTAGCAATGTGTAGCAAATGTAGAATTATTGCTTAGATGAAGACAGATAAAGACTGAAGTGTCTCTGTATAGTACAGGCTTGATGTGATACTTTATGAAAATCAGACTTTTACACCAGACTAATTGACCACAAGTAACCCTCAACAAATTCTTTTGCCCAAAATCCCATCTTTTGCCCAAATAATAATTTTATAGTTTTAAAATTATTGGTAACAATCTGGAGCTAAATGGTCATAGCCTGCCTTCCCGCTTCTGCATCTGTATTTTGACTATATATATTTTGTTCATTCAATCAATATTGATACGTATAGTGATCCAATAAAAAGTTATTTTTTTTTCTATAAATCACCGATACAATGCAACTGAGAAATCTTATTCGTAGCAAAGCTACCCTTTTAAAACGAACGAACGATTTTAACTCAGTCCGAGTTCATTTTCACTCCTCCAGTCTAGAAAAAGCACTTATCATAGAGGAGTGGATCCTTTGTGTGTTAAACCTCCAACAGGCTCGCTCCAAACGAGTGATTTTAACTCAGTCGGAGTAAGTATTAACTCCTTTCCAGTGTCGAAAATGCACTTCTCCTACACTCTTAAAGCAAAAGAGTGAAATCCACTCCAGTTGGAGAAGTGCATTTTCGACACCGGAAGGGAGTGAATATTAACTCAGACTGAGTTAAAATCACTCATTTGGAGTGATCCTGTCGGAGGTTTAACACACAAAGGATCCCTTCCAAAAGGAGAAGTGCATTTTCCAGACTGGAGGAGTGAAAATCAATCAGAATGAGTTAAAATCTCTCGTTCGTTGTAAGAGTGTACTGGAGTGAATTTCACTCTTTTGTTTTAAGAGTGTACTTCAGAACCCAACGAATAAGAAATTGTTGCATAATATATCAATGGATAGCAGCACTGTCATCAAGTTATTGACAGTGCAGGATAAATACAGGGTGTCACAAAATTGACCACCTGTTTTTAAAAGTTAATAAAAAAGAACTGGATCTCTATCCAGTGTATCCATGGTAACACAATTTTTGCAGACAGCGAAATAGTCATGTCTTGAATTTGACATGGAAAACTTTATTATCTTATTTATGTTTATTACGTTATTGCACTTTATTATGTTCAATCAAACCGACAGATTGCGCTTCAATAACGTGTGTTTTGGCTGTATGAAAGAACTAAACCTGCTTATTCACCGAAAAGAAGGACACGTGGTTCTGAAATGTCCAGCTCTGACCACGTGGCCTTCTTTTTGGTTTTACAGTGCGCAGACTGTTAGCGTAATGGACTGCTATCAAAGCACCACATTCATATGAAATTACATCCAAATACACAAGTACAAAAAAAGCTAATCGTAATTAAAATTAAAGCGAAAAGTGCGCCCGATGATAAAATTTTTTGCCATAATGTCAACTTTCATTAAATAGCATCAATATATCAACTGTTGCAAATGAATTCTGGTGAATGGACCAAAAGCCAATTTGAAACACGATAATTACTCATTTTATAAGTCAGCCTTAAAAGCAACTTTTCAAAACACACCGTTATCAGAAAAAACAAAATATCAATTTTGAAAACAAATTTTAAATTTGGTTAGTTAATTTTAAAGATATTTCTGGTAATAATTTAAAAGAAATTGATAACATATTATTAAAAATAGTACACGCACGAAATACTAAACTTGAACAAATTGAAACATGAACTATGTAACATTAAAACTAGATTTATATAACGAATTCCATTTATTTGTTAAATTTTGAGTTGAAACAGTTGCATAAAAAAAAACTGTTTCTCTATTCCTTAGAACCTGTCTAATGCACCAGTGCTAATTTTGAAAATGTGATTCTTTCAAACGAATTATAATGACAAGCAAAATAAAGTTATGGTCAAAACATATATTTGGGGAACATAAGGATTGGTCATTGTTATCTGTGAATTATATTTTAGTTTGAATATAAAAAACCTATTTGGAGCTTTAAAATAGTAATTTTATGATATATTATGCCGAATGATCATGCATGCACTCTTAGAAATAACACTTTCATTTATGACGATTCATGAATCCTCAAGCTCATTTCGTTAATTTTGAGGATTGTATCGTCAAACTATCACGCGACTTTTGAGTAAACGCGAATCCTCACTTTTACGATCGTGATTTGACGATTCTGTTTCTTGATTTTGAGGAAACTGAATCTCATTGTTGTACCCACATGCTCAAAAATGACGAAATATTATTTTAGATTAGACGACATTCAAATCCTCATAAAAATGACGATTCAAATTTCCTCACTTTGAGGAAACGAAAACTCGGAGCAGCAGCCAGTAAACGGATCGTCAAAATTAAGGAAAATTTCGTTGTTTTTGAGCATTCATTTTTTAGAGTGTGGTAATAAAACGATGGATCGCATTGGAATAGTGGTATTAAGCAACGGGGGTTCTCACTAGGGTTTAGTTTAACATTTATTTAAAAATTAAAATGGTTTCATGTGTCAAAATGTGCTTTTATATCGGCATGCAACTTTGTAAAAATGTATAAATAATACATCATCATCTCAGTTGGCAGCGTTCTATCTTACAGTATTATTTTACTTTCGGGCTGTAAAATGATTAGTGTTTAATCATCTTAAAAATCAATGAATTCAAGAATATACCTTTAATTACATAGTTCTTAACGGTTTCAAAGTCGTAAATAGTTACCAAAGAAATTGTGAATTATCACTACCAACTAATTGCACTTCCCCCTATCAGGAGCAATGTGTAGCAAATTTAGAATTATTGCTTTGATGAAGACTAAAGTGTCTCTGTATAGTAGAGGCTTTTGATGTGATACTTTATGAAAATCAGACTTTTACACCAGACTAATCGACCACAAATAACCTTTAACAAATTATTTTGCCCAAAATAAATGTTCAATTTTTTTTGTATTTGACTTTAAATGATTTTCTTTTACACTGCACGAAGACAAAAAAAAATGCATTAAAGTCATAATTGTATTCATTAGTTCCTTATTCTTAATCATATAGTTGTCTTCCTTCAAATTATGTTATTTGCAAGTTTCAAGCAACTGCGATCAAAAGAGATATTCAATATAAATATTAATAACTACTTTCATTTAATCTAAACGAAAACCAAATGTTTGATGTACCAATAGTTAGCATAGCGTTGCAGCCTTGTTTCTGACTAGTCCGGAACCCAATATGAAATACCTTCCATGCGTCGACGACTTCACTCACGTGAATGGCTCATAAGCCATAACATTTGCCAAAAGAGAAATACAGTTTACCAATGCAAGGCTTTTTTTTCCATCAAAAAGCCTTTTCAGAAACTTTTGATTCTGAATGTGTAAAAAATACCGTTTGCAGTTTGCGAATTTCTTTTAATTAAAATAAAAAAATGTATATACTGGTTGGTTCCGTCTTTGAAAATATGTTCAAGTATTACAAAACAATAATAATAATATAAAATTACATGGGATAATTTGAAAAACTAATAATAAGTTGAAGCTAAAAAATTATAGAAGTTTTCTGGATTATAATCCTAATGTCTTCCGATTTTATTTTTACCACAATATAAGAAATATGAAATAATTTTAAAACATGCCGCTAGACGTAACATTTCTCACAAGGTCTTAGCGATATTTAATTATTATTATATTTACTAAATATTTTCTTTTAATATATATACGAAAACAATATGTTTCATTTAAAAAAAGTTGCCATAGTGTTGTAGCTTTAGTGTTAGCGGTTTTAATTTTAAGAGGTTTTTTTTGGTTATATCTTGGTAAATTGCATTTAGGTTACACTTAAGTAAGTAAATGACATAATTTATTGGGTTTTTGATAATGTTGGAATATCGGCTGTCTGGTTTATGTCCGGAATCGAATATGAAATGTCTTCCATACGTTCGACGACTTAATCCATAATGCTTGCCAATATAACCGCTAGCAACCTGGCTTCCCCATTTGGGGACATTTTTAAAAACCTTCCAACAAACAATTAACACATTAATTAGTTCTGGAACTGACCTAGTCCGATAGAAGAAGATCCAAAAATCAGTTTCAGCTTTTGTTTAGATTTACCAGTCATTTCAGGAGGAGGAGGGGACATTTTGAGCCACCTTTTTGGAGGATCACGTGATCCTGTATAAAGCTCTTTAAAACTCTCCCTCCTCCTCCTTCATTCCATTTTAAGGCTTATCTCTTGCCCCCTGGGCTTCTATTTTTGTATACGTAATTATTAGCCCCCTGGGCTTTTTTATTATATAAGGTTAGCCCCCTGGGCTTATATATATAGTATTACGTAATGACGGGACTTGTCATTTTCATCTGCCTATGTGAGTGAAGGAGGAGGAGGGAAATGTTTAAGCTATCCTTTTGGGGGATCACGTGACCCTTCAGAAAAGCTCTTTAGAAAATTCCACTCCTCCTCCTTCATTCATATTTGCTTATAATAGACTATTCTATGTTAATATGAATTAATTAGTAATTTAATTGATGTTAATTGATATTTTTGTTAATTAGTATATTAAGTTATTCTATTATCTTATTTATAAAGAGAGTTGAAATAAAGACACGTTAGTTTGGTTTGTGTTATGACTTTTAATTGATCTTAACATAATTCATTTTTGTACAGTTAATATATACAGATGCTTAGAAATCCCAATCGTTATCACTGTCTCCCCATAGTAAATCAGTTAGGTCGGGGCTGTAAGGAGCCTAGTGGTCACGATCTCGGACTCGAGATCGGAAGGTTGAGAGTTCGAGACCCGGTGCCACTGAAGACTTACCGAGTATATGCGGAGTACGCGTGCTCGTAAAATCTGTTGGGTCCGAAAGTCCTGTGGTCGGTCATTGCGCAGTTCACCATGGGTACAGGTTCCTGGAGAAAATTTCCCTCCCCTTCAGGGACATGTCTAAATTGTGGAGGTGGCGACAGATGGCAACATCTGTCATATGTGTTTGTATGTGCCTTGTGTTGTCCTACTTGACGATGGTTTATAAGCGGGTCCTTGCGACCAAGCACACAAGCCTGAAAATATATGTCAACCAATCCAATCCAATCAGTTAGGTCCAGGCCCGAGTTTCCGGGTTCAATGTTTTCTTCTTCTGCTGTTTGAGTCACTTTATTTGATGTGGGTGATGGAGATGTATTGGTGGGGGCGTCTGTTGTTCTTGTTGGGTTGTACTTCCTTGAAGGTCGGTCATTGTAGCGATTTCTTTTGTCTGTGGTTGTGACATGGATATGGATTGATGATTGTCGCGGTACTTTTGATCATCACATAGATATTTGTCTGCGAGTATAATAACAAGACTTAAGGTTATCGTAGATATGCAAGCATCGAGCCTGAATGGCCGACTTTGAACCGGGTGCGTTATTCCAGACGTAAGTGTTACTAGTCATGAGGACAGGGGTTGGTCCGAGGTATTCATCGCCACACATTTTTTTATGCATTTAGCACCCTGTCCCCTCTAGCACCTGCTTAAGACTTTCAATCATCCCCGGTTCAAAGAACGGTTCGTTAATGACAATGAGTCGTTTGTTTAAACAATCTTGCCACATAAAGGCATACCCCCCCCCCCCGTTAATTGAACGACCATCCCGAAATATACCGCAGCTTTTTTAATAGATTGGGAAATGAAAGTTTTCCCAGAATTTGGTTCCCCGTTCAAATAGAGTGTGTTTTTCTTTTTATGTGCTTTATCCATCACCACTATCATTTGGAGGGTGAAGGTCCCAGGGTTTATTCCCTGAAAGTAGCACCATTCCTCCATGACGCATGCACTGTCAACAGGGGTGAGGCAAATGTTATACTTGTCTTCGTATTGAAGAGCAAGAATCAGAATGGGTGTGTCAAGGCTGGCTTGTTTTTGGAGCTCCAAAGCCTTCTTGAAATTCGTCGAGTAGCTGCGTTTGCAGAAGACATCTATGAATTCCGGATTGTGGTGTTGAGTCAATCAATCATCAGTCGCTCCGAAACTCTCAGCCGTAACCTAAGCAGATGGTCTCGGCATCTCCCGCCTCCATTCACCGTCGATCACATCCCACGTGGACTTTTTGGCGTGGTGTGCTATTTGGTGTATTTGTTCGAGCCAATCTCAACAATTTGGATTATTCTCTCATTATGCAGGCACAAGACAGCAAGTTGGCGGCAAGCGAGTCGGTGGGCGTTTCTGGTCCTCAGGTTTTCGATCTGGTATTTCTGCAGTCTACTTTAGATAATTTGACGAAAATATTTCTAAAAGTGTGCGATAAAAAGAGCAGTACTGCTGCTGATAAATCTGATTTTGATCGTCTAAGAAATAACATAATTGATAGCTTCAAGTCTTTTGATCATACTGCTTCTAAACAGCCCCCGATTGATATTCCCCGTGCTGAAGTGTCTTCTGATGTTCTCTCAAGAATTGATGAACTGTCCAAACAATTCCTAGAAATGAAGGAAGAAATGACTGCAAGATTTGTGAAAATTGAGTCTTCTAATAAGCCTGTCATTAGCTACGCGGCTGCCGCTAGATCTTCTTCTACTCCTACGATTCTTCCAATGGCTCCAGCACCGCCACTGGCAAGATCTGTGATTCCTGACTCTGCCGTGCCTTCAACTAATTCTCAGGCTACTCGGACTAACGCAAGTAAGTCCCCAGTGATTGTGGGAAAGAGAACGGCTACTTCTTTACAGGCAATAAAAACCGAGAAACAACGCAGACTACTTGTAAATAAATTTCACCCAGAAACTAAGTCCAGTGAGATTACCGATATGATTGGAGATATTGGCTGTGCATATGATTGTGTGAAGATTGATACGAGTAACAAAGATATTTCTGCTTCTTTTGTCCTATCTACTGCAGCTTGTAATTATGATTTGCTTTGTGATCCCAATTTATGGCCTGATGGAATCAACATTCTTGAATTTAGAGGATTCCCAAGGAGAACTGTTGACAAGCCGGTAAACATTAGCCCTGTGTCTGATTGACTACCTGATGTACATTTACGCGCCAATAGTAATTCCGAAATTTTATCTAGTAGAAACAAGTTAACTGTTTATTATCAAAATGTCCGCGGCCTAAGAACAAAGTTCAATGAAGTTAATATTTCTGTGTTGGCTGAAAATTTTGATATTATCTGCTTCACGGAAACCTGGCTCAATGAAGATTTTGATAACTGTGTTATTATTGATGATCGGTATATCACTTTTCGCCAGGATCGGGATTATCGTACTACTAATGTGTCTCGTGGAGGTGGTGTTCTCATTGCGGCAAAGAGATCGTTGTGCCCTAAGCTTTTAATTCAATACAATCATGTTGTTGAATGTGTTTTTATTTCTCTTTCTTTGGATAACATGAAGAAAATAATCTTTTGTGTGGCTTATTTCCCCCCTGGATCGAGTGTAGATACATATTTAGACTTTTTTAACAATTTTACTCGTCTTAATTTGCATGACAATATTTTTATATGCGGGGATTTTAATCTGCCAATTACTGGTGACTTTTTAAATCAACTTAATCTTGATCCAAAAACTAATGAACTTCGTAATTTTATGTTGCTTTTTAACATTAAACAACTGAACACTGTGCCTAATTGTTGTTCTAAATATCTTGATCTTATCCTATCCAATTTACACGACTGCAATATTATGGTTGATCATTGTGAAAATCCTCTAACTTTAGAAGATAATTACCACCCGGCCCTTTCTATGTCTTTGCAGCATGTGGCTATTCGTTCTAATAGGCACTTGAAGAGCACTGCTAGATATAACTTCAAAAAAGCTGATTTTTTAAGTATTTGGTTTTTATTGTCTAGTATTAATTGGAATTTTTTAAATGCTTTTGAGGATGTTAACTGTGCTGTTGCTAGTTTTTATAATATATTGAATGAGATCTTTAATCAAACTATACCATTAAAGTACCACTCAAGTAAGTACCCTTTGTGGTATTCTATTGATACTATTAAACTTATCAAGTCTAAGGCTAAAGCTCGTAAACTTGCTTTACGCAATCATGACCCTGTTAGTATTCAAAATTTTAAATCTTTAAGATCATCTCTTAGGAATAGTATAGCCAATGATTATTCCAGTTATATTAAAAATACTGAAAATAACTTAATACGTCAACCCGATAAATTTTGGTCATATTTTAAAAACAGTCAGACTTTGCCTAATGAAGTGTTCTACAATGATGCTTATTCTGATAATGATGTTGACATAGCCAACGCTTTTGCCAAGTATTTTGGCTCTGTGTATAAACAGAGTACAGTACCTAGTCCATGTACTACCTCTCTTAGTGATTTTGGGGACGTGATCAAAATTGATTGCATCACTCACGCGGAGGTTGTATCAGCTATTCAAGATTTGAAATCTTCCCTATCTACGGGGGTTGACAATGTTCCATCATTTATTGTTAAGGGCTGCGCTGAGCACTTGATTTATCCTCTACTTATTATTTTTAATTTATCGTTAAAAACTTGTTCATTTCCCAGTTTCTGGAAAAATACAAAGGTTATTCCTATTCATAAGAAAGGTGACGCTAAAATTTGTCAAAACTATAGACCTATTGCTATTTTAAGTCCGTTTGCCAAAGTTTTTGAGATTGTGATCCATAAGAAGATCTTTTCGCAAGTTAGTGGATTGATCAATATTGCTCAGCATGGCTTTTTCCCTCATAGATCTACTCTTTCTAACTTGTATTGTTTAACTAGCAACATTATTTCCGCTTTTGAGACTAATTGTCAACTTGATGTCATCTACACCGATTTCTCCAAAGCCTTCGATTCACTTGATTTTGGTATTTTCTTAAATAAACTGTCCTTTATGGGTTTTGAAGCCAATCTTAGTCAATGGATTTTATCCTATCTTACGGATCGTTCTATGTATGTTTATATTAGGAATTCTGTATCTGACGGTTTTGTTAATGGCTCTGGCGTTCCCCAAGGGTCTAATCTAGGTCCTTTATTTTTTATATTGTTCATAAATGACTTGTGTGACACTATTAAACATAGTGACTTTCTTCTCTTTGCTGATGATTTAAAAATATTTAGAAAAATACTTTGTAATTCTGATACTGATCTCTTGCAAAACGATATTGACAATATATTTAATTGGTGCATTAGAAATAAGTTAGAGTTGAATATATCTAAATGTAGTGTTTTAAGTTATACTCGTAAATTTAAACCTCTCCTTGTTTCTTATAATATTAATAATACTTCCCTGTTGCGTAATTTTTCTGTTAAAGATCTTGGTGTGACTTTTAATAGTAAACTTGATTTTTCTGAACACATTCAAAATATTACTGCGAACGCTTACAAAATTCTGGGTTTCTTAAAACGCAAAACTACTAATTTCACCAGTCTTAAGGCCTTAAGGGTTCTGTATTTTGGCCTGGTCCGCCCTAATCTTGAATATTGCACCCCTATATGGGATCCTTACTACGAGAATAGCAATAGTGTCATTGAGCGTGTACAGAATAATTTTTTACGTTTTTTGTATTTTAAGAGTTTCAACTCTGCTTCTCGTGAAATGCCTTCCAGTGAACTCCGTAATATATTCAACATCTGTACCCTTAAGTCTAGACGTCAAGTTTATTGTCTTTTGTTTTTTTACAAAGTTCTTCATAATATGATTGATGCTAATTACATTACTAGTACTATAAAATTTAACGTGCCTTCTAGAGTTACACGTAATCGTTGTGTTTTTTATTTGAATTCAAATCGGAATAACTGTATTCAAAATTTTTGTCTGTATAAATTTTATAAAACTTATAACGGTGTGTCTGAGGAACTGGATATATTTTTTATGCCTTTTAATGTTTTTGAAGCTAATTGTCGGAGGTTATTCTCTTTGTAACACTGTCTTTTTTAACATGTCCGTCATTTTAATGTCTTCTTTTTGTGTGTTCTTGTTGTTTGCATTGTCTGTCATGATGTGCATTGTAATTGGATTTTTTTCTGTTATGTGCATCTGAAACAAATAAATAAATAAATAAATAAATTGAGATTCAGATTGTGCTTGTGTGTCTTTAATGAGTGTTTTTATGGTTGTAATGTCGTCTACAACTGTACTTTTGCGTTTTTTGGATTGTTTTAGTTCCCGTTTCAATGCCACGTGTTTAATTAATTCAGGTGTGACCCTATTTAACAACTCTTGTAATTTAGAGTTTGGTGGCATGTTTTTAAAAATGATATGGCGAGGTGGAATATGCATATATGCTATGAAATGGGTCGGTGCCACTGATTCCACCGATTTAAATGGATTACACGACTTGGCTATTGAGCTAATTAGTTTAGTAGAGGTCATTGTCAAAACGCTTACCCCTTGGGATCTCGATGAGTGCATGGTAATGAAGGAAGTCATATTCGCATGTGGCATTTTCACCCTCGGCTGGATGTTCGCAAAAAAGGATGGATCTTTGTCGAAATCTGTTAAGGGCCCATGGGCTGTCGTCCAATCGTCTATTGTTGATGAAAGCGAATATTATGAGTCTGTTGTCAAACATCAGGGGTTCATCATGTGAGGTGCTGGCTCGTTCCATTGTGCTGAAAAATGAAAAGTGTAATTCGAATACAAATTAGTAATTAATATGATATGTAATAATTAAGAATGCCGCAGCGACCGTTTTACCTTATGACTTGCTACGATCGTACTTAGGTTATGCTTGGAGTTTCGCTCGGTGGGGTCTCTATATATATGGAGCTCATGTTTGTTTTTGTGGCAGGTGGTGTGTCACGTGATCCTTTAAAAAAGCCTGCTCGCATTTTCCCTCCTCCTCCTCTATAATAGTTCCCATGTTAATGCAGGGTCACGTGATCCTCTAAAAAGCAAGCGCGAAATACTTCCCTCCTCCTCCTGCATTCTGATGAAGGAAGAAGGAGGAGGCGTGAGATGTTTAAGCTATACCTTTTTTTAGGATGAGTCATGAAGTCATTGACACCATACATTCCAGTGATGTCATCCAGGAAAAAATTAAAAGGCCTTGAGAAAAAGCAGTTGTAAAGGAAAAACTATTTCCACTGCCTCCCCTCCTCCTCCGGCAGTGGTCATCCTATGCACCCCTATGGGAGAGACCGACCCCTTGCATAGGATGATGTCATCCCATGGTTGTACAAAAAATGTTTATTTTCAGAGCTTAAGGCGTGTCTTGAAGTAACTATCATAATTTTTTAAAAAATTTATATGAAAAACATACTTTTTAGCATATATTTGCATGAAAAGTAAGCTTACATTTAGAATATATGTGTTGAATTTTGCTTTGGTAAACCTTGTCATTTTTGACGTTATCTTGACGGGTCAATCTGCGGTGGAATACTGTCAATCAACTGATTTGAAAATATAGTCTTTGAATTAAGTCGCTATTACGGAATTGCATAATTGAAGAACTTTGTGGGAGAGCGTGCTAGGTGACGTAATGTGAAAACCAGATATTGAGATTCAAAGTTTTTAGTCTTCTCTTAGATTCGTTAAAAAGGGTACTTTTAAAAGGCAAAAAAGTATACTTAACTTAAGGTTTATGAAAAACGGTGAAATTTATTATATTTTATAAAGAAGGTTATAATATGTTCATTGTCTAAAAAATCTTTTTTTACAAAATTGTCACTTTGCTTGTTTTTAAACTAAGTCCTTCAATCAACCTGTAACATTGCTCCCTCTGCACAGATATATCCACACAATTATTTCGCAATAAAATGATAGTCTCAAGTCAAAAATTTTTTTATGATTAAGTACAAATTTTCTAGTTTAATACAGTTAAATTACGCAGTAATCTATGAAGATTTAAGTTGTCGAATAATGTTTGGTTTTTAAAACAACAAAAATGAAGACATGCAATTTTTAGTTTTTTAAATTATTGGTAACAATCTGGGGTTAAACGGTCCCAGACCGCTTCTGTGTGTAGAGCATATTTTTTAATTCTTTCAACATTAAAACACGTTTAGTGATCTGAAAAATAATAGTTTTTATTCTACACATCTCCGATACAATGCGCCTGAGAAATCTTATTCGTAGCAAAGCTACTTCATGACCTAACGGATAAAAAATTGCAGCATAATATTTCAATAGATAGCGAATTTGTTGGGGAGGTGTTTTTTTTTTTAAAATATTTTTTTGCGTTTTTTTTGGCGTCTGCTTTTGTGAAAAGTGTAACTCATGTGAACTGTGATGAGTTTTCAGGATGAGTGAAAGGACGGGATAATGACGGATAGGGGATAATAGGGCTGGAAGCTGGAAGGGTTCTTGGGTGGGTGTTCTTAGAGAATGAGGTGGGGTAAGAGTGATCAGGCTCGTCCTGAGGGGTGTGTGAAAAGTGATTTCGCGCAAGGCCTCGCACTTTGAGAGGGGGACACGAATTAACTAAAAACATGAAAAAAAAGTAAATTAGTCCTTCAATTTAAAACAGTTGCTTCAATTAGAATTGTTTCAAAATTTGATTAAAAATTAAAAGAAAATGAATCGAGAAGTGGGATATTTTTGCTCTAAGTATTTTTTCCCTAACGCTCTAATGCATGATTTTTATTCCAAAAGATGCCAAAAAAATGCCTTAAACAGCATCAATGCCAGCAACTCCTAAACCCTTTCCAACCGGGCTCGCACGATCGTGCGAGTACCGGGTGGCCAGAAATAAAACACCCCTACTCTGACCTCCCTGGATATCGAACTACTCAGTGTAAAGGCTCAAAATTTTGTACACATACTATTCAAAATATGGGGAAACGGATTTCACGAAAAAAAAATTAGTTCCAGAAATCACCGATAGGTGGCGCTGTACCACTGGACGTATGCTGAAAAGACACAAAAACACGTTTTAAACACATTTTATTTGAAAGTACCAAGCATACATGAAACAAGGACGTTATCGATGCAGGAATGCTGCTCAATATGGTTCCCTTCCTGAAGATGTAAAATGTGAAGTCTGTGGACAGCTTGTTCAACTGCGGATCGTAACTGGTCATCTGAGATGCTTCTCACATGCAGACTGATACTCTCTTTCAAATCTGCCAAGGTTAGCAGACGTTCTCGATAAACAAGGTTTTTTAAGTGTCCCCAAAGCCAAAAATCACACGGATTAAGATCCGGTGAACGAGATGGCCAAGTTGTCGGAAACGCGCGACTGATTATTCTGTCATTGGTGAAATGTTGGCGAAGAAAACTGTTGCACAGGGAGTCCAATGTGTGGAGGTGCTCCATCTTGCATAAATGTAATGGTGTCAAGGCATTGGCGCTGCTGCAAATGGGGTACAACAAATGTTTCGAGCATCCTTTTGTACCTGTTGGCCGTCACGGTACATGTCTGAAGGCCATTGGGAGTAACCTCTTCGAAAAAGAACGGTCCAAGGATGAATGTGGCTGTGAATCCACACCAGACTGTAACTTTCGGTGAGTGGAGTGGAATCTCTTGGAAGGTACGGGGGTTTGTCGTGTCCCATATGCGACAGTTATGGGTGTTCACTGTTCCACTGAGGTGGAAATGGGCCTCATCGCTCCACATAATCTGCCACGGCCACGATGCATCCACTTCAACTCTAGCAAGAAATGTCAATGCAAAGGTCAGTCGCATCTCCCTGTCTGTGGCCAGCAATTGTTGATTAGGGCGGATTTTGTACGGGAAACAATGCACCATTTTTCTGAGTATGTTCCACACTGTGCTATAGGGAACACCCAAGTGTCGTGACACTGCACGTGCACTACTGCAGCCTAAAACATTATCCATTGACTGTTCAACAATACCGGTGGCAACATCTTCAACGACATCTGAACGAACCGGTTTGCGTCCTCGACCAGGCTGAACTCCAAGATGTCCAGTTTCCTCGAATCGAGCGATCATTCTCCTGAGAGCTTGTGGAAGCAATGGTCCCTTACGCAAATCCTTAAGTCGGCGAAACTCTCGAAGTGCTGCTGGAGCATTTCCTTTATTCTCGTAAAACAACTTCACAAGCAAAGCGCGTTCTGGCAGCGTGACAGCCATCACTAATAAGAATGACATTCCCCACCTTTTAACTTCTTTTATACCCAGAACATGGCTTATAACCATGCTTTATGCAAATTTTTCTGGTTACAGTATGAAATTGCAGTTACAACGGGAGTTCTAGCTTCTTTACTATTTTTATTTTCCATAAGGGGCAGAAAAATTAAAAAGGAAGCATGGAAGCATTCCATTCCGCATAAACATTTTAATTTTTATTATTATTTGTGTCTTTTGATCATAGTTCCAGTTGTGCAGCGCCACCTATCGGTGATTTCTGGAACTAAATTTTTTTTTCGTGAAATCCGTTTCCCCATATTTTGAATAGTATGTGTACAAAATTTTGAGCCTTTACACTGAGTAGTTCGATATCCAGGGAGGTCAGAGTAGGGGTGTTTTATTTCTGGCCACCTTGTATATAAGAGAACGTTCAAGATCTTCAAAAATATCGATACCGAAGCAGCTGACTTGTTACCAGAAGTTATTTGTATAAAACAAGTAGGTTTGTTACAGAATCTGTCAGTTAAACCGCTTCCACGCAATTTATATGCTCACAGGAAACACACACTTTATACACCGCTCTAAGAAAATATAGAGTTCAAAATTTTCATTAATATTCTTTCGCAAAATAAAAATTACTCATTATCGTTTCCTAAATTTGTTTGAAATTCGTAGAATAAAATAATGATGCAATACTTTAATAAATATATTTTAGTCGCCACAATTTAATTTACAGTTCAAAAATATATAATTAGTAAAATTGATGCTTTAAGAAACAAGCCAAACCTCACATAATTTTATGCAAAATTATAATTTTGTATACATCTTTATTCGTTCATATATAATGAACCATCAAAAGAACTCCATTGTGATAATACGACAATCCAAACCGAATTATTTCACATAAATATTCTTTCAAAAGGTTTTATTTTTCTTTTAAATAAAGTTTCTCGTACGTTTGACGAAATGGCAACAGTTGAAATATTAAATGAAAATAGAATTTGCATGTTACTTCAATTTAGATTAAATTTTAGTTATTTAATTTTTAAATATGCTTCTTATTTAAATTTTTTAATGAAATTTGGGATGTAAGAATTGTGATATGCCTGATTTTTTGCTTTAAAATGATGTATCCCACTTGTTTGTGTGACGTCTGGTTCGTTCTGTGAAAGTGGGTGACGGACAGACAGACTTAACGATTATAAAACCTTCCACTTTTTGCGTTATAAACGTAGTGTGGAAGCTAAAATGACTTTGTTTTCTAGAAGTTGTTGGTATTGATGCTGTTTAAGTTATATTTTCGATAAAACACAAACACTTTAGTCTCATAAACATAAATCAGCGCTACCTGAGTGCCGATCTTAAAGAAAGTATAGGGAAACCATGGTAATACTAATAAAGCGACGGATCTCTTTGGAATTGTGGTACTAAGCAACGACTTGAAGATTCCCACTTGGGTTTAAAGAAATTGACATTTTTTTTAATTAAAAATATTTTGATATGTCAAAATAGGCTTTCATATGAACATGCAACTTTGAAAACGTGTTTAAAAGATTGCACCCTTTTCGTTAAAAAATCTCCCTTCGCGGCGTTTTATTTTGCAGTATTATTTTGTATTAAGGCTGTAAGTTGATTAGCGTTTAATATCTTAAAAATTAAAGAATACAAGAAAATTCCTTTATTTACATAGTTGTTAAAGGTTTCAAAGTCGTAAATATAAATAGTTAAAAAGAAATTGTGAATTACCACCACCCAATTGCACTGCCACCTATTGGTAGCAATGTGCAGCAAATCTGAAATTATTGCTTTGATGAAGGCAGATAATGACTGAAGTGTCTCTGTATAGTAGAGGCTTGATTTGATACTGTAGGTTATTGTGGGAAAAGAAGGAGTCGATATATACTAGGCATTTTTTTTAGGTTTTTTTTAAACAACAACATTTTTCAATTTTGGTGTTGCTGTTCGTTGAACAATGAAATAAGAATATTAACAGAAGATTATCATCATTTAGCATCCGGTTTAGCATCCCCGGAACATAAAGAAAAAAAAACAAATGTTAAAAATCATCTTACAATTAGCTAAAGCTTTCCAGTCACCATGGCTTTTACAAGTCGTAGTCTCGTCGTTTTATTCAATAATCTTGTGACGTCATTCATTGCGTCCAACAGATACTTTATGACAATCAGACTTTTACACCAGACTAATTGACCACAAATAACCTTCAACATACTCCTTTTGGCCAAAATAACTGTTCAATTTTTTTTTTTTTTTTTTTGTATTTTACTATAAATGATTTTCTTTTACACTGTACGAGCACAAATATACTGCATTAAAAGCAAAATTTTATTCATTTGTTCCTTATTCTCAATCATAGTTGGCTTCCCTTAAATGATGTTAATTGCAAACGTTAACAATTGTGATCAAAAGCGATATTTTGGTATTATAATTTTTAGTACCTTTTTTTTAAAATACAGACACAAAAAAGATTGATAGACAGAAAGTTAGTACAGCGTCACGTTTCTGGCTTATGTCCGGAGCCCAATATAAAATGTCTTCCACCCTCGTCGCCAAAACTCTTGCCAAAAAAGTATTACTGTTCACATACACAAGGCATTTTTCTTTAAAAAATACCATTTCATTAACTGAATTTGATAACAATTCATGTAAGAAAAATTCATAAATTCTTTAAGTTAAAATAAAAAAAATGTATATGCTGGTACGTTCTTCTTAGAAAATATGTTTTTATACGTATTAATTTTTTTTTAATTACTAATGTAAAAATATTACTGCAGTTTTCAGAAATATCAGTTGTATGTTGAAAATCTCATTTTTATATTTGACAATGAATCCCATTTTAAAATTCTTCGTTATTTAATAAATAGATTTTGAATTTCAAACTTTTCTCATCTAATTTTTAAAGCAATCTCAATCAAGATGTAAAATACAAATTTGTTTTAAATATTATACAATACTCGGAGGTTGTTATATGAAAAAATACCCTCGTCTTCACCCCTCGTCGCCATAACTTTTCAAAAAGTAAAAAAATTCATAATTCAGACACACAAGTTATTTTTTCTTGAAAAAAAAACTTTTTCATTAACTCAATTTTAAACGATTTTTTTTTGCAAAAAATTCTTAACTCTTCTTTAAGTTAAAATAAAAAAAATGTATAAGCTAAAATTCTTCTTCTGAAAATATTTATTATAATTAAGTTTTTTTTAATTAAAAAAAAAATATTACTGAAATATTTCAGAAATTTGTGTTTTGAAAATCTCATTTTTAAATTACAATAAAATATACTGGTATTTAAATTCCGTTATTATTTTGTATTGCAAAAAAAAATAATAATAAAAAAATTGACAAATAAATGATAATTTGAGAAACTAATAAAAGGCAATGCTCAAAAATAATTGCAGTTTTAAGGAATTCGATCCGACCATGTTCCGATTTTTTTTTTACCGCTAAGAAATAATTTTAAAATAAGCCGCTAGATGGCACTTTTTTCACTAGATCTTTTTGTTTGGTCTTATTAGATTACCGTCATTTAAAAGATAAGTGATTAGGTACAAGTGTGAGCACTCCTCTGATTTGGTTGAGTTCAAAACAGCGCGAATGAACTATTGGGGGAAAACTTTTGGTAGTGACAACATGTTTTTTTATTGTATTACTAGGCCAAATAGCACATCTTCATTGACCATGGTGTGAAATTAGAAAGAAAGGCAGTTTAATCACGTCCGACCAATAACAGTAGAATAAAAATTAAAATGATAAATTATTTTATGTTGAACCCTAAATTTTTACATTAGTTTCTCCATCTATTTGATGGTTTTAGTATGAGAGTAAATTTTTTATGATTAAAAAAAAATTAAATTTCATAATCAATTGTTTCTTAAAGTTTAACTGATACAACATTTTAAAATTATTTTTATGTTTTTAAAAGTTACTTTTTTTACCAGTGTATCTGAGATTTCTGTCACCTTCCATGATGGTCTAGATTCTTACATTCCGATGTTTAAAAACAAAATTTACCGCTGGTCAAAAAAACGTCGTCTCCTAACCAAAGTGCCAAAATACAATTAGAAAAAAAATTCTAAGCCACATTTCTCAGGCTGTATTGAATATTTTTACAAACTTTTTTTCATATAATAAGTGTAGTTGACTAAAGAGTCTCTATAATCACACTTTTTAAGATTCGTTTTTTTAATTATTAATTTTATATGATATAGAATATTCGACCCAATTTCGAGAAGTGGGGTTATAAAGACCTGTATGTCAGCTATTTTTTACAAATGAAAAGACCGTTTGTAAAAAATATTCAAAACAGCATGATAAATGCGGCTTAGAAAATATTTTATTGCCAATTGGACTAACATGGAGCCATGCTGGTAGGGATACTCTTGCTGTCAATCGGTCTCATCCGCCCTTAAAATGATCAAGATGATTCAAATTTTAAACAAAATGAGATATTTCGTTATATAGTTACTGCTAATATATAAAAAACTGCTAATATTTTTAAAAAGTTTTGAAAGCGGTCAATTAAAGGATCAATTTGCAACTTTCATTACATAGCTTGTTAATTACTGCTAGATATATCAATCAAACAACGGTTTCATACAAATTCTGATGAATAGACCAAGCCAATTTGAAATGCTATAATTATTTATTTTATAAGAAGTCTTAAAAACAACTTTGTAGGACACACCTTTACCAGAATAAACAAAAAAATAAGTTGAAAGCAAATTATAAAATTAGTTTTATAACTTTTTAAAACAGAGCTATCACGATCGTGCGGGTATGAAGGAGAATGTACAAGCTTTGCAAAAATATCGATACCGAAGCAGCTGACTTGTACCAGCCGTCATTTGTATAAGATACGAGTTTGTTTTCATTGAATTGCTGGCATTGATGCTGTTTAAAGCATTTTTTCGATAAAACTCTATAATTTTAGCCTCATAAACTTGATCAGAGCTATCTGAACGCCGATCTTTATTATCTTAGAAGAAGATGGTATTTAAGCATCAGCTGCCGACGATCTCATTGGAATTGTGGTATTAAGGAACGAAGGGGTTCCCACTACGGTTTAGTGAAGTTAGCATTTTTATTTAAAAACTAAGATTAGTTTGATATGTAATATGGCTATTATATGAACCTGCAACTTTGCAGAAAAGTTAAAAGATTGCAATCCCTTTTCTTTAAAAAATCTCCCTTCGCAGCGTTTTATTTTACAGTACTAAATTACTTTTAAGGCTGTAAGTTGATTAGCGTTTAATAATCTTAATAATTAAAGAATGCAAGAAAATTATTTTATTTACGTAGTTTTAAAGTTTCAAGGGTGCAAAGTCGTAAATAGTTACCAAAGAAATTGTGAATCACCACTACCACCTAATTGCACTGCCACCTATTGGTAGCAATGTGCAGCAAATCTAAAATTATTGCTTTGATGAAGGCGGA